>JAHHUM010001758.1:335771-362771 GCA_036173005.1 Crenichthys baileyi
TTTAAAATATTCGCTAATACTATATATATATAATTATATATAATATATATATATATATATAGAGAGAGGAGAAGAGAGAGAGAGACGATGAGAGAGAGAGAGAGAGAGAGAAGAGAGAGAGAGTCACTACACAGATGGATAGATGGATATATTCCAGGCCTTTGTCTCTTGTAATTTGGATGGTTATGGCTGACAGGTAATGCAGGTAAATACAGCATTCAGCATCTCAGAAGATGAGAATATTGTGAATTAGTTAAATATTGGAAACTCATGGTGTCACACCCTAATCAGCCAAATAACTCAAAACTTGTGCAAAGGTTTTCTGAGCCTTTAAACAGTCTCTCACTCTGGGTCATAGGCTAAATAATCATGGTGAAAACTGTTGATTTGACAGATGTCCAGAAGACAGTCATTGACACCCTTCACTAGGAGGGTAAGCCACAAAAGGTAATTGCTGAAGATGTTGGTTGTTTACAGAGTTCTGTATCCAAGCATATTACCGGATATTGGGTGGAAGGAAGAAGTGTGGTAGGAAAAGGTGCACCGGCAACAGGTAGAGCTGGAGCCTTAAGAGGATTGTCTAGCGAAATCCATTCAAGAATTTGGGGGAGCATGCATAGCGAGCGGACTGAGGCTGGAGTTGGTGCATCAAGAGCCACCACACACAGACGAATACTAGACATGGTGAGACGTTTCCACAGTCAGTGATGATTTGGGGTGCCATGTCATCTGCTGGTGTTGGTCCACTCTGTTTTCTGAAGTCCCCAGTCAATGCAGCCATCTACCAGGAAATTCTAGTGCACTGATTTCATTTTCCAGCAGGACTTGGCACCTGCCCATACTGCCAAAGGTATCAAAAGCTGGTCCAATGACCATGGTGTTCCTGTTCTTGATTGGCCCACAAACTCCCCTGACCTGAACCCCATAGAAAATCTATGATCTGTTGTCAAGAGGATAATGAGAAACACCAGACCCAATAAGGCAGATGACCTGAAGGCCGCCATCAAGCTTCCATTACACCTGTGCAGTGCCACAGGCTGATCACCTCTATGCCGCGGCGTATTTATGCAGTAATTCATGCAGGAGGAGGCCCAACCAAGTATTGAGTGAATAGAAATGGGCATACTTTTCAGAAGCCTGAAATTTGTGCTAATAATATCATTTTTTGATTGGTTTAATGTGATATTCAAATTTTCTGAGACACAATTTTTTTTTATTTATTGTTTTACCTGTAAGCCATAAACATCAAAATTGCAAGAAATAAAACCTAAAATATTTTACTCTATGTGGAATAAATCTCTACAAAATAACTGTGTAATAACGGTTTAAGATTTATTGCTAAGAATTGTTACAACAAAGAAATAACCAAATGCAAAATTGCTTACTTTTCTTTTAAGTACATAATCTAAGGACTTTTGTTGTAGAACTCCAATAAACAACATCTAACAGCAGGACATAACTTAGAGTTATTTTTGCTTGACATAATCATAATTGTCATATTTGTCATCTGAGTCAACTGGCCCAAATGGGGATCAGGACCAAAATAAACAGATGCACCATAGTGAGCATATGGGTACCAAATGGTTTATTTAGGGTATAAAATGTAAGATGGAAGAGAGAAAATTAGAGCAAGTGGGTATGCAATGGGGATACGAATTTGTGGAGGGGCCACTTGAACTTGAGCCGCTTAGGAAAAATATTGAAACATGCACACACACTCAAAAAATCATTTTAAACATTTGTTTTACATCATGTTGCATGTGTCTGCACATTTGAGAGAAAGGTTATTTATTTATATAGAAATTTATTTTTTCCCCTTCCTTCTTGAAGAGTCTGATAAAACTTTGATGTTTTTATGCTCCAGCTGTCTCATCAGTCATCCCAAGAGGTTTTAACCACATTTGCATCTGTATGTCTTACTCCAGAAATAGAGAGAATTCAGAGGGAGAAGTGTAAAGAGGGAGTTTGTGTATGTGTGGATTTAAGAAAAGGAGTGCTAGTACTCTAGCCTACTTCCAAAACAGTGACATATTTGCTCTAAAAAAGTATTTACTCCCTTACAGATTCTTTAACCCTTTACCTATTTGTTACACTTAAAAATGTCAGATTATAAAGCAAACTTGTGATTAACCACATTGTTTGGTTCAAATTCATATGGAACCATCAAGTTGTCTAAAAGCAAGCAGCATTGGGTGGCCCTTGCAGCTTAGTACCGCTCGGCCTGTGTCGCGCCTGCGGGAGACTTGTATTTACTGCACTACACCACTGATGAGCCCGCCAAGCAGTTCCGTGCGTCACCACTAGGTGGTACTCTGAACAAGATTTTATATGACCTTTGGTCATGCGGAGTTCTGCTCTGGCGAGAAGCGTTCAAAGTTTGCCCGAAAAATCTGGCCTTCTCAATAGAAGCTGCGCTCACTTCCTGTTAGGTGACTAAGGTTTATCAAATACCTCCTGTCGTGCTTTGGGAATGTTTTCAAAACTATTATGTCTCATTAGACAAATTTAAAACTTTTGGAGACTGTCAACGAAGGTCAATCAGCTAAGAAACCTTTCATGTGGTTGTTAGAGGGTGGGGCTAAGCTGATGTCATCAGCTCACTGTGCCAACATGTTCAGCGCTCATCCACGATGATGCATACCAAGTTTTGTGTGGAACAGATGATGTATGAGGGAGATAATGCGGTTGAAGTTTCCTAAGGGGGGCTGTTAATTGAAATTCCAATGTAATCCAATAGAGCTGTTTGGCCGCTGACAAAGATCAACCATATGCACTTTGGATTAAATAGGACCATGGGTGTAATTAAGAGCCAAACGTAAGGCCATTGCGTGACATCAGACTTCGCACCAAACCTCTCAGTATTGGAGACCCTCTTACACCATTATGTTTAGCTGTAACTAGGGACATATTTATGTTGATTTGGTCAAGGGGATAAAATATGGACCTTCCAAAGTGAAATATTACACTTCCTGTTCTCAGGGGGCGGGGCTGTGATGATGTTACTATTTGAACATTGAATATTGTTCAAGGCCCAATATGGATCAGTCCCAGGTTTCATGTCTCTGTGCATTTCCTTGTAGGAGCTATAATAATTTCTTCTATGGCGAGAAGTCTGATTACGAGGCATGGCCACACCCACATGCTTTGATGCAGCAAAAAGCTTTTGATATATTTTGATCCCCAATGCCTTAAAAGCATACTGAGTGATTTGGAAGTAAAAAACTCTGGGAGGAGTTCACTCAGATACGGAAGCTAGAAACAACAAAAATGGGGCTAAAATTGCAAATTCAATCTAAAATGAATGATTTCCTGTACAGTTTGGACCAATGCTCCAAGAGACTTGTTTTGTAGCTCCTGAGAAGTTACATAGGAGTACCGAATTTCATAATTGTTGGTCAAAGCTTGGCTTGGTGCTGATTATTTAAAATGTTCTAGTGTGCGCTGTGGAGATATTAGGCCATGTCCACCAAAATAGTTCTCTAGATATCTTTTGGGGACTGAACTAGGATCGATCATATTGAACTTGGTGCAGATCAGATAATATTTGTGGAAAACAGAGCCAAATGTATGGTCATGGTGTGACGTCTCACTTTGGCACTCCACCACGGCCACACCCTCCAGCGTACAGTATCTGTGTTACAGGATCTGTCTTCTGACACACTTTCAAGTTGACTGGGAGATGATGATGTCATCATTTGACCACATAGGATTGTTGGTTACCTGAGAGGGATCAACCATACCCAGTTTGGTCTAATTTAGCCATTTTATATGAAAATTATAGCTATTCCAATTTTTGGTGAAAAAGCTAATTTTGAGGCCCAGAAGCCCATCTCACACTTGGCAGAAAACTTTATCAAGACTTTTGAGGAAATGCTCTATGGACTGATGAGAAAAAAGTGGAACTTTTTGCCAAGTGTGCGTTCCGCTGGTGGGTGTTTACATTAAAAGTGTCATATTTGTGGAGGCTGGATCTGGACCAAAATGCAGACAGGAACCTGCGAACCACATGGTAAGTAGAAGATTTAATAATATAGTCAAAACTTGCAAAGTAAATGGAACAGGCAGGAAGCAGAGAAACGGAGCAGAATAATGGAGACACCCACGACATCAGCAAGCAGACACAGAGAACCAGAGACTCTTTATACTGGGGTAAGAGTGGAGAAAAGGTATGGAGAGCAGATGAAAGCAATATGGTGGAAATGAGTAGTGGCTGAGACCAATGAAGGAGGAGAGAGCTGAGAGAGGAAATAGAATGAACAAGATCTGACAGATCTGAAGAAAATCTAACAGATAACAATGCCATCCATCCGTCCATTTTCTTCCACTTATCCGGGGTTGGGTCATGAGGGCAGCAGCCTGAGCAGAGAGACCCAGACTTCCCTCTCCCCAGCCACTTGGGCCAGCTCGTCCAGGGGAATCCCAAGGCGTTCCCAGGCCAGCCGAGAAACATAGTCCCTCCAGCATGTCCTGGGTCTTCCTCTGGGCCTCCTCCCGATGGGAAGTGCCCGGAACACCTCACCGGGGAAGCGTCCAGGAGGCATCCTAACCAGATGCCTGAGCCACCTCAACTGGCTCCTCTCGAAGTGGAGAAGCAACGGCTCTACTCTGAGTCCTTCCTGGATGACCAAGCTTCTCACCCTATCTCTAAGGGAGAGCCCAGACACCCTGCAGAGAAAACTCATTTCGGCCGCTTGTATCCGTGATCTCGTTCTTTCGGTCATGACCCAAAGCTCATGACCATAGATGAGGGTAGAAACGTAGATCTGACTCAGCTCTCTCTTCACCAAGACAGACCGGTACAGCATCCGCATCACTCCTGATGCAGCACTGATCCATCTATCAATCTCCCGCTCCATTTTTCCCTCATTTGTGAACAAGACCCCAATACTTGAACTCCTCCACTTGAGGCAGGACCCCCCCCCCCCGACCCGTAGAAGGCACTCTACCCTTTTCCGGCTCAAGACCATGGCCTCGGACTTTGAGGCATTGATTCTCATCCCGGCTGCTTCACACTTGGCTGCGAACTGTTCCAGTGAGAGCTGTAGATCACGAGCTGATGAAGCTAATAGGACCACATCATCCGCAAAAAGCAGAGATGCACTCCTAAGGCCACCAAAACGGATAGCTGAGTCCAAGCCTTCACCGGAAACGAGTCTGACTTACTGCCGGCAATGGGGACCAGGCTCTGACACCAGTCATACAAGGACCTAACAGCCCGTATCAAAGGGCCTGGTACCCCATACTCCCGGAGTACCCCCCACAGAATTCCCTGAGGGACACGGTTGAACGCCTTCTCCAAGTCCACGAAGCACATGTAGACTGGTTGGGCGAACTCCCATGCACCCTCCCGGACCCTGCTGAGGGTGTAGAGCTGGCCCAGTGTTCCACAGCCAGGACGAAAACCACACCGCTCTTCCTGAATCTGAGGTTTGACTATCTGATAGACCCTCCTCCCCAGAACCCCCGAACAGACCTTACCAGGGAGGCTTAAGAGTGTGACTCTCCTATAGTTGGAACACACTCTACGGCCCCCCTTTTTGAATAGGGGGACCACCACCCTGGTCTGCCAATCCAGTGGAACTGCCCCCGATGTCCACGCGATGCTGCAGAGTCACGTTAGCCAACACAACCCTACAACATCTAGAGCCTTGAGGAACTCCGGGTGAATCTCATCCACCCCCAGGGCCTTACCACAAGGAGCTTTTTAATCACCTCGGTGACCTCAGCACCAGAGATTGGAGAGCCACAAGGTCCCCAGGCACCGCTTCCTCAGTGGAAGACGTGCTGGTGGGATTGAGGAGGTCTTTGAAGTACTCTGCCTACCGACCCACAACGTCCCCAGTTGAGGTCAACAGCACCTCCTCCCCACTCTAAACAGTGTTGGTGGTGTACCTCTTCCCCCCCCCCCCCCCCCGAAACGCCAGATGGTGGAGCTCAAAGCCGTACGGAAGTTGTTTTCCATGGCCTCTCCGAACTCCTCCCACGCCCGAGTTTTTGCCTTAGCAGCCACCCGAGCCTCATGCCGCTTGGACTGCCGGTACCCATAAGCTGCTTCCGGACCCCCAAAAAGACCCGATAGGACTCCTTCTTCAGCCTGACAGCATCCCTCACCACCGGAGTCCACCAGTGGGTTCGAGGATTTCCGCCGTCACAGGCAACAACAACCTTGTGACCACAGCTCTGGGAAGCCGCCTCTGCAATAGCAGCGCTGAACATGGCCCACTCGGACTCAATGTCCCTGACCTCCACCGGAACGTGTTTGAAGCTCTCCAGGAGGTGGGAGTTGAAGCTCAGCCTCATGGGAGACTCCGCCAGGCATTCCCAGCAGACCCTCAAGATTTTTTTGGGCCTGCCAGGTCTGACCGGCATCCTCCCCCACCATCGGAGCCAGCTAACCACCAGGTAGTGGTCAGTGGGAAGCTCCGCTCCCCTCTTCACCCGAGTGTCCAAGACATGCAGTCGCAGATGAGATGACACGACAATAAAGTCGATCATCGAACTGTGGCCTAGGGTGTCCTGGTGCCAAGAGCACATGTGGACATCCTTATGCTTGAACATGGTGTTAGTTATAGACAATCCATGAGGAGCACAGAAGTCCAATAACAAAACACCACTTGGGTTCAGAACGGGAGGGCCATTCCTCCCAACCACACCCCACCAGGGTTCACTGTCATTAAACCCATCCCCCCACCCGTAGGCGGAGGGAGGCTACCCTCTCGTTCACCGGGGTGAACCCCACCGTACAGGCGCAGAGATGGGGGGCAACAAGTATGCCCAACACTGCTCGGCGCCTCTCACCAGGGGGGCAACTTCAGAGTGGAAGAGTGTCCAAGCCCAGGAGACTGGTTCCAGAGCCAGAGCCAAGCGTTGAGCTGAGCCCGACTATTTCTAGCCGGAACCTCTCTACATCACACAGCTACTCAGGCTCTTTCCCCACCATAGAGGTGAGATCCCATGTCCCAAGAGCCAGCTTCTCCAGCCGAGGATCAGACTGCCAAGGTGCCTTTGGCCGCCACCCATAACACATTGCACCGGACCCACCCTACCCGACATAACAATGCACAAGAATTAATAACTAAAAATAAGTAAACAATAGGGTGAACTAAAATAGCAGCAACTAGAGAACTAAAACAACTCAAAAGAAACAGATAATACAGAAACATAAACACCCAAAACAGGTGAATCATAACAAAAAGCATTTTAGAAAAGAACGTCATATCCACAGTCAAACATGGTGGTGGTCGTGTAATGGTCTGTAGTTGTTTTGCTGCTGCTTCCTGTAATTGTTAGAACCATGAATTATTTGAAAATCCAGAAGGAGAATGTCGGGTCGTCAGCTTCCAGGCCACTTATTATGCAACAGGACTATAATCCAAAGCACTCCAGCATGTTTAACTCTGAATGAGTAAATATCAAAAACAATATGAAGGTTTTGGAGGGGCCTAGTCAAAATATTAACCTGAATTCAATGATATGCTATGGAGTGACCTTAAATAAGCTGTTCATGCTTGAAAACTCTCTATTGGGGCTGAATTAAAACAATTCTGCAAAAAAGAGTGGGCCAGGTCAGTTTGGAAAGCTTTCCTCATAAATGAAAACACAAAAGCATTTTGTGTTCACATGGATTTTCCTAAAACACAAATACTTTTTCCAAACACTGTGTACACACATTTGCCTTATTTTTTTCCCCATTGAAGCCTTCTAACCTGCTGAAACTGCACTTAAATAGTTGTATCAACTTTTTTTGCAGAGATTCCTAAAACGGAAAGCAACTTTGAAGAGCGCCTCATCCTTAAGGCCTTTTTACTGAAGTTCATGAACGCATACGCCCCGATATTTTATGTGGCTTTCTTCAAAGGACGGTAAGGCATGTTTCTGTAAATAGTCCTACATAATGTTGAGGTGTGGGGAAATTATGTATTCCCATAAAACATGAATTCTTAATTACCTAAAAAAAAATCCTGCCTCATTTTCTGCCCTGCGATATACTTTCTTTGATTTTCAGGTATTTGTTCAGCAAAGAAGAGTCTTAAACAAGAAACATTTAATTTATTCTTAAATGTACAAATATATAAGAGATGCTTTACTATTTTGTGAAAAAAAAATGTATATCCCTTTAAGAAAACAAATACCCTCATGGTTTCACCTGTTGCTTGCATTTGTTTGTTTCTATAGGTTTGCAGGTCGACCTGGAAGTTATGTGTACGTCATTAATGATTATCGCATGGAGGAGGTTTGTTTCTGTAAATCTTTGCCTCTAATACTTTAATTAGCAAATCAAATATCCTGGATGAAGGTGCAAATAATAGTCTGTGTTCCCCTAAGTGTGCTCCTGGAGGCTGCCTCATCGAGTTGTGCATTCAGCTCAGCATCATCATGCTGGGAAAGCAGTTGATCCAGAACAACATCTTCGAAATTGGCATTCCGTGAGTCGACTCCCTTTTTTTAAATTTTGTGGCATCGTTTGATCTTAGACTTTGAAGTCCAAATCATCCATCCATCCATCCATCCATCCATCCATCCATCCATCCATCCATCCATTTTCTTCCACTTATCCGGGGTCGGGTCGTGAGGGCAGCAGCCTGAGCAGAGAATCCTTCTCGACAACTTGGGGTTCAGGGTTTTGCCAACACTTCAGTGTGTTGTGGTGGAAGCTAGAATTGAACTCACAAACCTTCCGACTGCTAGATAAGTACTCTCCCCACTAAGGCAGAACATTCAAGCTTCTCTATGAAGGACAAATTCTAATAAAAGTTCTGTCAGCAGAGTGTCCCACCTGAGCTCCGGATCTCTGCATCTGCTCCATAGTTACCATCAGCCTCTTTGTTACTTCCCTGAAGGCAATTTCTTACACTTGGTTTTATTTAGTGTTATTCAGAGCGAAGGGGAACTGTGTTATGTACGACTTTGCAGTTGTAACATGACATTTTATTTTTCCTGTACACTTACCGTAAAGCACTCACTCACCCATGCTTGCTTTCAAGATTGTGCAAGATTCCTTTTAATAACATTTCCTCTGTCAGAACTGAGGTGCACCATTGTGCCTAATTATTGCTCAGTTTTTACAAGCAGATTCAAGCGGTTAGAGGTCAGCTCTGTTTATAACAACTGCCACACAACTCCCTCCCTCAGGCACCACTGTTACTATTGCTATAAGCAACACTTAACCCTGTGACCTGTTTGATTGGCCTCATCAAAGGTTCTAGTATGTGTGATCAATGAGCCATGACACACACAACACAACCTTCTAGGTTTTGTCAAGTGGTCTGTGTCACATTCATGTACTTTAAATCACTAGCAGTGGTTTACTGAGGAGCTGTATGCTGCATTATGGGTTGCTCAACATCAGGGCTGTACTATGGTTTAGGAAGAGTTTAAATTTAAGCTACTCAGTAAGCATATAAAGCTATGGCGACCGAAACAGAAGTTGCGTTCTGTGGCTTTTTATGTTTATTTAATTTATTTCATATTTTGTGGTATTTTCATTGATTTTATTCCAAACTTTCACTTCCCTCTCACATGTGAGATATCACCTCCAGCACCACATTCATACTGATGGTGGTCATTTCCTGGCTCATAAGAGCTTGGGGATTATTACTGTGTGTTGTCCAATTAAATTTTGAGAACTGACATGTTAAACTGTAAATATGCTTACAGTTTGAGAAAATTCCTAGCCAAAGATCCAAAATATAAATGTTTTCCACAGTATGATGCTGCCACCACCATGTTTAAATGAAGGGATGGTGTATGTTGGGTGGTGTGAAATGTAAGCTGTCCATGCTTTGAAATGGAATATACATAGATTAACTGTGGCAACACAGTGGAGCAACATGTTCGTTCCAAAGATTTGATTTTCCTATTCTCTGGGACAATCTGAAAGATGTTTAATTTAAGAAAATAATGGCACCTGCTGACCATCCCTGTACGTCCTGCAGTCTGTCCTTTATTTTTTTCTTAGACAGTAATGACTTTGTTGCTGCCCTTCTGGTCATTCGGCCATTGTCCAAAAGTCTTCAACTCACTGTGCATGCACCTGCTGCCGGTAATAAGCAAACTCTGCACTGGTGGCACCAAAATATGGGAGGCTGTGACATGACCAACATGCAGTTGCTGCAATTTGTCAGAACAACACTAGAGAGCACTAGAGACCTTTATTTTTGATAGTAGGCAGACAGGAAGGAGGGGCAAAGATTCGGCAAAAGTGGCGGGGTCCGGGACTTGAACCCGGGACGGCCGCTTCGAGGACTATAGCGTCTATATGTGGTCGCGCACTAACCCCTACACCACCAGCGGCGCGCCCAGAAGAACATTTTTCATATGAATCTTCCATGCCCCCTACGCACACCAACTAGTGTGCGTGGGGGCCATTAGAGCAAGGGGAACTTTTATTGCCATGTTCAAAAAACAGTTTGAGATGAGCTTTGTGACATGGTGCATTATCCTGCTGGAAGTAGCCACCAGAAGATGGGTACAGCATGGACATAAATGGGTGGACATGGTTAGCAGCAACACAGGTAAGCTGTGGTGTTTAATGAGTGTGATGCTCAAATAGAACTGTTGGGCCCACGTGTACCAAGAGCAATATCCTCCACACCAATACACCACCACCAGCAGCCGGAGTCATACATGGCAGGAGGAATCCATAGTTTCATTTTGTTCACACCAAATTCTGACCCTAACATCTGAATGTTGGACGTAGCACCATTTTCCCAATCTGGTATTGTTAAATGTTGGTGAGCCTGTGTGAACTGTAGCCTCAATTTCCTGTTTTCAGCTGTGAGGAGTATAGAGTGGCCTCTGATTATATATGTATTTACTGCAGAAGTACAAACACGTAGTCATCCACTTTCAGTACAGGTTTTGCAAGTTCATTCATACAAACAGTCAGCCACACGCCCACCATGCAGTCTGCACACAATGTCAGAATCATGCAACTTTGCACAGGGATTGTTACTGTGTGTTTACATTTATAGTACACATCTTCACTTTTAGCAAAGTTCAAATCAGAAGATCCAAGACACCTGTAAACCCTCCATCTCCGTTTCACCTGCTTATTTCTACTGCTACAAATTCAGGCTTCCATTAATGATATCATGAATGAGTCTCAGGCCTTAACTTGTCTTTAGAAGCACTCATCCTGTGGTTGTTAGAACGATAGGATTCCAATAAGATGTTTGCTTCTGGTGTGATGTAAATATTTATAGAGAAAAACGAAGATGATACTCATATGTTTCAAGGATGCACACAAACACATTTTTTGTTAAGTCGCTGATTGGGCAATTGCATTAGCATCTTTTGAAGGTTTACCAGTTTGAATACGAACTTCTCTCAGTGTCTTGTTGGATAGGTTCAGTGCATCAGGAACACACTGCTTTTTAGAGCCGGTTTGTGTGGAGTATTTAGGAGTAGTCAGTATCTTTTAATACTATTTTTATACCTCATCCGTTTTGCTCCTAAGGATTGTTTATATTATTTCTGTTGCAACACATAATACTAAGGATGCTGAAAGTATCAGGAAAAACAATTGAGCGCAGCTTTCTAATACCAAAACAATGGGTCTTAATGTAAAGAAAGGAAGAATACTTAAGCTCTGTCATGTCTATATACGGAGTATAAGGATATCGTTTGTATATGGTGATGAGAGATGTAAAATTTGGTTTGATGCATACACTAATTTTTTTAGGTGACATCACTGTCTTGTTTTTTCCTTTTCAATAATCAAAAATGACCCGACCAATTTGGGCTGAAAGTTCAATTCTCCTTACACAATTTGTGAATGTCACCAGTTGGTAAATATGGTTAAGGTGAAGCAATGCGAGGTAATCCTACCAGTGCAACTGGAGCTTCTACATAGTGTTGCATGAAATGGAGTAGCATTGTTATCAGGCTTTTGCTGCAATATTTTGTAACATTTAAGCACATTTGGCACCAATGTGCAACATTTATTGCATCTCAAAATTGCCGTGCACATGCCATAGAATTTTTCAACATGTCCAAACATTTTGTGGCATACTGGCTTTGTCACATTTTTTTTATTGAAATAATAATAAGAAGAAAAATAACTTCTTGCAGACTCATCCGTATGCAGTAGGATGTTTCTTTGCAACACAGATGGTGACAACATAAACTACTATATTTCATGACAAAATTGTGTGATATAAAAACACTTTATGTTGCATTCATTTAACAAGAAGGGGTCATTTTGACTTTTATTTTAAATTTTAATTCAGGTAGCTGTTAGCTTGACTCTCTTGGGAGAATTTCTACCTGGTTCTCATAACTGAAATTGTTCTATCTGTGGTCTACAACAGGTAAGACACTGTTTGCTCAGAAGTACTCCACGCAATGCCATGTCAGCATGAAACAAAGTATCCCTTTAAGGTGGAGTAGTTTTCTAATTATATATTATTGGATGGAGTTAGTTTTCATACAAAAAACAACGAACTAAACAAATGCTGGCAACCATTTTGCTGTGTTGTGGGGGAAAAGAAACAGTTTGTTTATAAACTTTTCTATATTTTTCGAATGTTATTAATGTTTTCTCCTCTCTTGCCCTAACCGTTTCCTATATATTTTGCTCGATCTAAACAGGAAGTTGAAGAAGTTGATTCGTGCACTAAAGGAAAAAGAACCATCACAGAAGGAGAAGGACGAAGAGAGGCGTCCCCAGCAGTGGAACCTGGACTATGCTTTGGTTCCGTTTGAAGGCCTCACACCCGAATACATGGAAATGAGTGAGTCTGCATTCACACACGCAGAGGAAACAGCCTCAGGGACAATGAGCAACCAACAATCTTTTTCATTGAGTTTCCCCAAACATCACACAGAGCTGTTGCATAATCCAAGGGGCCCCGCTCATAAACATATGCAATTAGACTGAGGAGTTTATGGATCCAGGATGTTCTGGATTTGTTTTGATGGGATCCACTCTTTCAAATTGATGGAATTTGTTTAGATTTCATTTCACTAAGCAAATGGTGAAATCTTCAAAAAGGAGCAAATGGTACTTGATACTCAACCCTGAAGAGACCCCTTTTAATATAGATTCTGTGGCTTTCCAATAGTTGGAAGTGAGTACATAGGCTGTGTTTACAAAAAACCCACAATATGTCCATGTTAGCCAGAAACCACAGCACATAAACACTTGCAATGTAATAGCAGATGAAAGCTTGCTTGTCCTTCATTGATATGATAAGTATCTGCTGTGTTTGAAATAGATAATTTTCATTCTAATTAGGCAATGATAAATTATTTAACACTACTTTTATTAATCTTTATTCTCATCTTGTTGATTTAAAATTGTAAAGTTGTCTTTTTACAGTCATTTGATATGAATATAAACTTTTGTTTAGGACAGATCTTAAGAAACAAAAGTATCTGACCAGAGCAAAGTTTCATGTTAAGGTAAAGTATGATGTGGTATCAGACACAATGAACTTAAAGAGGTAAAGTCCATTTCTAATGTAGGGCAGCTGCGTAGAAGAGGATGTTCAAGCAATTCACCCCTGGGTCAGACTGTGAAATGCTCAGAGAAATTGTAAAGAACCCAAAAGCTCCTTTTCAGACTCTACAGGCCTCAGTAAGCATGTTATAAATAAAGGTTTATAATTGCATACTCAGAAAAAGACTGAAGAACTATATCTTTTTTGGAAGTTAACGTGAGAACTCCTGTTCTCAATGAAAAAGAATATGACTTTTGGATAAACCCACAATTATTCATACCCCTGGCAGATTTAGGTTTAAACTAATCTTTTAACTCTTGTTTCTTCTGACTGGAAGTAGTATCAACATTTTGGACTGGCCTGGCCAGAGTTCTGACTTGAATCTGACAGAGAATCTGTGGCGGGAGCTACAGATTAGAGGAGGTCTTTACAACCTCGCAGACCTGAAACGCATTCCCAAACATGAATTAACAAAAATACCAGAAGACACATGCAAAAAGCTCCCCAGCAATTGTATAAAAAATGTGATTGCTGTAATATCAGTGCAGGTTTTTCTATGAATCATCAAGAATAGCATAAACAATATGCAGCATTCAACTTTTATTAGAGTATATATAATTTAGATTTTTCAAAAACGATACACCTTTTACGGATTTCATTAGGACGATTCCTGCCATATTTTCTAACAGAAACAAACTTCTTAGTTGAATGGAAACTATTTTAAGATTAAACGTGACAGTGGTGTCAAGATCTTTGGGCTTAATTGTAGGTTTGCAAAGCTGCATCTGAACGAACCCCAAAACAAGGCAAAAGAAGAGATATTTCTCCCTATTTGGAGAAAGCCAGACACAGCATTTCAGTACAAACACCTCATACCAAGTATGGTGAAGGAAAGGTGATGGTTTGGGCTTGTTTTGGAGCCACAGCACCTGGGAAGCTTTAGGGTATTGAGACAACCATGAACTCCTCTGTAAACCAAAGTATTTAAGAATCCAATGTGAGGCCACATGTTGAACAGGTGAGGCGTGATCTAGGTCCTGGTCATCAGAAGGCCAACGGTGCCAAACACAGCAGGAAATCTACAACAGAATGCCTGAGGAGGAAAAGAATAAAGGTGTTACAACAGACCAGTCAAAGTCCAGACCACAACCCAACTAAAATGCTGTGAAGGAAATGCTCCCAGACCTCAATGATGATTTTGACCCAACGTTTTCAACATTGGTCCAAAATTCCTCTATAACTTTGCAAGACTGATAAAGTCAGACAAAACAGGACTACTTCTAGGCAGATAAAGGAACACATTTGATTTAGTGGAAAGACTTTAAAAAGGAACACCGACTGCATGCTGTCACATAAAGAAGACAACTGACACAGCTTGATATCTTTGATCCTTTTCTCGTGGCTGATGGGAGTCAAAGTTCAGCAGCAGTTTAACAAAACAGGACAACAGAGATCTGAATGTGACTTTTTATTAGAATAAAGTTAGTTCTGTTCTAAACTATACAACCTGCATAATTTAAATAATATTATTGGCTATTTATTTAAGGCTTCTAAGCAATCCTCTCAGAGCTGCTGGTTTCTTGGTAACCTCTCGACTATCAACATACTAAAGTGCTACACTTCTTCACAAGTGGAAGTATCAGGCAACTTTTTGAAGTCTTTAATTGCATTCCAACCTTTACAGCTTGAAAAGTCAAATTTATGTGTTGAAAAGGGAGATTTTGTGTGACACAGGAGGGTGGGAGTAAAACCGCCTCAGGGCTCAGCGCAGAATGTCAAAAATGTCTGCACTCTACGTGGAAAACACACAAACACACACACACACACACAATGATGAGTGGATTGAGCCCGTTTGCAAGAACTTGGATTTTATACGTGGGCCTGTCTGTTCTTGTGCAGTCTTTGTGTGGCTGGGCCGGACTCGTCGACCTCGGCTCAGGTAGACGGCGAGGTTATTCTGAGCTTGCCCTCTAGCGCTCGATGCACTGCTGCCGTATTCTCTTCCTGGCCGCTCTTTGTCTCGGCGTGGTGTCCCGAGGTGAAGCCGTCAGTCTCCGGCTCGCTGGAAATCCCTGTTCCCACACTGCTTAGGTTCCACCACTCTGATCGGAGCAGTTTATCAGACCCAGGCTGGCAAACTGCAGTGTCTTTCTCGGGTTTCCTTTTTCACATTCTTAAGATGGAGCTGAACTGATCATTAATCAACCCAAAGAGAAATGGCTGCACGTTATTCTCATTGATCAACTATGCTTCCCTTTGACCAACTAAGCAGATGCTAAATAATGACATTTATTATATCAGTTTTGCTTGAAACATAATTAAATATAGCACCTGATATTTACCAGCCATATTCAACCACTGGCAAAAAAGATGAAATCTTTACTCTTTGAGTAAGAACTTAGAGGAAACCAAACATTCAGTTGCAGCATAAAAGAGCCCCAGATATAACACAGATCTATTTTATTTTACAGCTTATAGTTGCCTTTGGAAAACAAAAATGGAGTCATTCACATTTAAAAAGAAATCATGTAACAATGTGCAAAAAAATGGCAAGATTCCTTTTACCTTTCTAATAGCTTCTGTCCCTTGAGCAGTGGTTGTATGTGATATTGGTTATATGGCTCTCCACCCACATTTAAAAAAAAAGAAAAAAGAAAGATCCTGACCTGTTCGTAGGCATGTTGTTGCTTTGGTCTGTCTTCCCAAAGTCTGGACGCAAGCCCACTTGAGCACAAAATGTTGCAGCATCATCTTCTTGGCCAATGAAGATGAAGGCCCGTGACTGCTTCTCTTTAGCCCGCTGGAAGCTTGTTTTCTTCTGTTTAGCCATTAATGATGGTTCTTCGTTGTCTTTTCTTGACGTGAATTCACTATTCTTTGTTGTGCATTTTCTGCTTTCAAGGCATATTGGTTTAGGGGGACAGTTGTCATGCTGTCATGTCTTTAATGGTCAATTTGGATGTTTCTCTTTTACATCTTGAACATTTTGTTTGGAACTTGCTCCAGACACAGCTGGCTTACAACAACCTACATCCTTTCCCAGTCTTTGTTTGGATTTCCCCCAGAAGACGTTTTTTTTTTAAAAGGTGGCTCAGGTGTAGGCTTTCATCCGGTAACTGGTGGGCCGCCTGTTCGATTCCCTATTCCAACTTAAATCAGCTGGATGCATCACTCTCTCATAGAAAATCTTGCAAAGCTACAAACACACCAGTAGGTGGCAGTAGTTGAAGGTATTCTAAAAATTGTGCCACTACACTCTGAAACGAAAGAGATTCAATTTATTCATATTTATTCACAAGTGAATATGATTTGAATAGTGTTGACTGTATTTTGTGAGTATTTGAAATGACTTTTAATGCTTGTTTTAATCTAACAACTGTATTATTTATGGACACTTTAATATATTTATATGTTTGGGCTGGATTCCGCTAATAAACATTTATAATGTCTGATCAATAAATGTATTATATTTTGAAACAATTTTGTTCAGATAATTAAAGGTCTTTAGATTAAGTCCCATTACCTTTATATTCAATATTTGAATAGTTTATTTGAGAAAGGCCCTTGCTACCTCTGCCGAAGAGGTAATGGTTTCAGTTGAGTTTCTCTCTCTGTCTGCATGTGTGTGTTAGCAACATTACGAATAAAGTTGCAGACAAATTCTTACGAGTTTTTTTTAACCAGAGGTGCATCTTAGCCCACTGAAGAATCCATTAGATCTTTTTGGTGATCCGGATCCAGGATTCTTTTTTCTGTGGTGTCAGTGACCCTACAATGGGTGGTGGAGGTATGCAGTCTCTGACTGTCTTGTTAACAACCTATCTTTTTAAATGATTGTGGCTGCAGTAGGGTCGGTAATTGGTTCACACAACCTGACTGGATTGAGATTAGGGTCCAGCAGTTTGACTGACCACAACTAGCACAGACTGACCCAGACTTTGCCTGACTGGGAGTGTATTGGTCCCCAGCTTAGGCCAGAGGCAGCCTTTCCTAAGGAGGAAAGTCATTTCAGCCGTTTTGTTTCCAAGATCTAATTTTGTGGGTCTTTCACATCTCACCATCACAGGTTACAGTTGGATCCTCTGAAATCAAGAACTTCACTCTTTTGCTCAGGTGTTTCTTCAGCACAACAAACCACTGCCCACATTACAACAGATGAGGGCCCAGTCTGTCTGTCCAATCCTACCATCATTCATGAATAAGACACCAAGATACTTGGTACTAAGCTTGCAGGAGGAAGGGGCTGGCTCCATCTCAGATGGAACAGTCCGCCTTTTGCTTGATTGTAATGGATGGATGGATGTATGATTTTCTTTTCTTTCTTTGTTTCAAGGCAAAAAAAAAACACCTGAATGAGCATGCTATGAAGAGCAGGGGTTCCACATTGCTTGACAATGATTGCAACAATTTACCCTGCATTCCTTCCCAATACTGAAAACTGAGAAAAAACAATTGTGCATTGATTGGTTTTAGCTGTACGTTACTGAAGCAAATAATCCTGACTTTTTTTTCTGTCTTTCCACAGTAATCCAGTTTGGTTTTGTTTCTCTCTTCGTGGCTTCTTTCCCACTGGCCCCTCTCTTCGCCCTGTTGAATAATGTCATTGAGATCAGGCTGGATGCCAGGAAGTTTGTTACAGAGCTACGCAGGCCAGTTGCTGCACGTGCTAAAGACATCGGTAAGTTGATCCAACTTGGGTAGCAAAAACTGTACTAATACGTAAAAGGGTTAGGGTCCAATATAAATTAATTAAAATATATGTACAGTCATGGAAAAAACATGAGGGCCCCTTACGACAGCACGTGTGTTTTTTACATTCTTGAACGTTCAAAATCAATTTAAAACATATTTACAAATTCAAGTCATAAAAATATGTCTGACAAGGGACATTTACTGTCATTTACTGTCGTATTCAATAAATTAGAATATTATTGAAATGTTTGTTTATTTCATGTACTAATTCATTATGTTTTCAAGCCTTATTTCTGTTAATTATGATGATTTTCTCCTTACAATGAAAACATTTAAGATTGAAACATTAGATCCGACAAATAAAATAAAAAAAATTTAATACAAAAATGTGGGCTTAATAAAAGGGATGTTTAATATCTGATTAAAGGTTGCTATTTTTAAAAGGTACTTTTAATCTGACAAACAAGCCTTATCAGAATGCATATTCTATGACTGTAGTCTCCAAATAGAAGATTCAATTCAAACATTCAAAATAACTGCCTAAATGCCCAGATCTGTCGGTCCAAGCAAGTTAATGCTTAAAGCAGAGTGCAAGATGCTGAAAGTAGTCTTCAGGAACCCTAAAATGTCAACAGAGGACCTTAGCAGGCTCTTACTAGACTGAGTTTTAACCTTTATGGGAGTTGTACGAGGTGAAAACCTTTGCTTTCTAAGAAAAGCTTGAAGGCCAGACTCCGAGAGAATGTTGACGAAGACCAGGATTTCTAGAATAATGGTCTTTGGACAGATGTTGAATTTAATTAGTCGGACACCAGAGGAGAGGTCAAATACATCATCCTGAGAAAAAGCACCATTCTAGAAATCAAAATGACCTATTCTAACTGTGCATAAAGCCTGAAGTATCTTTGCTGCTTTGCTAAGATGCTTTGCTGCAGGAACCCTTGGCCAGTTTGCCATCACAAAAATACACCATGAATTCTACCGTGGATCAGGGGCACTTTCTTTGGTATCTATAAAGAAAATGTAAAGCTGAAGTAGAACTGGACACTGCAACACAATAATGACCCAGAACATTGCAAATTCACCAAGATCTGGCTACTTATAGGTTTGTCAAAATGATCACATCTTATGAAGAAGAGGGAAAAACTGACAATAGTGTAGAAAAGGTTATAATGATTCACGATCATCAAAAGTTTTTAGCGTTGATCGGTGTGACTTAAAACTGGGCTGGAGGTTCATGGGCAATAATACTAAACATACAACCAGAGCTACAATGGAAAAACTGGGCTCAAAGTATATTTCTGTGTTAAAATATCCTAGTCAAAGTCCAGTCCTAACTCTAATTCAGTCTGTGGCAAAACTTAAAAACAGCTGTTCACGGACACTCTTTAAGGAGCAAGTGTTTCAGCGTATAAACAAAATAAAACTACCATGTTACAGAATTTTTGCTTTATGTCTTTTTTACATCAGTTTGGGCTGGTATCGCTCTAATTTATTTAACATCCCTAACACATAGGCCCAATTCCATGTAACTGAGACAAAACCTCAGCTTTTCCATTAAAACTCTTCTGAGAATGGCTGACCTACTTACTACTCATTAATACTTCACACAACCCCACTTAAGCACAAAAACTGGAATATCTCTATGTTTAGTATACACAGCCTGCATACAGACACAGTCTCAGAGGAATCAACACCCATTGGAAAACAGCGTTGCTAATCCATTTTGAAACAGTTTTACCTTAATAAAAATACCCTGAATGATGCTAATGATGGTCACAGTGCTGAAATGCTGACATGATTGATTTTCTTCTACTTCTCTCTCCTTTTCATTCCTCTTTTACAGGTATATGGTACAACATATTGAGTGGAATGGGCAAACTGTCAGTCATAATAAATGTAAGTATGAATACAATGTCAGTCAGTCAGTCAGTCAGTCAGTGACTGACAGACTGAATACAATGTCACTATTGTTATTAAAAAAATTTTAAATTTTGATTAGCAAATAAGTTAAAATATGTTTAAAACCTTTCTATGAAGCCAGAACCTTGAAGCCTCATAGCAACATCTCTGTCCTGTCATCGTACCTCAACTTAAAGTTTTTAGCATTCAGCTCACATTCATTTGCAGTCGTTTCAGTCCACCCAGTCTCCAGGTTAAATTTGAAGGGAAAATTTATCAGTTTTAAACACGATTATGAGATGTTGTTAAATAATACGAATTTAGGAGACATTTCCCTTTTTTCCCACATGACCTGCTGGTATAGATTCTTAGTCATGTGATTTATAGTATTGCTACTTTCTCCAATAAGCTTTTTACTTTCTAAGAAACATAGATGATGAAATTAAAAAGCCTTTTGGTTGACAAGTAAAATGTTTTAAAGAACCACAAAGCAAATCAAGTGGCCTTCTATTCATAGACTTGGGATTTTTTAATTGATGTTGATGTGAAGATAGTTTATTACTTTGTGGCCCAAGATTGAGCTCAGGGTGGAGTAGAAGGCAACTGTCCCGGAACACACACTGAGGTTCATAAAATATCTAGTGCTGAGAGTTTAAAGCGTATTAAAAAGTGTTTTTGAATTCTTTAGCTTTGAGTTACACAAAAGACAAAGACACCAGAGTTTAAATTGACATTTGCTACCTTGGAGGGGTGCTCCATCTTATCACAGTATTGTTCATTAAAGATGAGACCTCTTTAATCTTGTTCTAGTCATTTAGCATTCAGAAAAGCTAATTTGGTGAGGTCAGGTTAGTGCTGCGTAAATAGATTGAGGAACGTTTTGCTTGGGATCTGTCTTCAGGCAGCCAACGGAATTCTTTTCTGTTTACTTTTAATACTGAAGAGATTTCTGAGGGGCTTAAAAGCAAAGGAAGGGAGTTTATATATGGTGGAGATCCATCCATCCATACCCGCTTGTCCTTGTAAGGTCGCAGGAGGGTGGTGCCTATCTCCAGCAATCACTGGGTGAGAGGTGGGGTACACCCTGGACAGGTCACTACTGCATCACAGGGCAACACAGAGACACAAATACAGACAACCATGCATACGATCATACCTAGGGGCAATTTAGAGAGACCAAGTAACTGTCAAGCTTTTTGATAAGTGGAAGGAAGCAGGACAACCCATGCATGCAACCCTGTTTAATAAAGTCACTCAAGCATTAGAATTTCATCTGCAGATATTCTTTTTGTAGAGCAAAGCTGCCCTGGCATATGTAAGCAACCAGTTTCTTCAAATAGTATGCCAGAAATGATGAAACAGGACACATGTAAAAAAAGAGAATCCACATATGCACAGTGAGAGCATGTAAACTCCATGCAGTAAGATCTCAGGCCTGGATGTGAACCTTGGACCTTCTTCCTGCAAGGCAACAGAGCTACCCAAGCACTGTTGCACTACCACCAAGCTACCCCTATTACTTTTTCAGTCATGCGATTATTTTTACAAAGTGACTTTGCACTGAATGGCATGTTTTACACATAAACAATGATGCTCAGTTCTGACCAGATGTTTACATATACGAACATGAATTGATATTTATTTTTTGCTTTATCATGGTTTCTTTAAACCGTTCTTTTTTTAAGATAAAATAATTATCCACAAATTGGAAATTACTGTAGATTTTTTTTCTAATCCACACAGGATAAAAATATACATACAGACTTTAATATATACATAAGCTTTTACTCAAATTTAATTCAAACTGATGTCCAATACATTTATTAGTAAACATTCATGTAATGGTAAATTGTGATTCACTTAAATTAATGAAGAATCTTGACTATTTTGTACATGGCCCCCTCTCCCGATGAAGATGGGGGTCATTGGGGCCTGGGTCGGGGCGGGGGATCAGGGTCCGGGCCGAGGTCGCTCAGGTTTAGCCACCAGCCCTGGCTAGCCCAGCCCAGGTTCAGGCGCTGGGGCGGTCTGCCTGTCTCCACTCCCGGAGGGAAGGGGACCACCTCCTGGGTCCGGGGGGCTGGTTGCCCCTATGAGGTATCAGCACCTGGACCTGGGAGTATACAGTATGTATGGGGAGTGTGAGTGAGTGTATGTTGCCATTGTCGTTTGTCTTTACGTTGGGTGTGAGTTTTTTTATGTGTACGCATGAGGGTGGGAATGTGTGATTGTGACTGTGTGTGCCTGTTGAGTCTTGGACTGCTCCCTCTCCCGGATCAGTTTAGGCCCCCCATCAAATGTAGGGCCTATTTCCTCCCTGCCACACTACCTGCCGGTGGTTGGTATCTCTGCCCACCGGTGTACTTGTGGTTCTTGGTATCCGTGGCTGGGTGCTTTGGTGTGTGCAGGCTCACTCCTGGTGGCTGCTTGCTGGGGCCTGGACCCCTGGGCTCTGTCGGGCCTCCGCTTGGGGAGTGACATATCCCTGGGGCTTCTGCACTGTGGCTGCTGGGTGGTTCTCCTGGGACTCTCCCCTGTTTTTCTCTGGGGTGGTTGCAGTAGTCCCGGCGGTGGTTCTCCTGGGGTTCCTGTGCTCTGTGGGGCCTTTAGATGTGGCATTTAGATATGGCTTGGATCTCCCAGGTCCAGGAGGGGCAGGTCTGTGGCTCCTCACACTCGCTACTGCATATTTTTATAGAGAAACCTTGTATACACAAGAGCGCTCACCCTCAGACCCACAGGTGTTTAGATTCAGGTGTTAACAGATACACAAATGTTCTATATTGAGCCACATTTACCACTAAATACATCTTGCATTCATAAATGCCGTGCACTTTTTTGGAAAAAAAGCTGTTAATATGAATGTTCCTGCAGATGTAGAAGCAAGCAGGGTGTTATCTTGTATTCTCTTCATCCTTCTTTCTCTCCTCCATTCTTTTCTCCTTCTCTCCCCTTTTCCTTTTTGCCCCACCTCTCTCTCTTTCATGCTTCTTATTTTTTCCCTTTTCATTTCTGTCTCCGTGTCCATAACAATTGAAAGCGTTAGCTGTAATGTTCCACTTGTGAAAATAAATCTGTTGGACTTTTTCTTGGCACTCAGACAACAATTCTGAGCGCTACTCTGCCGATCAGGACACGGTTAAAAACAATTAAAAATAAAATAAATTCATGATGAATCATGAATTAATTTAATTAAATGTCCCTTACCAAGTTGCCTCTTGAAATCTCAATTTTCTGTCGCCATTAACAAGCTTTTGGCATAACTCCAAGTGGATAATGGACCTCTGTTCTTATCAGAATTGGTAGAACTCATTTATATTGGCTGGTGTATTGTGAATGACTCAACTTTTAAGAATTATCTACAAATTATCAGTTGGGTTGACACGGGGTGGGTGGGGGATCATTATTTTGTCAGAACACTGTATTCTAATTTTCAAACAGCTAGCAGTTTATTTGAGTCGAATCTAAAGAATTTGAAGAATAGTCCTCCTTCATTGTTCAAGCAACAAAGTGTAGATAAGAGGCTGTCTTTTTTGGGATCCAATTCTAACTTTGAGAACCACTAGACTAAAGGACTAATTTAAGGTTTTAAAGGAATCATTCTAAATGAATAATATTAAATAGTCTCACTTGTTATGTTTTTTGTTTTTCTGTAGGCCTTTGTGATCTCCTTCACATCAGACCTCATCCCTCGGCTCGTCTACCAGTACATGTACAGCCCGACAGGCACTATGAACGGATTCATTGACCACACACTCTCCTTTTTTAATGTGTCCAATTTTAAACCTGGGACAGCGCCGCATAACTCAGATTATGGGGACGTCACTGTCTGCCGGTAAGAACCACATCAAAAAAACGTACACTGGCTTCTTTTTTTCAAATTCTTGCCAATCATCAAAATGTTTGGCATTTGGACAATTTATGGAGATTGAGAAAAGAAACACCCATTACATGTTTGCCAATGCTCTTTGCTGTTATTGTACCTCCAAAACAATTAGGTGAGTTCATAATGTTATGATCATGCGATCTCACATAAGCAGGCGACAATGGATAGATGAATGGATATTATGACATGGGGAAACGTTTTTTGCCTCTTTTATTTTTAGCTTTTTACAACACAACATTCCCAATTTCCTGTTGTCTCTGTCATTCCCAGATGTTTCATTAAATTATGTAGTTTACAGAGGCGTCTTCAATATCTAAACGTTTTCTTTATACTTGGGAGCAAATTTATTTTGAGAGCCCATTTTGCGTCACCAGAAACCTCTAGGTCATGCTGTGAAGAAGACCTAAAGATCATGCTATTGTATCGTACCAGGTTTATCTTTGTGTCACCGTAGGTTCTTCCTGGGACTTCTCTAGAAGAGTAACTTTTAGTAACTTTCCACTGATTCCATGATTTCCTTTTCAGCTACCAACATTTTTATACATCGACTGCTGATGTGACAAGCACCTTCTAAATGTGAAACGTAATATATTTTAACGTTTTAGGTTCAAAACACCTTAATGCCAACTGTATTGCTTTTTAATTCCAAGACATAATGTCTTACGACTCCAAATGATGTGTAATTCACTGCCAAAGACAGTCCACCATTGTATCCTTCCTACATTTTTGCTGATGCCAATGGCAAGAATCTCTTGTATAATGTTAAAATAAAGCACTGTAGAGAGAAAGGTCACGGATGATAGCTCCCACAGACAGCTAAGGCCGACCTGCAGTTACATAAGACAGCAAAGCACTGCAATGCAAGAATACGATCTTTGTGTTTGAGTACTGTGATACGTCACACCAAAAATATGACGCGATGCTTTACGCCTTTTACGGTTATTAGGCGTGAAATTGGTAGCAATGTCCCAAGAAGGGTTTTTTGTGTCCACAATGTGCATTGCTGTGTACAACAGCTATTTCTGGGCTTGAAGGCCAGTCTTTCAGCTCTTGATGTCAAAAACTTCATGGAGTTAATGTCTTTTTATCCCTTTTGTCTTCCCAAGTTGATGTTGGGATTGTGGTTGTATGGATGAATACTTGTCACAGGACAGACGAATGAATAGATGCATGGTATTACCGAATTGAGCAGAAAGGAAGGAGGGGGTTGACACCATTGATAAAATGATCAGATAAGAACGCAAAGAAACGATGCTTCTTTTATAACAAGGAAGAGATTAAACAGGATGGAAAGATACTGGCATGACAGAGAGCAAAGAAGGAAACTAGCCACTTTAGGTTGGTTTAGAAAGATAGATGGTGTGACAGAACCATTTAAATTTTTAATTAGATTTAAAAACAGCAGTATGAAGGACTAAAGAAGAACTTCTGCATCAGTAGGCAAACCAAGACTGCACATCTCTTCAGTAAGACTGTCTTTACTATACCCTCAGAGTTGAAGTTCTATATCACATTCAAAAAGCGTAAAGCCACAATCTGTGTATTTTATTAGGATTTTATGTGACAGACCTACACAAAGTAGAACATAACTGTAGAGTGGAAAGAAAATAATTTGTGACAAAAAATATACAACTGAAAAATAATTGAAAAGTGTCCATTATGGTTAACCCCGTTTATAAAACCTGATTTTGCTGCAAATTATAGTGTTGTTGAGGTATTTCTGAGGTGTTTTTCATATCTAAATTTCAATCATTTTGGCTATATTTCGTTGCAAAGTTGGTCAAGATTAGTCAGATTGGAGCTTCTATGAACATTCATTTTCAAATCTTGCTCAAATTACCAATTAGATTTAGGTCTGGACTTTGACTAGGCCATTTTGACAAATAAAAAGGCTTTTTGTATAAACCATTCCTTTATAGCTCTGCCTGCTTATATGGAGTCGTTCTCCGGCTGGATTGTAATCCTCCTCCCCAGTCTCAAGTCTTTTCCAGTTTCTATCGGGTTTCCTTCCTTGATTGTTCTGCATTTAGCTCCATTCATCATCTAGTCAACTTTGACCAGCTTTTCTCATTCTGCCAAAGAAAATGATCCCCACAGTGTCATGCTGCCACCACCATGTTTTACCTTTTGGATGGTGTGTTCAGGCTGATATTTTCTCTCTCACGTAACAATTTGCATATAGCCTATAAAGTTCAGTTTTGTCTTACTTTGCCAGTGCACATTTCCCTTTCGTTTAACGTCTTTCGACAACCTTGTGGCATCCTGCATTCAAATTAGAGGGTGACACGGGAGTGGATTTTTTCTCCTGTCCCATCCCGCTCCCACAGAAAAATGTCTTGTCCCATCCCAATCCCAGGCCAGCATAAAGAAAAAAATCCTGTCCCATCCCACTTCTGGTGAATTGACTCCCACTCCCATCCCGCTCCCATTTAGAACGACTTCCACTCCTGTGCCACTCCCTTTTGTTTTCTTCATTTAGTCTTTTGGCAATTTCTCCGAAGGACCAGTTAGGTCCCTGTTTTTAGCTGTAATAAAGGCCAGTTAAAGTAAAAAGAATAATAATGAAGAAATAATAAAATATCAAACAAGGAAACAGACCATGCCTATCTTAGTTGAATAAACAAAATCTACATAGTTATATTTTACTCATTTATTAAGTGATTGTTTCCTTTGAACAATGACATTACTTTTATGTTTCAAATTGCTGAAACGAAAGAAAAATGCACCTAGCAAGAGAACTGTACTTGGTGAACAAAAGTGCAAAAAGGCATTACCTTCACAATTTAGAAACTGTACCTCGATGGTTCACAGCCTTGGTCCTCAGGGACCCCTTCCCTGCAAGTTTTAGATGTGTGTCTGCTCCAGCACACCTGATTCAAATTCTGACATGACCTCCTATACAGGCATCAAGAATGGAGGGTCAAACTGGACAAAATCATCATTAAATAAATAAATGTTGTGAATGTCCCATAAGTGAAGTAAATGTAACATGAAAGAAATGTAACATTAAATGTGCCATTAAATTAAAGGTACCATTTATTTATTTAATACATCATTAGAAACAATAAATGTACCATT
>JAHHUM010001758.1:362831-450331 GCA_036173005.1 Crenichthys baileyi
ATGGGTGAAGAGGGGGAAAGACTGCAACGGCCCCATGGCTGATCAAACCAGGGGACAGCTGGGTCAGGGCTCTATACTGGGCCCCTCCACTCTACCTGCGCCGGCACCTTCCCCATAATTACATTTTTAAAAAATTGGCACTTGGGGAGGCCCCACACCATTTTTTTGTTGTATTTCCTAAAAAAAATTTAAAATTAAAAATTTTTATAATTTCTCAAATAATATTTCGGTCTTTAAGGGTTTATCCTGTGAAAACCAGCCCTAAAAACGATGGTATTAGGACAAAATAGAAAGGTGTGAGCCAAGCTCTGACATTATTTTACAGCCAAACTTGCACACACATGGATGAATTCACAAATTTTCTTAAATACAGAATTTATTAACAAAATAGTCAACCCAAGTCAAAATATTTTCAAAAAACTCTTTATGTGCAACACAATTTCCCAACTAAAAATACCAAACAAATTAAAAATAAAAAAGCTAAAGGCTATTTCAAAATAAACAATTTTATTAAAGATGATTTTAAAATCATTAAACCCAAAAAGGGGTGCAACTTACCCTGCAAGGTTCTGGTTGGAAACCAAGGATTCTTAAGAATCAGGGAAAAAGGAGTTAAAGTTAATCTTGGGACCACTTAGGCAAAAATCGCATACCTTTAACAACCATTTCACAATGCAAATCAATCATTTTTTTTTTAATAAAATAATGTTTTTTAAAAAATGTCTGCTAATAAAAACAACCCCTGGGTGCCTTTTTTCAAAGGTGTCTCATTAATCCTTTATTTATTAAAATTATCAAAAATTTTTTAAGGAAAGGGTAAAATATTCAAAGGGGAAAAAATTTTGGAAAAGAGCAAATCTTTATGGGAAAAAAGGGGGGTTAATGGTGTTTTACTTAGTTATCAAGGTTAGTAAATAATGTTTAGGGAAATTTTTACTAAATTTAAGGCTACAACCTTTTCTGGTAAATATTCTTTAGCAGGCAAGCACGTGTCCTAAGCTGTTACTTTTAAAGCTAACAAAAGAAGCCGATAGCTTCGCACCCCCAAAACCAACCACACCTTTGAAAATACCATCATAAAAGGTTAAAATGCATAAGTGCGGGACGGTGCGTTATGAGCAAATTTTTCTGTTAAAAATCACCCTTCAAGTAAAGTTCGTCTTAACTTTTTAAAACACAAAACACAGAACACCCAAATGAGAACGTTTGTCGCAGATGCCCCTGGCACTAAGATAGCTGAGTTCAACCAAACAAAAACCAAAACTTCTAAAAAGAAAAAAAATTTAGATTATTGTATTCTAAAATCACTTTTCTCTCTGCCCCAAAAAACCTCATGAACCGTGGTGAGGAAACGTTGTCCAGGGCGACGAGGTTTGAAGAAACATCTACTGTGAACAAACGGTTAGCTTCGGCTAAACTCCATAGCTGTGGATGAAAGACGGCTCGTTCTGTCCGCCAACCCACTACACAGTTACTGTAACCGCGGTGATGCGGTCTCGGTTGTCCTCCTTCCAGACTGGGGAAAACCGCCCCACTCGGCTTCGTAGAGACAGCGTCTCTACTGGGGACTTCTCTGGAACACAGTTCGCTTCTGAAGGCCCTTAGAGAGAAAGTCAAGCAATGCTTATACCTTAATTTCCTTTTTTATGAATGAATACCGGATACACAAACCGTAATTCATCCGTACTTAAACTCTTCAAACTGGATCCAAGGGTGTCATAAGATCATTGATCATATGCCTATGTCTGTTTCCCAGTAAAGAGACATTAGCGCGCTGTCTCCCCGGCCAGCCTCGCACAGAGTCCAGGTGGTAGAGAAAGGACCATTGGAAGAAGTGGGAGTTTTATACGGGCAGTGGCACCATGGGAAGTTAGCTGTTACAGTTTTCCTGGCTGTGCCGGATATAGGTTAAATGCAATTTATTTTGAAAGTTCTAGAAAACTTTTGTACCGGAGTTTTCATGTTAAAATCAGTGGCTGTGGGCCCAACAGTTTTATATTACTATTTTTCAGTTTTAATTATGGCAAAATTAACCTGATTAGAGAAAATTTCCAAAAGTCAGTTTAAAGTAAACATATGGTTTATAATGGCTTCTAATTTCTTTATTTAGATATTAAAGAGGTAAAAAATCTGCTTAAACCAGAAGACTTGTTAAGTATACACTACCGGTCAAAAGTTTTAGAATGCCTTTCTCATTTAATGGTTTTCTTTATGTTTATAACTATTTACATTGTACATAGATTCTCAATGAATGCATCAAAACAGTGAATGAACACATGTGCAATTATGTACCAGACCAAAAACTGTAAAATAACTTTAAATATGTTATATTTTAAATTCCTTAAAGTAGTCGCCCATTGCTGTGATGGCTGAAATATTAACCTCTGGCCGTGTCTCAATGAACGTCTGGGAAGTTCTTTCAAGACTCTTTGGAAAACTATTTCAGGTGACCACCTCATGAAACTCATGGAGAAAATGTCAAGAGATCAAAGCAGTCATCAAAGCAAAGGGTGGCTATTTTGTAAAAATATAAAATATAAAAATGTTTAGAGTTATTTCACACTTTTTGTTCACTACATAATTCCATGTGTGTTCATTGACAGGTTTGTTGTCTCTGGTGAGAATCTACAGTTTAAATAGTCATGAAAATAATGAAACCCATTAAGTGGGAAAGGCATTCTAAAACGTTTGAGTGGTAGTGTAACTGTCTTGGATAATGGGTTTAATGACAGAGTTCAAATGAAACATTTTTATCAGTATAATATTTGTTAGCACTAGACCTTCCATCCTCTTCACTGCTGCCAAAATGCAGTTAAATGTGTTTACAATTGCAGATATTAGGGTATTAGGTAATATATTTTTGGCTTATGAAGGATTAAATCTTCTTTTGTAGCCTTACTTACAACAGCACAAGACCTGGGCGTGGCGCGGCGTGGTGTGGCGCATGGCGTAGAGGTCATTAATACTGCAAAAATATTCTAAAAATGCATAAGAATTTATTAGCGCATGTAAATGGTAGTTTACCTGTCTCCTATGTTCAAGCTTACAAACATAAGACTCATTTAGCTAATTATTTTCTTGAATTAATAGTTCTTTGCTTTATTGCTAATATCTTTAGAATGCATGCGTTTTGTGTGGTGCTGATTACAATCTGCCTCTTTTATCAAAACTGTAGATATGGGTGCAGTAAAGATTGTGGGACAAATACCACATTTATACTTTCCAATCCCAGCATACAACAAAACAAGTGTTAAGAAATGTTGCAGCAGGCATTGCCTAGAGTATCTGCGACATGAGTAAATAAAAGATGGTAAAACTAGACAGTCTCCTCACATTTTAAATTAATTGTATTACAGAGAATTATTGACACACTAAAAAAGAAAAATACACAAAAAGTCTCTGCAAATGTTGTTTAATATCTTCTTTAATATCATTGACAATTAATTTAACAGCAAGGTTTCAGACATACTGGATGAGGTACTGTCTCTGAGAGCCTTTAGACTCATATCAGTTCATCACACTGCAGAGCATCAAATTAAATGGCTATGTGCTGAAGTGCACAGATCAAAATGATGTCACACACTTCCTCAGGCATGTACATTAGGGCTCCTCCAGCTGATCCAAGGCAGATCCATTTCTATTTTAAGCTTCTGTTACACTGCTTTCTATCTTGCCATGTATGCTGAGCATTTGAAAAAACATGTTGTGTGCATCTAAATGTGAGGTAATTAAATAGATTTTGAGGATCACCAAGTCCTGTTATGTCTTTGAAGTATGTATGTATTTGATGTGCTTCTGTTGTGTAAAGTTAAAACGTTCACTGGACACCAGTGGGGTGTAATTCAAACTCTCCAGCTGCATTATGACTGAGTATGTTAGTTTTCTATTACTTTTTACCATCTTGTTTTAATATATATATATATTTTTTTCATAATGAAAGGATAAATTGACCATCTGGAAAGGACATTCAAATGCTCCATGAGTTCCCCCAAGTGGTCAAATAATTAATACCTGAATTAATCAGGCAGCAAGTTATGGCTTAGGTTCCAACGTTTGCACATCTAAAACAAGAACAGGATTTGAATAGCATTTTGTGAGATTAGGTGATGTTCATATTTGGTTCTTGCTGCAACATTTGAGTTGCATTGGTTCTGTAGTACTGGTACAAGTGTGACAAGACATGTGAGAACTGCAATACTTGAGGTGGATTTTTTCTACATGTCCAAAAAATCTGGGGTAGGCTGGTAGATGTTGGATCAAATTGTTAGGAAGGCTTTGTAGAAGCATTATTTTCCCCTGACATCATGGCTTCCAACACCATTGCAATGAAAAGATGATATGCAGTTGGATCCTGGGGTATTGGAAACCTGTTGCGGTGCTTCACAGTTGCCAATGTCCAAACACAGGCTTTCCAGATCTCACACTGAAACATCCAGGTGTCCAGAAACCCCCGCTTGCAAAGCACTTGCAGTACTGCTTTGGAGTACCATATTATGCACATTTAAACATGGTTCTAGACGTTGACATTATTCCATAATGACTTCTGTCTTGGAAGACAAAATTAACTTATTACCCATGTCGCTCCAAATTAAAATAGATTCTGCATAATCCAGCAAACCCGTGTCTCTTGTCTTCTGTGCAGATTCATACAGTCCAACCGCATGTGAGAAATTCTGAGCTCAGTCATATCTTTATAAATATACTTCCTGTTTAAATATATATATATACTGTATATATAAATACATATAACTGACAATGAACATATCCACTGAAACATCATTTTTTACTTGTAGAAATTGACAATTCTCTGAATGATAATTCTCATTTTTTCAGCTGGAACACAAATCCACCCTGAATGTCAACATTTTAGGTCCCTTTTTTTAATCGTAAATGGTTCCTGAATTTGTAACTGTCAGAGTCTGGTTGTCACTTTGCCTGCTGCTAACATCTCCTCACCACTAAGGGGCTGCTGGAGCTGGAGGACCGAGGATGTGACAAGTGCACATCATTGTCTCATCAGCTGGAGGACTATATGAAGGTGGCTCGTGTCTTGCCCTCTGTGGTAGTAACTACCTGGTCAATTCTCAAGCTTGTAATCTTGAAAAAACTCTCGTATTTTGAAAACCTAGACTAACCTTCTGTTTCCCTCGTCCCAGGTTGACCAAGCCACGCTCCTTGCTGGAGACACCACAGAAGAACTCTTTGAACAATAATCTGGACTCTGGATCGTTGCCCAGCTGGCAGCCGCCCCGGCGATTCCTTCAGCCTGACCAAGCGAACCCTGCCCACCCTCCAACGGCCTCGCCTGGACCACCTGAAACTCCAGCAGACCCAGCGTTGCCACGCTGCTTCCAGACTCACGGCGACCCCCGGTGACGCAGCAAGTTCCGTATGGTTGTGACGTAACTTCCACCATTCCAGAAAAGCTTTCTGGGGAGGTTGGAAGTTGTCCTGGGTTTTTGTTACAGTGCGCCCTAGTATTTAATAGGTTCCCACAGTCGTTCCCCCACGACGACTTGAAAATCTCTTATGCTTTAGGTTAACTGACGGGCAGGGCACTCCGGTGGGAGGAGGCAAAGTTCATAAATCATAACCAGTTTGACTGTTCCTATGAGGACTTTTTCAAGGATTTTAAATTGACATTTGACATAGATATGGATCGGTCTAATGTGGCTCGTCGTCTTCGTGCACTTAAGCAACGCAATCGACCTCTAACAAAGTTCACCATTGATTTTCACACGCCGCCAGTTGCTTCAGGCTGGTACTCCAGCGCCTTAAAATCAACGTTTTTTCAGACTTTAGATGAGGCATTGAAGGACGAGCTCACCCTATTAGACGAGCGCGAGGACCTAGATGAGTACATTGCCCTGGCTGTCCGGCTGGACACCAGGATGAGGGAGAGGAGGCGGACCCGCGCAGAGCGGGTCACCACTTGACCGCAGCTAGCTACATCTCCTTAGTCATTGGCCCAGCCGGTGCAGTCACCGTGCCAGGCTGAGCCCGAGCCCATGCAGCTGGGGAGGCCGCGGCTCTCTGAAGACGAGCGGCAACGGGAGGCCAGCCAGTGTTTTTACTGTGGCTCTCCAGAGCATTTGGTATCAGCATGTCCGGCCCGGCCAAAAGGATGGGTCTGCTGGTTCTGATGGGGTGCCCAGCGGACCGATAACCCTGTTGTTTGCCCTCACGATTCACACTGCCAGCCACACTCGTAGTAAATCAACACACTATTTCATTGACCGCTCTCCTAGACTCAGGGTGTGAGCTGAGCCTGATTGACCAGGATCTGGTTAGACAGAGGCGCATTAAGACTGAACTATTGCCCACATCACGTCAGGTTCTGGCCTTAGATGGCCTGACGCTTCATAGCATTACCCACAGAACAGTGCAGCTAGAGTTAGTGCTGTCCAGTAACCATAGGGAGCACATCTCACTTTTTGTTTTCCCCATTTCCCAGACTTCATTGGTCCTGGGGTTCCCTTGGTTACAAGCCCATAACCCACTAAATTGGATGGATTTAAGGAATGAATCCTGGTGCACCCAGTGCTTGTCATCCTGCCTGCTGTCTGCCGTCTCTCCTAGAACACCTGTGGAGGGAGAGGAGGGTGGACCACCGGATCTCGCCCAGGTGCCTTGTGAATACCACGACCTTAAGTCGGTGTTCAGTAAGTCACGGGCCCTGTCTCTTCCTGCGCACCACCCCTACGACTGCGCCATCAACCTCCTACCGGGTGCCCCATTACCATCCAGCCGGTTGTATAAAATCTCACGACCAGAAAGGGTGGGAATGGAGAATTATATAGCAGAGTCCCTCACAGCTGGCATTATTTGGCCGTCTTCGTCTCCACTCGGAGCTGGGGGTTTTTTTGTCGGCAAGAAGGACAGTTCCTTATGTCCATGTATCTACCATAAAGGGGTTGAATGCAATTACTGTTAAGAACAAGTACCCGTTACCTCTGCTTTCGTCTGCCTTCAAGCCGGTTCACGGGGCGACAATTTTCACTAAACTCGATCTTAGAAACGCGTACCACCTAGTTCGGATCTGCCAGGCGGATGAGTTGAAGACTGCATTCAAAACCCCGCTCGGAAACACTGCAGGAGCATTGCATAATCCAAAAGGCATTACAAGATACTCAGACTCTCATGAATGATGTGTTACTTCCTGAACATATTCGTATTTGTATACCTGGATGATATCTTGATCTATTCTAGAACCCCTGCTGAGCACCCCCACCATGTCCACCTGGTACTGCAGCGCCTCCTAGAGAATCAGCTCTACGTGAAGGCCAAGAAATGCTAGTTTCATCAGCCGTCCATCAGTTTCCTGGGCGTCATCCTCGAGGGTGGGCAGGTTCGCGCTGACCCAGACAAGGTCAGGGCTGTGGAGGATTGGCCTACCCCAACCAACCGGAATTAATTACAGCGATTCCTGGGTTTCGCCAATTTTTATAGGAAGTTCATTCAGAACTACAGTCGGTCGGCCAGCCACCTGATTGCCCTGATGTCCACCAAGGTTGCCATCACCTTGACTCCGGATGCCGAGGCTGCCTTCATCACCTTAAAGAGCAAGTTCACCTGTGCCCCAGTACTCATCCACCCGGACCCAGTCAAGCAATTCACTCTGGAGGTGGATGCCTCGGACACTGGGGTCCGAGGCACTGGGGCGGAGATTAACTATGATGTCGGGCACAGGGAGCTGTTGGCCATCAAGCCTGCCTTGGAGGAGTGGCGGCACTGGCTGGAGGGCGCTGAGCTTTCTGTGCTGGTTTGGACTGACCATTAGAATCTGTCATATATCCAGTCTGCTAAACGTTTAAACCCCCGTCAGTCACTCTGGTCACTTTTCTTTTCCCGTTTTAATCTGTTGATTTCTTATAGACCCGGTACTAAGAACAAGCCTGATGTCTTGTCACGACAATTCACATGATTCAGAGAAGCTAGCTCCGCCCATCCTTCCACCCTGTACAGCGGGCCCTCCTCACTGACCCGGGCCCTGGTACTGGACCACCAAATCGCACGTTCGTCCCCACCGCAGTATAATCATGGCTTATTGCCTGGTTCCACTCCACCAAGTTCGCCATTCATCCAGGGACCAGTCAAACCATCGTCGCGATTGCTAGGCGATTCTGGTGGCCCATGCTGCACCGAGATGTTAAGGAGTATGTCTCCGCCTGCCCAGTCTGTGCTCGGAATAAGACGCCAAATCATCCACCTGCGGGCCTCCTGCAACCGCTTGGCATCCCTCATCGACTCTGGTCCCACATCGACGTGGACTTCGTCACGGCCCCCCAACCTCTCAGGGTATGAACACCATTATGACCATAATAGACAGATTTTCTAAAGCCTGCCATCTTGGCCCTCTCAGGAGGTTGCCTTCTGCTTTCCAGACCGCCAAGCTCCAGGTCAAGCACGTGTTCCGGCTTCATGGGATTCCCCAGGACTTGCTGTCTCACCGGGGCCCACAGTTTACCGCCCAGATCTGGAAGTAGTTCTGTGCAGCCCTGGGGGCTAAGGTTTCACTGACATCCGGCTATCACCCGCAAACCAACGGCCACGTGGAGAGGCTCAACCAGGAACTGGAGGCTGCGCTCCGCTGTGTAACTTCCTCCAGCCCCACCGAGTGGAGCATCTACCTGCCCTGGGTTGAGTACTCATACAACTCCCACATATCAGCACCTACTGGTTTCACCCCGTTCGAGGTCTCGCTTGGGTATCAACCACCCTTGTTCCCATCTGATGAGAGGGAGACCGCAGTTACGTCAGCGCGACAGCATGTCCGGAGAAGCAGGCGCTCTCCATCAGACTGCAGCTCTGAACACGCGTTATGCCGACAGGCGGCGTGTCCCCGCTCCAGTTTACCACTCAGGCCAGCAGGTGTGGCTGTCCACGCGGGATGTCCCTCTCAACAAGTCCCTGTCCAGGACGTTATCTCCCAGGTTCATCCGCCCGTACACCATTGAGGCACTGGTTAATCCTACCTCTGTTCGCCTTTGTTTGCCCACCAGTTCCTGGACCCCATTTTTCACGTGTCCCAAGTAAAGCCCGTTCAATCCAGCACGCTCTGCCCTCCAGCCGAGCCCCCTCCGCCAGCCCGGGATTTCCAGGGCAATACCTCATCGATTGGGCAGGTTACGATCCCGAGGTTCGTACCTGGGTCCCTCGGTCGTTCATCCTGGACCCGACGCTCATCCAGGACTTCTGGGCTTCCCAGGCCGGTTCCTCAGGGCTGCCGGGTGGCGGCTGTTGAAGGGGAGGTGGTGTCAGAGTCTGGTTGTCACTTTGCCTGCTGCTAACCTCTCCTGACCACTAAGGGGCCGCAGGAGCTGGAGGACCGAGGATATGACAGGTGCACATCATTGTCTCATCAGCTGGAGGACTATATGAGGGTGGCTCACCAGCACTTCTACACCTGAGTGTTTTGCCCTCTGCGGTAGTAACTACCTGGCCAATTCTCAAGCTTGTAACCTTGAAAAAACGTTCGTATTTCGAAAACCTTGACTAACCTTCTGTTTCCCTCGTCCCAGTTTGACCAAGCCACACTCCTTGCTGGAGACACTACAGAAGAACTCTTCAAACAATAATCTGGACTCTGGATCGTTTCCCAGCTGGCAGCCGGCCCTGGCGATTCCTCCAGCCTGACCAAGAGAACCCTGCCCACCCTCCAACGGCCTCGCCTGGACCACCTGAAGCTCCAGCAGACCCAGCGCTGCCACGCTGCTTCCAGACTCATAACCTCTTCGCCTGGTGGATCGACCCCCAATCAAACTGTAAGCTGATCACCGTATTAGTTGATTAATTATTTCGCTCCATTTGCTCACCTCAGCCAATTCCTTTTCAGTCAGCTGGCCGACCAGGTTTCCACACTCCACATTACTTTCCTTGTGCTAAGAAAATACATTTCTGAAAACGCTTCTCTGTTTGTGAGTGTTCTCTGCATGTGGGTCAAGTTGGCCTTAATAACGATGACAGTAACCGATTGTATTTTTTCTTAGTCACTTCTTGCCATTTTTGAGCCATCTAGAATTTGTGGAAAACGTTTGAGCGGTTTGAAATGTTGGTGCAGAACTCCCGAATTCAACATTTCTCAGTTTATCATTAACAAATTAACAAATTCCTACTTCAGTTTCAGTTCATTCTTATCCCTCTATTGCGTAATGTTGCCATATGGCAACAATTACTTTATCTTAATTTTCGAAAAAAGCTGCAATATAAAATCTATGTTTTTACAGTTTGTTGTAAAAAGCATGCTTTTATTTTTTTATGGAAATGGAATGCATGTGGTAACATGACCAGGATATCCTGTTTCCCAATCCTTTTTGCTCATGGGGATTGACATGTGAACATCATCAATCTGGGGCTCCAAAAAATTCCATTTATTCTGAATTTTGGAAAATTTTCACCAAATAAGAAATTTAAATAACTATCAAAGTAAACTTTAATCTTTTAACATTAAATTCAGTTTTGAGATTAAAAGTTTTTTGTAATATGCTAAAATACATTTTTTGCCATATGGCAACTGTATACAAATATGAAAACGTCTGGGTGCATTCAACCTAATGGAGGCCTATTGACTTGCATAGCATGAAACTACTCTGAGACTATGTTTACAACTTTTGCTTGTATTTTAAAGGTAAAAACATTATATATTAATATTTTGTGGTTTAAGGTATTTTGTAGGTTGTGTAAAATATTTTCCATTTCCTCCATAAAAGATGCACTTCATCTACTTCTATGTGAGAGGGAAAGAGAACAGGGCTGAAATGGCTGTTCCACTCGAGGAGAGTGAGGATGAGCTGATAGACAGTAACGAAGACAGCTAGGTTGATGATAACCTGGATGAGAGTAGAGGCAGCTCAGAGTCAAAGTCTGACAGAGAGTCAGAGGAAGCAGGTAGAAGTACAAGATAGTTCATCCTCAGGAGTGTGTACATGGTTGTGTGAATGTGTGCATGTGAGTAAGTTAGTTTCTGTGCCCTAGTGACACAGACAAAAAACTAACTAAATGTTTCACAATGCTTTCAATTGCTGGAATTTAAAATACAAATTTATGTTGTTAGTGTCAACAGATTAAGCAGGGAGGAATGACATACTGGAGTTCCATAAGGCGAAAAACCTGAAGTGGCAGCAAAAGAGAACCATTCCACCTGTGCCACAACGGAAAGGCTCCCTCCCGGAGCCATCTAGAATATCAGAACCAGTGGATTACTTCCGCCACCTTTTTCACAGAGAAATAATCGAAGAAGTTATCAGGCAAACTAATCTATACCTATTGTAGCGTGATGTCACCAGACCCCTCAATGTAACTGTTGCAGAAATGGAGCAGTTCATTGGCGTATGCTTCTACATGTCTATCCACGTCTTGCCAAAAAACAGGTTGTACTGGAACCCACAAACAAGAGTGGAGATGGTTGCAAGCACCATGAGTTTAAATAGATAGGAAAATATCAAGAGACATCTCCACTTTGCTGACAACAACAACCAGGTACCAGGGGCGATAAGCTGTTGAAAGTGAGACCGCTCCTCAACAACAGCTTCAGGAACATTCCCATGGATGAAATGCTCTGTGTTGATGAGCATATTGTGCTGTTCAAGGGGAAGAGCCAACTGAAGCAGTACATACCAATGAAGCCAAAGTGCTGGGTCTACAAGATCTTCATCCTAGCAGACCAACATGGCATTGTGTGCAACTTTGATGTGTACACAGGGTCCATTCAACCCTGTCATGGATTCCCTGATATTGGTGCTACCGGAAACATTTTGCTGAAGTTGGCCTCAGCTATCCCCACTAACATTTCACTCAAGTTGTTTTTTTACAACTGGTTCTGCAGTGTGGACCTGCAGGTACTCCTGGAGAAGCAAAAGATCCATAGTGTCGTAAGTGTGAGACAGGGCTGTCTTGCAGGCTGCACATTTACAGATGATCGTGCCATGAAAGCTATAGGACGAGGATCACATGAAGAACCTCTGTGACGTGAAATCGTTTGACAACCATCCTGTGACCCTACTAAGTACATTTGTTGCAGCAAACCCCACCACACAAGTCCTGAGATGGGACAAAAATTAGAAAGAGGGGGTCCGTGTATCGTGCCCCAATGTGGTGGGAGTCTACAACAAGAGCATGGGGGGAGTGGATCTTTTAGATCATTTATAACCCTCTATCACTTTGTTTCACCAGATCCCATCTGCAGAGACAGCACCGACCACTGGGCCTTGCAGGCATCTGAGAAGGGAAGATGCAAAATCCCAGGATGCAAGGTATTGTGAGAAGCAAGTGCTCCAAGTGTGCAGTTTTCCTCTGCCTCACTGCTGACAGGAACTGCTTTGTTGACTTTCACAAGGCATGTAGGCAATGAAATAAAACATCAAAAACGACTAAATGAAAGGAAATAAAACAAAATGAATGAATGATGTTCCAAGTTCTGGGTTGTTATGAACAGATATTTCAGATAACTGTTGAAATTGTATAATGTTTTTACTGTATAAATGTTTAAACATTTCACTAAGTATGAAATGGATTTGTTGAATCTTGTTTTAAATGAAATTAGTTTTATGGGAAAAAAAAATAGATTTTACGGTACTTTCCACGATTGGAAAGTACAGTATTGTGCCTCTAATCATGCCTAAACGTTTTAAATTGCCTCTAAATTGCCTCTAAACTGGCAGAATGACTTGACTGAATCTATATTTGTGTAAGTTGGAACTAAATGCATTGGTTCCAAAATGGAGTTTTGATGAAAATTCAATCTGGAAGACTCACCTCCACCACTGGTTCCATATAAACTCCTTCATGCGTCTCTGCTCCAACCAATCAGCGTCAAGTCTGCATGCTCCTCAGCCAATCAACCTTCAAGGCTTCGTTTTTAAGGACCTCCAACCATGGATATCCCTGCTCTCCGCCGAGCTTTGCCGACCCTCCGCCGACCCTCCTCCACCCCATCGCCACCATCTGGCTTCCTAGTTTCTTGCAACTCCCTTATTTCCTCGGGCATCCACTCCATCACCAGTATCGGATCCCAGTGGGGAAGACATCTCTAATCCTAATCCTAAATCGTTCATTCAAGCTAATGTCATTCATAGCATTCATGTCTTCCTCCGGGGTCCGAGCGCCAAAGAAATAAACATTTGCTATTTAACTTCTCTAATCGGCATCTTTGTGTTTTTATTGTGAGTCTTTACAGGATTGAAATTAATTTCACCAAACTAAAACTGAATTTAATGGTTTGAAACTGAATTCATTTACTTTGAAAATGCGTTTAGTGGTATTAAAAATTCAGTTTGACTACTTTCCCTTTTAAGTCTGAAATTCAACTTCAGTTTCAAAATTCAGTTGTTTGTGTCACTCATCCGGATCATTTAGGATAGCCACAGATTAATCAAACACATATTCATTGATTTATGTTTCACACCAGGTTGAACTTCCTTTATGGCATTTTGAGCTGGAGCAGTGCAGCTACATGAACTTGGCGGATTTTAATCACCAAGTCAAATTGGCATCTATAAGAAGCGTCATGGAAACAAATTAACAACTTAAACACTAACATATTAACTTTAAGACCAAAATAAAATCAGTTCATTTTTAGAGAATAATAATAATAATAACAATAATAAATAAGCCAAACATTAACATTAGATATCATCAACAGAATTATATCTCTGTTTTAACTTCCTCCCATTGTGGAAACTAGTTCAGCTGTTCTCTCAGGGTTTGGCGCACCTCAACCGGCTAGTAAGATAACAGCTGGTGAGGTGAGCCGCTGTGAGGGCAGCTGGAGTGGACATCTCCGAACACGTTGGAGCACTTGTGCCATCAAGCAATAGCTTGAAAAACCGATCACATATTTCAGGTTTACACAACTACATTCCTGTCTAAAAACATTGTAAAATTTAATTTTGTTTCACAGAATGCGCAATATATCCAAATTTGTTCATAGCTTTTCTCTCTATTCCGGCCTGTGATACTTCTGTTTGAACAATCTATTTCGACCAGCAATGAATCATTGGACAGGGCCTTCTTCGCCTAACCATGACGTAATCAGCCTACAAGTGCGATCTTCAAAGGATGAAGACTCTGAATTTGGACACAGCAATAGTGAATGACATGGGTGAGTCGGTGAATCTGTGTTAGAGTCATCTGTGGCTTCAAGGACCTGGATGTGTGACACAAAAACAAAAGATTGGAACTGAAATTGGATTATAGAACTGAAGTGAACATAGTTAAATGGAATTTTCAAAACAAAGCAGGTTTCAATGCAAACAAATTCAGTTTCAAACCACCAAAATTCAGTTTCAGATAAGTAAAACTCATTTTCAAACCAATGCATTAAATTTCAAATTACACAAATACAGATGAAGTCTGAGCAGTTGAGTGATTTAAGCCATAAACCAAGTATACCTCATTATAATTTAACTTTATTTTCTTTATATTGCCTTGCCAACACTTTAGGTTATCCTTCTAATAAACAAAATGGAGGCATTTTAACTACACTAAAATTACATTTACTACATTTGCTGCCATAAAAATATCAATTTATAGTTCTGTGCACATACCATAGATGCAATTTGAATATAACTGTTAGTTTATTTTGTCAATGTAAATAGTAATTTTGTTACAGTATATAATTTGAATATTCACTAATGTTCAGGGGTTGGAGGAAACAATCTCATGGGCTAATCAAGTACAGTAGGTACAGGGATGGAAGCAAAAAAATATTATTTCTTAGATCTGATAATGAGCATCACTATTGCTCATAACAATGTTTCTTTTGCAGCTTCTTGCACACAGCCCAAAGCCCTCCTCAAATTTTGGACTGGATGTGAAGTCCTGCCAAGACAAATAACTGTAGAAGTAGTAAACAGCAATTTCCAATAGTCTTCCACCTGTTTTGAAGTACTACTTTTCAAAAAAGGTTTATGAATGTTTATCCAAGTTAAGGGTTAGGAACTGTGGCTCAGTATGCACCTGCTTAGTTCAAATGGTTAGGTGTGACATCAAACATAAGTTTGAGTGTATGAGAAGTTTCACAGTAGACTTCCAAAGCTTGAAAGAGTGGAACATTGGTGTTTCGTAACACAGCAAGCTCTTGTTCACTCAGCACTTGTAGGAGCTGAATCTCTGGAACTGTGATTTTATTTAATGAGCAGAAATTATGCAGTCCAGTCCAAACCGTAGTCCTCATCAACCTGAAAAAGCAAATATTAACAAAATTAGCTGGCTACAAATAATTCATCTAGCAATCCTAACTCACAATTACTCTATTAAGGTATTACCACTTTTACATAAACTATTCCATCACAATATTCATAACACCTCTGAAATACACTCAAAAAAAATTGGTAAACTGGATTTTTTATCAGCCTGTGTTTGAAATTTTTTATACAGGTTTAAGTTTTGGATGCTCACAGTGCAAAAAGGGGTATGGAAAAATGTAGCTTCTTTGATTTTTTTTCCGCCAATTTTGCAAATTTAATACTTTTTTTCACAATTTAAATGTTCTCTTTTCCAATGGTTATAATCAGTCTGACAAAGAGAGGTATCCCAATCCTTGGGGTTTTTAGTATAACAATGACCATCAGTGGGACCCTTTGTGGGGTGCCTTGAAACCCCATTGTTGAAAATAAGCGCCGTTTAACTAAATAATCTGAACTGAAACCTTCTGTGTAGTTATGCTGCTATAGGCTTAGGCTGCTGGTGGACATAATGACCGCTTCCCCTTTCTTCGCTCTTTCTCACTTTCCTACTTTCCAATTTTTGTATTATTTGCTGTTTTTTTCAGTTTTTAAAACTCTGTTCCCCCTCCCCTTTTTCACTTCCTAGAAGCTACACCTGGCCTGACTCTTTGTCTACCTGTGACACCTTTCTGGAGAGGGTCACCGTCCAAGCTTCTGCTGGCAACAACTTAATGCTCACCCTCTACCGATGATCCACATGGCCCTGTATTTTAGTGTTTAATTCTTTCTCTCCCTAGACATGGCAATTGACTGAGATTTTACTGTAAAAAAATGTGCTCTCTTTAGACTCTAACCTTGAAAACGTGGCTCAGAGTTTGTTCTTTCTTTCTAGATGAAACGACTAAAGGAGCTACATCCATTAACATTTACTATTCCTTCCCATAGAAAGTACTCCTGGATCAGTGCTTCTTTGTTCTTTTTGTGTCTCTGCTCTTTTTTCTCCAAACCCCTAGTCGGTTGTGGCAGATGGCCGCTCACACTAAGCCTGGTTTTGCGGGGGTTTTTCTTCCTGTTAAAAAGGGGATTTTTTCCTCTCCACTGTCGCATACATGCATGCTTAGAAAAAAAAAAAAATGGGGATTGCTGAAAGTCAAAGCGAGTGACTGTCCACTGCCCCTCAAACATGCTCACCCCGGGAGGAGAGAATTTTTTCCTGAAAAAGTCACGTGACTGGATGAAAACCTGGGGGATCCCTTTGACAGAAAAACTTTTTATCCAATTTGAATAAATAACTAACTCTGACTGCACTGTTCAATGGTTAGGACTAATTGGAATGTATGTACCTGACTTTTGTGAAGTGCCTTGAGACGAAATGTGTTGTGAATTGGCGCTATTTAAATAAAACTGAATTGAATTGAGACTACTTAGGAGGTGTTTATCAAGAGCTACAACCTAGAGGGAGGTGTCAGATCATTAGCTTACTTAGAGTGGATTCTCCTCCATGGCTTCTCTCATGCTCTGTGTCTACTCTGTTGGACCTCGCTAAAAGCACTTCATGGGTAAACACCAGTTGTCAATCTCCCTACTGCTCCTCGAACCAACCTCCAGAAAACCCAAGAACCATTCCCCCTGCCATTCGCTCACCTGTCTCTCCACTCTCAACCTCACTCTGGAAACATCTTCCGAAAAGGATCCAGGGGACAGAGAGAGAGGCAATGCTTTCCCACTGATTCACACTGCCTGCCAAACTCAGCAGATAGACCCACCTTCTCTGGAATCTTCAACTCCAACTCCGACAGTAAGCCTCATCTCACTCCACTCAATACCGACCATCCATCGGTTGCCAATCATAATATCTCTCCTCTCTTCCATAGTGCCCAGTCTGCCTGTGCCCAGAACCCCTGATGACAGCCAAACCATTTACATTGCTTATCAATAAAATCTGTTAAACCTGTCATCCTGCCTTCATATCTGTGCTCACTGTCAAACAGCTTAACATTATGACAGAAAAATGCTTCACAAAACCCAAACGATGTTTTAAAAGAATCTACAGCTTATTCACAAAACACCTTGTCAGATTTGAGCAGTCTAACAATTTTCGGACTTGTATGAAATAAAATTTTGTAAGCTATATGCAAAATCTCTTTAAACTTTCGCAAATTGCATAAAGGTTTTACACAGCCCATGTTTGAATGATTCTCTTGTACTGTAGAATAATTCTATCTAGCTTTGAAAACTAAGTATTCAAGTTTTCATACTAGAACACATTAGAGAGTCCAGGAAAATAAATGTTGGTGTCACCCTTTAGCAGTTTCTCGACATGAAAGCTGACTCCTGCTCCGTAACAAGAAGTAACAAACTACGGACAGTTGGAGGGTGTGTTCTCTGTTTCAGTGCTTCCGACAGAATCGACTGCTTGCAGCTTTCAAGCCAAGCGGAGCAAATAGTTCGTAGTTTGTTCATAGTTTGTAACATTCAGCCGGGCTGAACACGTCTCAACAAGAACAAGGCGCCCCGGGTAGTTTTACACCTGGCTCCGGCTATGATTTAGACAGCCACAATGAATTCTTCTGCTAAGATTCTGATCATATGAATAAAGACATACAAAAAATCCCAAAGATGTTAAATTAAACTAAAGAATAAAATTGCATTAGCTGTTCTGATGCGAGTCTCCTCCGAATTGTACTGGGTGACACAGAAAACATATTAGCAATAACCCCAATGATTATGTCAGACAGCACTGAAGTCCTGGGATTTCCATTCAGCATCATCAATACTAATATGATGAGCAATGTTCATCCCATAAATTTCAAAAATATCCTAATGACTCAAAATGGCTTCTTCTGACATTATTCTGCTCAACGATGTGCTAACGTTTATGCAACTCCACCGGCCTTGATGACCCGTAACATAGCAAGTTGCTGCTAGCTGTCCAGTGAGCAGGTATCCAGGAAAACTAATCACTGTTTAAGGATCAGCCAATGGGTATGCAGGTCCAACCCACTGACGCTGACTGGCAGACATTGTAAATGTCTCGTAATTGTAATTACAAAAAAAAAATGCCTTCGAGAAATACACCTTTATAAAATTAAAAACGGTTAATTTTTTTAATAAAAGCTGACTTTTCCAAAATGATTTTTTAAAATAAAAACTATTGGAATTAAATAAAAATGCCTCAACAATAATTTCTATTATTGGGGAAAAAATGTATGCCATTTTTAATCATTCATTTATTTCATAATTTCATTGTCACATTACAGTATCACAGATTGGACCTGAATATTTGCTAAATTCCAAAATTCCTCACGAATCCAACAATTTCGTAATTCATGGTGATTTGTGTGGAATAGTAGCAATAACTGAAGGCCAATGAGTGTGGTAGACATTACTCTACAAACACAAACATGCTTTTCTTTTGTTGAAGCAAGTAGAAATAACCAGAGCCGGTCTAAATTTGTATTTTATGGGACTCAGAGCAAAATCTTCATTTGTTGGTCCGCTGGCAATTTTTATTATTATAATTGTTGTTGTTGTTATATTAGTAAGAAAAAAGTAAAATGAAAATGAAATAAGTGAAACTTGTTTAGTGAAACTAAAACAAAGAGAGGACTAGAGTGATTTAATCCTTGTTTCCCTTTCTTCCCATTTAGCAGTTGCAGTCCATTTCGTCAAGCAGCCTTCCACTGCTGACAACCTCAAGTTCTAGTATACATTTATCTCTTTGCAGGCCCAAAACATGCAGTGACAGGTAAGGACTGATAAAACTAATTCCAGGAGAACACAACTGTAGGTAGTACTCCAAATACAAATGCTACTCAGACAAACTGCATAAACTCTCTACTATTTCCGACACTTCTTTAATTAACCATGCAGATTGTTTACCACACTCACCGTTTTCAGGTGGAGACCCCTGATTACAATCACAGTCTGTATTACCTTAATTTTGCACAGTTAAACACCAAGATCAGGCCTGCAGGCCGGAATGGTGCTAAATATCGTTGCTATCAGGACTCAGACTTATAGCACATGAAAGCATTACAGTCAGATACGTAGTCATTGAAGTTTGCATTCAGACCTTTGTCTGACCCTTCGGAACACAAATGTGAGTCATACTCAACATTTTAGGGCCAGCACACATTATGTTCTTTAGCTGCATTTAGTTATGTTTTTAGTTGGATATTCCTATAATACATGTCCACTTTTAATTTGTTATACATAGAAAAAAGAGAACTCTAAGTAGAGGTTTCAATGCTGCAGAGACTCAAGGTGACATGGAAAATGACACGGAAAAACATTTCTTTGACCTTGTTCATGAGAATAGGATAATGCTACACATGGTATGAAATGTAGAAATCATGCTACTAGAGGTTTTCTTTGAATACCAGTTAAAGTAGAGATCAAACAGTGTGTCAGGACCCAGCACCTGCAAGGGAAGGTATGTTATTGGAGTGTTTTGGATGAAATATGGTTTCTTCTTTCATAATCTTTGTCAAAAATTTATTTTAGATACATATCCCAAACACTATGACAAGAACCAACAAATATAGCTCCTTAAACAAAATCTTTAGAGCTGCACAAAATAGCTGTGTTACTCTCCTAGATGAAGCCACTAAAGGAGCTACTACTGCCTTAACATTTAACTTTTCTTTCACATAGAAAGTACTCTTGGATCAGTGCTTCTGTGTTCTATGTGTGTAGGCTCTGTTCTCTCAAACTCCCAGTCGGTCATGGAAGATGGCCACTCACACTGGACCTGGTTTTGTTAAAGTTTTCTTCCTGCTAAAGGGGAGTTTTCCTTTAAGCTGTTGCTACGTGCATGCTTAGGATGAGAGATTCCTGCCAAGTTAACGACGCAATGCAAGCAACTGCCCACTGTCGCTACGTGCTCATTCAGGAGGAGTGAATAATGCAAGTCAATGACTCGATGCAATCTGCTGGGTTTCTTTAGGTAGAAACACGTTTTAACCAATTTAAATAATAAACGGAATTTGACTGCATTGCTTGATAAGTAAAATCGATTGTATGTACCTGACTTGAAATCTGTATGATTCAATTGAACTGACTTTGAAAAGGGCCTTGTGTTTTGAATTGACGCTATATGAATAAACTGAATTGAATTGAAATATCGAATCGCAATTGTCATTGCTAAATCACTGTGCACAATAGCACAAATGCAAAAGATAAATTGGAGGCAACATAGGTGCATTTCAATACATCATATCATCAAAAATATTATTCTTGTCAGTAATTTGGTTTAAAAATTGAAATTTACAATGAAGACTGATTACACATTGAGTGATATATTGCAACCATTGAAAATCCAATATTTTGAAAATTGAATCAAAAATTTCTAAGACCGTAAAATATATAACATTTTATCTTTACTCAAATGTATCTCTATGTACAGTATATGCAACTTGCCAATCTTTTTGCCTGAATTGCTGCATCAGAGTTGTTAAAGAAATAAATTAGTAGTTTCAAAACAAATATTTTCCATATAATATTCAATAAAATCTGATGAAAATAACAAAGTTCACAATTAGAAAATATTTGTTTATCTGACCAGTGAAATTATTAAGCACAAAACATAAGTAAGTCAAAACTTTAAAAAGAACACAATTAAAGTGCAATATACATAAAATAAAATAAAAACATAGCCCCCTAAATTCACTTTTATCTTTGCCTTTTTTCTGCTCTCAGCTCATATGTCACTGCTTATGGCGTTGGCAAGTTCTGCATTTTTTGTAAGGGGCTGTTTGAATGATGCATGCAGCTGGCTTTGCACATCAGTGTCTTTTTGCACTTTCTGCCAGTTATATTTATGTAAGGAATAATAATCTGACAATATTATTTAATATTTCAATATTTTATCAAATAATATTTCAGTCTGTTAAGGGTTGTCCTGTGAATACCAGCCCAGTAAGGCAATGGTATTAGGACAAAATTGAAAGGTGTGAGCCAAGCTCTGACATTATTGAACAGCATAAACTCTGCACACACATGGAATGAATTTTTTCACACATTTTTTTAAAATACAAGAATTTATAAAAAAAAATTAAGTTTTAACTCAAAGTCAAACTATTTTCAATCAACAAAACTCTTTACTATCCTAAAACCAAACCAACTAACCTACCAAGCAGAATTAAAAATAAGGAAGACTAATGGGCTATGAACAAAAAAAAAATAAAAAAAAAAAAGTTTTAGATTAAAGGGGATGATCGGGAAAATCATGACCAAAAGAGTGATGCAACATTACCAATGCAATGTTGGTTTTGGTTTGAGAACCAAGGATTTCTTGAAGAAACTGGGAAAGTTTTAATTAGTTTTGGAACTAACTTAGGCAATAGTCCCGCAAACGTTTAGACAACCATTCCAATGCAAGATCAGATAAAAAAATTTTTTTTAATAAAAAATGTTTTTTTAAAAAATGATCTGCTGAATAAAAACCCAACCTTTTGGAGGACTAATTCTCAACAGTGTCCTAATTAGTTGCCTTTATTCATTTAAATAAAATTTAAAAAAATGTTATAAAAAAGGGTATTTTGGAAAGAGCCAAATCTTTCTGGAGAAATGGGGGCTTAATGGTGTTTACTTTTTGTTTCAGATTTAGTAAAATAATGTTTGGGACTATTATTCACTAGCTTGAAAACTAACAACCTTCCTGTTAAATATTCTGTAGCAGCAAGCACGTGTTCTTACCGGTTAGCAGTTGAGCTAACAAAAAAAGCTGATAGCTTAGCCCCAGGAAACAAACCCCAACCTTTAAAATACCAGGGTTAATAAAAAGGGGTTTCGTTCGCTCTGTGAAAAAAAAAAAAAAAAGGGTTAGCTCTGGGGCTGTAGCTGGGTGGCCCCTCTGTGCCGCTAACCACAAAAGGGTTTTTTTAACCAACGGTTGGGGTTTGGGGTCTGTGCGTCTTTCCCTTTCCCGGGGTTTTTTTGGGGGACCACGTCCCCCTTTTCAGGGGCTTCTTTTCGAACACCGTTTGCTTCTGGGAGGGCTCAGAAAGTCAAAACCCAAATTTTTACCTTAATTACCCCCCTTCGTGAATGAATTTCCGGATACACAAACAGCAATTCATTCCATACTTAAATTTGTGCATATGATCGGGGATCGTATGACACTCTTGGATCCCCGTTTGTTTTGGGGAACAAAAAAGGGGCCCCAAGCGCCCGTGTCCCTCCCTCCAGTTCCTCTTGGGGGCTGCTTGGAAGAGGTTTGGCTTGTTGGAGAGGGGGGGCTCTTTTCAGACAGTGGCATCATGGGGAAATCTGCTGCTAACCCCCCCTTTCCTCAGTTGCTGGAAGTCAGTTAAATGCAATTTATTTTGAAAACTCCAGAAAAGTGTATACCGGAGTTTTAATGTTGAAATCCATGGCTGTAGGTCCCAACATTTACATCTAGATAATGGGAATCAAGTGAGCTATTAAGTTGTAAGTCCAGTCCACCTTTCTTTCTCCATTGTTGCTGTTCACAATGGAGAGACTGTAATGTTCACAAACAGCAGACATTAATGATAGTGGGGGGTCCTCAAGCTCTATGTTCCGCTTGTTGTTCTCTTTAGTGTCACTTAATGTGCAATTTTTTCACAGTTTCAGTAGGGAACTGTATTATGCACATTAGTTCTGTACATAAAGCACGTGCATTTGTACATTTAAAAGAATGCTTCATTTGTTCAGTGCACCTACGTACCTCACCACAAGGCCCATACCCAATTTGGTATAAATACATATACATATACTGTTACGACCCTACATCTTCACACAGTCTAAATAAGTGGCAAGTGTAAAATTCTTAAAGAACAACTTATAATTTCAGCCATTGACTTACACCGTGACAAATGCAGCCCCTTTCAATATACTCAATTTAATGAAACTCATTTTATAGATTAATTACACACAGCCTGATGTTTTGTAGCCTTTATTCCTGTTAATTATGATGATTCTCTGCTTACAGCTAATGGAAATACAACATTTAACATTAGAATTTTATACCAGACCAGTAAAAAAAAACGTTTTTGATACATGTGGGCTACTGAAAAGTATGTTTAATACATGCTTAAGGGTTGTTTTTTTTTTTTTAAAGGTACTTTGTATCTGACAAAAGAACCTCAACAGAGTGCATATTCTAATTTATTTAATAAGCGTTGAGTATATACTGATATGATCTGTACACAGTACACAGGAGCACAATTTGTGGAGGCATGCAGACGGCTGTAATGCCAGTTTTTTAGTCTACTTTTTAGTGACCTCTACTATCCAATCTTGTGCGAAACGTTTACCGTGTGTACATTTTTTACATGCACAGGTTCACCATTAGGCTTTCTTGTTATTGTTTTTTCTACCTTCATTGCTAAATGTTAGCTGCCTTGATGTTGATTTTTACCATTTAACCTTTCTAGTCTCTTGCATCAGTCTTTTTTACTAAATACATCCACAAAAGACAGGTGGAGAGGTTAATTTAGAAAAGCATGACATGCACTGCACTGAATTTAAGGTATATACAATGATTCTATATAAGAGTTGTATTCAGTTTATATAAATATCTTCATCTTAAGGAAATACATTAAGAGACTTTACTCTTGTGGGGTATCCAAAAAACAGCAAAGCAAAATATTGTATTTGCCCATGCCAACAGTCCATCCACCAACAATAATGTCAGAGAAACAAAGCTTACAGAAAAGCAAAAAAAAAAAAAAAAATGAAAAAACTCAAAGCTACATCTCACCCCATGCCTCAGATATATAACGATTTACACATTGTGCAAAGAAGCACTTGTGGTCAAAACTAGACAGAGCACACCAACAGATATACCCCATAACAGAACAAAACATATCAAGCTGGAGTAAAAACCTAGAAAAAATAAAAAGTGACAGACCAGAGAAAAAGTTGAGACTGAGGCAGACTCACCCTCTAGCAGGACATCCTAAACACATCGCCAGCTATATCCAGGTGTTAAAATGGTCCAGTACAATTTCAAATCTTCTTGAAAATCTATGAAAAGTATTACTGTTAAATTGCTGTTCATCAATGACTATCATTTGACTGAGCTGGAGCAATTTTGCAAAGAAGAATGTAGAACCATTAGCAAATCTTTTGGAGACATACTATAAAAGCTATAATTGCAGCAAAATGTAGTTCAAGAAAGCATTTGGGGGCTAAATATAAATAAACGCCATGTGTTTCAGATTTTTATTTGTAAAAGTGTTAAGACCATGGAAAATTTTCCTCCCAATCCATAGTTATGCACTACTTTGCACTGCTGTATCGTATTAAATCCCAATAAAATATAACTTTTTTGCTGCAATATTTCAAAATGTGAAGGTTTATGAATACATTTGCTATGCTCTGTATGAGAAGTTTTCAGCTTATTGAAAACCAGCTTGTTACTAAAATACGTTTGGAAAGTCAAACTATGTCACCTTTGATAGGTGACAAAGAAAGAAATTGCAAGAATTGATCATTGAATCTGTTTATGACAAATGTCTATAAATCAAAGTAAGATACAAATCAAAATTTAAAACTCCTGAGAATTGAACACCTCTGGGGTGTGTGATATCTGAATATGTAAGTAGAAGAGACTTGACACTAGCAGATGACTTGTTTTTATTGGACAAACTGCTGTTTATGTCAGGATCTGTCATCTTATGGACTCCCCTCCGTCCTCCCTGGTCGGTTTGTTTTGTTTTGGACTCTGTGTTGCGCCTTTTGGTCGTCTGGAATCCGACCTTGAGGGGAGGTACTGTCAGTATCTGTCACCTTTTGGACTCTGTGGTGGCTTTGTGTTATTTTGAGTGTTTGGTTGTGTTTCTTCCCCCCTTGTTCATAGCTCCTTTAGTTACTGTTGTTTTTCTTATGACTTAGTATAGTTTTCTCTTTGTTGTCATTGTTGCCATTATTATTATGGTTGTGCTCTGTTTTCCTTGGGTTCTTTAAATTAGTTCTCCATCTGGTTTCTCTGTGTTTTTATTTCTGGTAAGGTATTTGTTCTTCTGCTTATTAGTTTCTATTTCTGTTACTCTTCAGTTATACTGTATTCGGTCTTTGTTTTCTAGTCCTCCCAGTCTGGTTCTCTTTATCTTAATTCTCCAGTCCCTCTTTATAGGTTAGCTTTTGTTATTGTTTACTTTTATTCTTGTCCTCGCTTCCTCTGCCTCATTCACAGTTTGTTCTTTCAGTATTGGTTTATAGTTTCTTTTAGGGTCTGCTCACTATCTTGTCATTAGTCCTTTTCCTCAATTAGTTCTATTAGGTTCACCTGCTCCCTCTGCCTTCCTGCCTCCTTGTCTCACCTGTTCTTAGTTCCTTTGATCACCTGCCTTTGTTCTCCCTCAGTATATTAGTTGGTTTTGTTTCTTTGTCCTTTGCTGGTTCCTCCGATTACATTACCTGATTTTGCTCAGTGTTTGCTACGTTCCTGCAGTACAACGCAGAAGTTGCGTTTGTACTTATGCCTTGCACCTGCAGTGAGTTCTGCTGTTTGCTTGTTCATGACTTGTGAATAAAGCATAAGATCGTGATGAAAATGCTGCTGCCAAGCTCTTGCCTGCACTTCAGTCCACCCCAAAACCACACCGTGACTGTTTAGAGTTACTTATATGTAAATGAAAATGAAACTTTTTATAAACTCAGTCCAGTTTATGATTTATAAACAAGATCATGCTTTATGGTCTTCCTTCTGTCCTCTGCCAGCTCAGCAGAGTCAGTGGCTCCCAAAGGAAAATACCATTTCTTAGTCACTGCAGAGCATTTGATATTTGACTACAACACAATAAACAGTATTAAAATGCCTATGGCAAACTCCTCAAACTAAATATAGAAGAACAATATTTTAATTAAAGGGACTTTTTATGACTCACTGGTATGCAATCAACAAAGAAGGCAACTTTATATTGCCCTTCATTTTCGATCAAATCAAAATTAATTACCTCATGTCAAGAAACAAAGCACAACCACATGTCATCCTCATTTTAGAACAAAAATATACATACTGCTTCATTAGCAAAGCAATAAAAAAGCTCCCTGTTTATCTTTGAATGCTAATAACCAAATGGTTTAGGACATACACTGAGCTTAGAACACTTCTTCTTAAGGGTGTACTGTATTTGTTCCTCAGTGTCTCATTAATTTACCACAGATATTTTCAGCTGAGACCTGTGACTCTGACACATCACAATAATCACGCAACCATTTAGTCCCCCTAAAAAAACGTTTGTGTTTTATTTTCCTTAAAGTCTCAGCAGCAGTCTGACAGATGTTCTAAAGTTGTGCCAGGTTAATACAATACAAGTTCCATCTGCTTTTCAAACTAAAAGGAGCATAAAAAAGCTTAAATAGTAGTAATAAGCAAGATGTGAAGTTCTGACAATGATGCTAACATGTAACATTGTGTAAGGTTCTCTCTTGCTCTTGGTGGAAGACACACGTTTTCTCTCTCTCCCTCCCTGCTGATCCCTGCTTCTGCTTTTGTTTGTATTTTTCTCAGAGCCTCGCTTTGCATATCCTCCAAACTTGTAAATTATGGATTTGGTCAGCTGGTCTCTCAACGTAATTGATCACATTTTTTCAATGGGAAGACAGGGTAAAGGAGAACCCTTTTGTCCAGACGGGACGTTCTTCTCTGGATACACAATGGATTCTTGGCAGCAGTGGAAGATTGTGTGCCTGACTACGATGTCAGTCGAGGACGTAGAAGATGTGCACATATTTGGACTTTTGATTACAGGATTTCTGCTTTTTGGAGTTGGTGGTTACCTGGCTTATCGAGTGATTCGCAAAATGTGGGTGGCTGTTCAAAGCATTCCAAAGCTGCCTGCGATGTTGGATGGAGTCTGTAGAGCGATCAACACTCACACTGAAATGTTAAAAGAGCAGAATCGCAAGCTGGCCACGATTCTTGAACAGAATCGCAGCCCGGCAGGGGTTGGACTCAGAGGTTAAAGAATATAATCTTGGAGGAGTTGTACGCTCGTGAACTGTGGAAAGTACCAGAAATTTGGCTATTTGGATTTGCAATTGAGACATACCAGTAAAACTCTTAAGTCAGTTGGAAATTCACAACTGCCTGAACCACAACATTTATTGTTTTTCTAAATCTGGCGCCCCAATGTGGCCTTGGCAACTTCTGCTGACTGGCGATCGACAAAACATCTCCTGGATGTTATATAAACACGTCGCTCTTCCCCAGCACTCCCCTACCAGCTGTGTGCTGATAGGATTATCCGGCCGACTGATAAAACTTCCACCTCTCTTCTTAAGGATAATGGTGCTTCTATCAGTGTTGACAGTCTAATTCTTGCAAAAACACTAAGACTTCTATATATTGGCACCCTCAAGATTCCACCGTACCCTTGCTAAATGTTTACTTATGTGTGTGTTGCTTACCCCTGCTGAGGTATTTTTTTACTACTTCAGACTGTATTCTGCTCAGAATAGAGCCTGAAATATGATTTTTCCCTCCTATCTTACTTTACCTAAATGTGTGATTTCATTACTTTTCCTAGATTTTCAGATTTCTCAGAAGGATTACCAGCAAAAGCCAAATATTATTAGTATATGAACTTTTGACTAAAGCTGTTTTTACACCAATGACCAGAGATTTTTAGATTTCTAAGAAGGATTGTATTACAACAGTTTCATTCCAGTGAAAGCCAAACATGATTAGTATTTAAAAAGTTTGGACTAAAAATGTTTTATACCAGTGACCCAGCTACTCTACTTAGGCTTCAGTGAGCGCCTATGACTGTTACTATTTGAATGATGGGACCACAACTGCCTCATACCAGCAACCTCAAGGATTAATATTATAATTTTTCTTCTAGCACAGGATGAATTCCTTACCACAGAGGACTTAATGAGCTAATTACCTCCATCACAAAGATTGGATTAGAACCAGCTCTTACCAGTAACCCCCCAAGGATTATTAATGTCATTTGATTTGTTTTTCTGTGTTTGATTTTCTGTATCATTGTGATGTTTTTCCTCATGTACAGCACTTTGAGTGACTTGTTGCTGAAAGCGCTATATAAATAAACTTGACTTGACTTGACTAAGTATCATGTATTTATTCCTATAATGTTACACTTTGACAACAAATACAATAGTATAATTTTACATGAAAGAAAAAAAAACACTCACATACAAGGAAGACACATTACCACAAGTGCTTCAGTACATTAGCCTGCAATCAGTTTATTCCATTCTTAATGTTTTCATTGATAGTTCTATAAAGGCCCATTGAAAGATACAATATTCTGAAATTTGGAGAATATGATGCAGTGCTGATGAGCTTTCATACACTCAACCATAGCTTCTAAAAGAAAAAAAAATTGTTTTCATCTCTAATGTTGTTAAAAAAGTCACAATTTTTTTCATTAATCAGCTTCTATTTAGGTTATACAGCTATTGAGCTCTGCTGAAATACCTCTAAAGCCCCGTTCACACTTCAGGCAAATGTGGCCCAAACCGGATTTTTTGGCGGTCAAGTGATCAGGTCAGGCTGTTTAAAGCAAGTGTGAACACTCCGATCTGGCCCAAATCTGACTCTTCAATTTCAATTCAATTCAGTTTATTTATATAGCCCCAATTCACAACACGTTTTTTCAAGGCACTTCACAAAAGTCAGGTATACACATTCCAATTAATCCTAACCATTGAACAGTGCATTAGATTCAGTTATTTGTTCAAATTGGATAAAAAGTTTTTCTATCTAAGGAAACCCAGCAGATTGCATTCAGTCAGACACTAGTAGCATTGACTCCTCCAGGATGACCATGTAGCGACAGTGGACAGTCACTGGCGTTGACTTTGCAGCAATCCGTCATACTGAGCATGCATGTAGCGACAGTGGAAAGGAAAAACTCCCTTTTAACAGGAAGAAACCTCCAGCAGAACCAGGCTGAGTGTGAGCGGCCATCTGCCACGACCGACTGGGGGTTAGAGAGAACAGAGCAGACACACAAAGAGAACAAAGAAGCACTGATCCAGGAGTCCTTTCTATGGGAAGTAAAAGTAAATGTTAATAGATGTAGCTCCTTTAGTGGTTTCATCTAGAAAGAAAAGAACAGATACACTCTGAGCCAGTTTTCAGGTTAGAGTCTGAAAGAGAGCACATAGAGTTAGTCACAATATAAGCTCAGCCAGTAGCCGTGTCTAGGAGAGAGAAAGGGTTAAACACTAAAAGACAGGGCCATGTGGATCATCGGAAGAGGGTGAGCATTAAGTTGTTGCCAGCAGAAGCTCGGACGATTCCCCTTTCCAGAAAGGTGTCACAGATAAACACAGAGCCAGGCCAGGTGTAGCTTTTAGGAAGAGAAAAGAGAGAACAAAGTTAAAAGCTGAAATAACAACAAATAATGCAAAATTGGAGAGTAGTGTGAGAATGTAGCGAAGAGGGTGAAAGTGGTCATTATGTCCTCCAGCAGCCTAAGCCTATAGCAGCATAACTACACAGAAGGTTTCAGTTCAGATTATTTAGTTAAACAGTGCTTATTTACAACAATGTCGTCTCAAGGCACCCCACAAAGGGTCCGGAACAGCGCGGGGCCGCCGGGGAGGCCAGACCAAACCACCGAGTGCCAGAGCCCGGCCACCCCAGAACGGGTCACGTGTAGGGGAACTAAGTAAAATAATAAACTAAAAAGTTTATCCATCTAGAGCCCACTGATGGTCATTGTTATACTAAAAACCACAAGGATTGGGATACCTCTCTCTGTCAGACTGAGTATTACCATTGGAAAAGAGAAGGGGTCATACAAGTAGGAGAAACGGAGGGTGTGTTTGCACCTCAACCATAACTGAGCCGGTTTAAGCTAAACCTGACTCCCCCTTACTCCATCCCTGTTGGATGGAGTAAGTAACTATAAGCTTTATCAAAAAAGAAAGTTTTAAGAATTTTAAATTGCCAATGAAGCCAATGAAGGGAAGCTAAAATAGGAGAAATATGAGCTCTCTTTTTAATTTTCATCAGAACTCTTGCTGCAGCATTTTGAATTAGCTGAAGGCTTTTAACTGCATTTTGTGGACATCCTGATAGTAAAGAATTACAATAGTCCAGCCTTGAAGTAACTATTGCATGGACTAGTTTTTCAGCGTCAATCCTGGATAGGATATTTCTAATTTTGGCAATGTTCCGGAGGTTAAAGAAGGAAATCCTAGAAACCTGTTTAATATGGGATTTAAATGACATGTCCTGGTCAAAAGTTACACCAAGGTTTTTTACTTTATTACCGGAGGTCAATTTAATGCCATCCAGGTTAAGTGATTGACTAAGCAGTTTCTTTTTTAAAGACTCCGGTCCAAAGACGACAACTTCTGTCTTGTCCGAATTTAGAAGCAAAAAATTTAAAGTCATCCAAGTTTTTATGTCTTCAAGACATGCTTGTAGTCTATCTAACTGGTTGGGCTCATCAGGATTTATGGATAAGTAAAGCTGAGTATCATCAGCGTAACAGTGAAAATGTATTCTATGCTGCCTGATAGGTTTACCTATTGGAAGCATATAGTAAAGAGAATTGGCCCAAGTACTGAACCCTGGGGGGGTACTCCACAATTAACCCTGGAGTTTAAAGATGATTTATCATTTTTACATGAAAAAACTGGAATCTGTTAGACAAAAAAAGATTTAAACCCGCTAGCGCTGTCCCCTGATTCCTAAACAATTTTTCCAGCCTTTTTAAGGGGAAATTAATGGTCGACTGTATCAAATGCAGCAATGAGATCTAAGAGGACCAGTACAGACACAAGTCCATTATCTGAGGCCATAAGAATATCATTAGTGACTTTTCCAGCAGAGCTGTTTCAGTGCTATGATGAGCTCACAGGTCATTGCTGTGTAAATGCTCACACATTTGATTAGCAAACTATTTTCTCCCAAAGGATTTTAAATAAGAATGGAAAAGATTGGATATAGGTCTGTAATTTTTCATGTCATCTCAATCAAAAGCGAAGGGTTTTTTAAGTAAAGGTTTAATTACAGCTACCTTTTAAAAGCCTGTGGGTACATATCCTTTTTTAAAAGGGTAGGTTTAACATACCTAAAAAATGGGGCTGGTAATCAGAGGGAACACTTCCTTAAAAAAAATTTGGTTTGGGGTTTGGGGTCTAACATAAAAGTTGAAAGTTTAGATGAAGCTAATATTTCTGATAACTCAGGAAGCTCCACAGGATCAAAAACCCAAACCCCAAAAACAAATCAGGTTCTGCAGTTATTTCCAATGTGGTCTCACTTGCTGAGGATGAAATAATCATCTTCGGGGAGTATGTCAAAGATTTTATTTTTAATAGAATCAAATTTTATTTAAAAAAGAATCCCAAAAAAGTCATGACTGCAGAGGGCTAAGGGGAATGGATGGCTCAATTAGAGTATTTGAGTCTGTGTAAGTTAGCAACTGTACTAAAAGAGAAACCTGTGATTATTCTTGTTCTCTTCTAATCATGATGAGAAATAAGCTGTTCTGGCTTGGCAAAGTGTTTTTTATACAACAGTAGGCTATTTTTCCAGATTAAGTAGGAAACCTCTAGGTGTGTAGAGCACCATTTTCTCTCCAATTTTCTAACATTGTGCTTTAAAGTACGCAGATTTAAATTGAACCAAGGAGCTAGCCTCCTATGAATAATTACCTTCTTTTTCAAGTGGGCTGCATTGTCTAATGTATCACGCAATGATGAAGAAACTCTATGAACAAAAGAATCAATTTGTGAAGAGGCAGAAACAGAATTATTGCCCTCCACTGTGCTTTTCAGTGATAATGAGGAAATTAAAAGTGGAACAGATTCTCTAAAGGTTGTTACAGCATCATCTGATAATGATCTACTATAATGAAATTTTCTTTCAGGTGTGGAGTACTCGGTTAAATTAAACTCAAAGCTTATTAAGAAATGGTCAGACAGGACAGGGTTATGAGAAAATATTGTTATGTTTTTACACTCAATGCCATATGTCAGCACAAGGTCCAGAGAATGACGACAAAGGTGGTTAGGTTTGTTAATGTTTTGAGCAAAGCCAATTGAGTCTAAGATAGCATTAAATGCTATATTTAGGCTATCACTTTCAGTGTCAACATGAATGTTAAAATCCCCCACTATAATAACTTTATCTGTATTTAACACTAAATCAGATAAAAGGTCTGAAAACTGATCTAAAAATTGAGAGTAAGGGCCTGGTGGATGGTACAAAACAAACAGAAGTGGTTTTAGTGTTTTGCAATTTGGATGAGGAAAACTAAGGATTAAATATTCAAAAGAGTTGTAGCAATTGATTGGTCTGGGAGTAATCAATAAATCGGACTGAAAGATGGTTGCTACTCCACCTCCTCACCCAGTATTTCGAGGAATGTGAACATTTAAATAATTAGTAGGAGTTGACTCATTTATAGTAACATAATCCTCTTGCTGCAGCCAGGTTTCTGTGAGGCAAAATAAATCAATCTGATTGTCACAAATGAGGTCACTAACTAGCAATGTCTTTGAAGAGAGAGATCTTATGTTCAGTAGGCCACATTTAATTGTTTTATTTTTCTTTTTATGAGATTTTCCTGATTTCCTCCCTTTAGATTATATTTTACTCTATTCAATTTTGGCCGTGGGCGAGACACTGTCTTATTAGGGTAATGGGTGGGTAGCAGTACAGAAGCTTCAGAGAGGGGTATTAAACTACGACCCTGCTTCCTGGTCTGGTCTGGACTTTTTCAAGTCACATTTGAGCCACATTCATACGGGGTCCTGAATCCGACTCGTGTCTGATCTTTTGGAATGTGACTCCAGTAGGAATGACCAAGGAGAATTAGATGTGACTTTGACGTCACTTTTCATCTCAATTCATCACAACTTTGCACCGCCCAGCAGGAAACGGTAAAAGGTAGCAAAACAGACAGGGGGCTATAATAGTACTGCACAGTGGAGAGACAGCGAAACATTAGTGCCCGTTCATAAACAGAGATTAAACTTTATTCAAGCCTAATTGAAAGGGTCATAGGAACCGTCTGGATGTGGGATGTAGTTTGCATTGTAAAATTCGTATACAACCGTTCAAACAGAGGACTTTAAAATGCTGCTGCAGTCCGATACACTGGATTGCATCAAGTTTTCTGCCTGTGGAGTTAAGAAGAGAGATGCTGACGTATATGATTAAAAGTTACCCTCGACATGATAAAGTTCTGAAATTTGATCTCTGTAAAGTTGTTAACATCCCTGCCCCACCATTGCTGACTGTGTCTCCGCATCCAAACAGTTTGCTGTGCTGAAATGGCAGTCAGATCTCCCTTAAACAGAATAAAGAGTTTCACTCTCCTTTTATTCATGTGTTTCCCACACAGCACCCACTAACAATAAATTGCTTCTGTTGTGCACTTAAACCATAACACCTATTTCTCCATGTTTACTGTTGTGCTCCGCTGGACGATGCACTTGTTGTTCTTATGCCCATGCAGGTCAGTTTGGAGCCGCAGCTGTCAGGTGCGGTGTAACGGAGGACCCCGGAATGCAGACGAGCAGACAGCATGATGGTAAGTGAAATGGTTTGATAACTGAAACTTACTTCAGCAGGTGGTGGAACTCCGGAGACCTAGAGTCAGGCTTGGAGTCAGTCTTGGAGTCAGGCCTAGACTTCACGGTGCCTGGCGATTCCTCAGAGGCTGAAGCAGAGCCTGCGGGACCCTCGGAGACAGATGCAGCGCCGACGGGACCCTCGGAGACAGATGCAGTGCCGACGGGACCCTCGGAGGCCAAAACGAGGACAAGCTGCTCCTTGAACCCCTCAGAGACAGGATCCGGTGGTGCTTCCTCGTCTCTGGTTTCAGAGGCCAAGACGAGGACGGGTTCCTTCTCGAACCCCTCAGAGACAGGATCCAGCGGCGCTTCCTCCTCGAACCCCTCATCTCTGGGTTCAGAGGCCAAGACAAGGACTAATTTCTGTTCGGACCGATCAGGAACAGGGTCAGGTGGCGGTTCGTCCATGAAACCCTCGTCTCCCGTTTCAGAGGCCAGGATGAGGACTAACCTCTCCTTGAACCCCCAGAAGGCCTTCAGACCAGGAGCAGGAGCTAAGGGGTCGCCGAGACCCTCAGTGGCGTGGGCAGGGGCTGAGGTGTCGCAGAGACCCTGAGTGGCGTGGGCAGGAGCTGAGGCGTCGCCGAGACCGTCAGTGGCGTGGGCTGGAGCTGAGGTGTCGCCGAGACCCACTGTTATGGAAATTCTTTTATTTAGTGCTCCAAAGTATTCCAAAGTGCTGTGAACTTCCATTAACCTCTCTCCTCTGACCTCTGTGTTTGTATTAGTGTTCTGGTATTTAGAGTAGATGTACTCTAAACCATTACCAGAAGTTTAACGGTTAAAACATATCCTGGAGGGTTGTGTCTGAGGAAGAGCAGATGGCTGTCCTCATTAATAAATGTCTTACCTCTGACCTGGGAAAGGTTTAGGGGCCATAAAGTTAAACTCTTTAAAGCTGAGACAACACCCTCATTCTGCTATAAATACTGTCTGTAAACTGTGCTCTGGGCTCTGTTTTCACTGACTCGTCAGTGACAGGGTCTTCAAACGCAGAAATGCCTTTGAATAAAACTTATAAAGACAAAGTCCGGATTTTCTCTTATTGTGAGTTATTTTCTCTCCCACTTTGATAAGAAAAATTCTATTATAAGACCCTCAGTGGCTTGAGCATGGGCTGAGGCGTCGCCGGGACCCCCGATGACTTGAGCCGAGGTGTCCCTCTTCCGACCTCTGCGGGGCGTGGAGGAGGTTGAGGCAGACTTGGGCGGCACAATGGCGGCTCCCTGGAGACATGGCGTGGGCTGCTCGGAACCAGCTCCCTGGACACCTGGTGGGGGCTGATCAGCAGCAGCAGCGCTCTGGAGACCTGATGTGGGCTGGACTGCAGCAGCGCTCTGAAGACCTGACGTGGGCTGGACTACAGCAGGGCTCTGAAGACCTGACGTGGGCTGGACTGCAGCAGCTCTCTGAAGACTTGGAGAGGATGGAGGTGGGCGGCAGTAAAACTGCCTTATTGCTGTCCGGTAATCCTCCTCCATCTGCCTGATTTTCTCCCTAAGCTCAGGAGAGGAATACAGGAGACTGGTCCTCCTGAAGCTCTTGATTTGGCGAGCAAAAAACCTTAACCACTCCTCCAGCTCGTCTGGTGTTGCCTCAGAACACCGGGCTGGAGCGAGCGAAGAAGTCATGGGCGGAGCTGCGGGGAGCCTGGGAAACAGTGCTGTGGCAGACGAAGACCCAGACATCACAGCAGCGGCCATGGGAGACTCCTCCTCGCCGGCTGACAAGCAGGAAGGTGCTCCACGCCAACGTTTCTTGCGGCGGGAGGAGGATGTGGGCTTCTCTGCCAGATCAGGGTGCGCACCCAGGGAAGCAGACGGAGAACGGCGCTGAACCGCCTCACGTTCCATCCGCTCCAGCAGTAGTGGAGAGGGTAGAACCTCCAGATCGGCCAGCAGATGTCTCAACACCTCCTCCACCTGCTGCTGAACCCAGCGATCACTGGCGCTCTCTTGCTTACCGTCTGCACAGTCCAATTTTGGCGGAAACCTTCTGTCAGGTGCGGTGTAACGGAGGACCCCGGAATGCAGACGAGCAGGCAGCATGATGGTAAGTGAAATGGTTTATTAATTTAATTCAATTCAGTTTATTTATATAGCGCCAATTCACAACACGTCGTCTCATGGCACTTCGCAAAAGTCAGGTACATACATTATAATTAATCCTAATCATTGAACATTGCAGTCAGATTCAGTTATTTATTCAAATTGGATAAAAAGTTTTTCTATCTAAGGAAACCCAGCAGATTGCATCCAGTCAGTGACTTGCACCATTCACTCCTCCTGGATGAGCATGTAGAGACAGTGGACAGTCACTGGCGTTGACTTTGCAGCAATCCCTCATACTGAGCATGCATGTAGCGACAGTGGAGAGGAAAATTTCTCTGAAACTCACTTCAGCAGGTGGTGGCAAAAACAGACATGGACAGGCAGGCGAGACAGGCTTGATATAAACTTGACATGAGTCGAGATGATAACAGAGTGAAGTTATCCGTAATGTTTCCGCGAGGAATGAACAGAACAGAGGTGTATATATGGAGCCATGAACCAGGTGAAACGAGGAGAGTGAATGCTAGGTGCAGGTGAACCGAATAACGTTAATTGACAGACAGGAGAGAACAAAACATGGCTGGAGCAAAACAGAGACTCTTGAATACAAACTTAAACATAACTAGTAAACCATGAAACTAAAGCATAACCAAATCCTAACTTGACAAAACAAGAACAAGAAGACAAAACTAAAGCATGACCAGGAAAATAACAAAAGCATGATTCAAAACCTCTCAAGAATAATAATAAGAACCCAAAAACAATTACAAATCATGACAGCAGCATTTTCAAAGTAATGGGAACGACCACACAAAAAACCAGATTCCTGACAAAATCGGATTTGAGCATTAAGACCTGAAGTGGGAACGTAGAGTTAATAAGATGCTTCACAGAGAAAGTCCAATGTTTAACCTTGACAGAAACAGAAGAGAGAAATAAAAGTCTGCAGCCGCAATTATGCCTGTCAGTAGCAAGTGAGTTAGCATGAATGGAGTTAGTTTTTATACTGACGCTCTACACTTGCTGCAGTTATTCTTTGAAACAGTACACGTCGCTGAGAAGGTCCATCTGAATTTAAGAAGTTGCAGCAGGTGAAGACTCAATGGAAACATGCTAAAAACTAGTCAGCAACTGTAAGAATTATTTGATATCTGTAAAGCCAATAAAGGCTTTTCTACTGATTATCGATAAGGGTAAAAATGATTTTTGCCCTTCTCGATAAAACATGCCCTTGCTCGAGTGGGTCTATGGCTTCGTTTCTGATGGCCGACACCATTCATAAGGACAACCGTGAGCATAAACTCACTAACAAGTCAGATTTAAATTAAAGTTTCCAAGATAGCAATAAATCCCAGAAGTGAATCCTGATGTTCCTTTGCTAATCCACTTGCCCTACTATGTGTACAAGTTCTCACGCCAAGATATTCAGAGAACAAACTACATTCAATGGTTTTTAAATTGAAATGATTATAAATTCCCCATGGTAAAGAAACGGTTATTTAAAGTATATATAATTACCCTTGCAAAAAAAAAAAAAAACATATCCGTTATATTTTTCCACAATTAGTAATGTTCCAAGCACTAACTTTAAGACATTTTATTTTGATTTTATGTGACAGACTTGCACAAATAAGGTCTTTCATATAAAATCCGGAAAATGTGGTGTGCATTTCCATTCATCCACCCAAAGTCAATACTTTGTCAAACCACTTTTTGCTGTGATTATAGCTTTAAATCTTTTAGGTAATGTCTCTACCAGCTTTACACATCTACAGACTGAAATCTTTGATAATTTGTCTGTAGAATAGCTCAAGCTCAGTCAGATGTAAATGAAAAGATCTATGGACATAATTATTTTATGTTTTTACCATAAATTATAAATAAGGCTAAGTTCTGGATTTTGGACTGGACTGGGTAACACTGGGATATACTTTCTAAACCTCCATCTCTGTCTGTTTTTGTAGCATCTAGCAGGTTTTCTTCCAGGACCTTCCTGTACCACCACTTTTTAAAATGTGGATGGTGTCTTCAAGCTAATGTACTGTGCTCATTTTTACCAACACATATATTTTGGCATATAAAAACTAGATTTTATTTAGGGGAATCAGAGAATAGGAGGATGAATATTAGTATATGCAATACCTATTCAGATTTTATTTTTGAAACCAAAAACCAAACTATGTGTATATCAGTGTATATCATAAACAGTGTATATCATAAAAAACGTTTGTAGGTGTAACAAGAGAACACGTGGAATAGTCAAGAGATGTGAATATTTAAGCAAGGCACTTGTGTACAGAATATACACTCAGTCATCCTGTGTTTTACCTCTTCTCTTGTAGAATTTTGTTTTACTTTGTGTGGTACTATACCATAGAAATGCATTTTAAATGCTATATAGTAATGCTATGAATGAGAAAAAAAAGATAAATGACTAGTTCTAAAGACACTTTTAAATACATACAAATCATGACACAACTTTTGTAGGCTGAGCTAAGCAGTTCGTGGGATGTGAACTTTTGCATCGCAGCACTTTAGTGGTTAAGTGTTGTCAGAATGCATTCACTCATTGTAGACAAACAGTTTTTTCTTCCTTTTAATTATCTGAATGTGCAGCTCTGCAGAAAATAATACAAGATGAATTGTGTAATGTTTTCAGTTCCACACCAGAAATATTTTGGGCCATAAATTCATCACTGCCATTTTTCTACAAGGTAAGATTAGTGGTTTACACAACATTGATGTCAATGGTGTTTTCTATTAAATGTATTATAAAACAGCATTTTTTGCTAGATGGTAGCTGGATGTCTATATATATAATTATTTTTCTATGTAAATAGCACTTATCAAAATGTCTATTATTTTTCTATGTAAATAGCACTTATCAAAACGTCTACTCTGAAGAAAGAGAAAACTAAAAATATGAAAGCAGAAAATCTAAAAAGGTATTACCTAAAAGCCTAAATTCCTGGGAAAAATGCTTTACAAATACAAGGTTACAAAGAGCAAATTTTGTTTTAAAAGATAACCACAAAGCTGCCATTCATTGTAATTCAAATATTATGTCTTCATTCAACTTCAACTTTTTTTTTTTGTTGAGTCTCCTTTTTCATCATAAAAATTTTATTTTTAAAAGTCGTTTGTCTATTTGAAAAAGGCTTTTATTCATCTTTTCAATAGTCCAACATCATAAATTTTACAAAGGAATGTAGATCAAGATTGGGCCAGATTGATTTGAAATAATTTGGTCAGACCGATTTATTGAAGAAATCTGAGAGCTTGGCGGATAACTATACAGACTTATCTGTTAAATGACATCACAATGTAAACTGCACTGTGATTACATACAATTTTATATGTAATCATAATGCATTTTAAGTTTTGTGTCCATTTATTGGCACCCCTTGCCACCATACACAGTGAGCAAGATGGTGTAGGAGGTTTTCTGCATGGAAAACACCGCTCTTCTGCTGAGCTTCAACGATCAGCTGCGACATGTCCGACTAGTTTCTGGCGACTTGGTGGATCCTCGCACTGTTTGTGACGAATTCCGCCTCCTTCCCCTTTTTTCCCCTCAGCCTTTTTAGGAGCGTTCGACTGGCCTCCTGCCTTGATGGGCCCCCTTTTTTCCCTCGTCTCAGCTCCCCCGGGAGGTGGAAATTGCCTTTAAAAAAACTCCTCCAATCCAATCTTCCTGAGCGTTGCTGAGGTCGCCCTGCCTTCACCCCCCGGCTCCCCCGCCGCGTCAACCGGCCCCCGGCTTCTCCAGTGGTTCCCTTCCCGATCTCGCTCTCTCAAACCGTTCTTCCCCCGTTCCCCAGGCTCCCGCGTCCTCTTCTACTCCCCGGGATCCCCCAAAATCTTCCCTGCTTCATTCATCTCGTCCATGGATTCTCTCCAGAGCTTCATATCCCTTTTTTTACTCAGGGTTTTTCCGGAGCCACCTCCTATTCTGCCACCCTCAGCATTTCCCTTCGCACCGGCAACGGTCCCACTCGCTCCTGGCTCTCCCCCTGACCATTCAGCATCACAACGCTTCCCTCTAAGGGTGAGATGTATCACTCCATTCTCTTTTTCCTCAACTGTTTCCTCATTCATACGCCCCTTTATGCACGCGGGGTGTTTCCCACTCCTCGCTTAATTCAGGTAGATCATATACTCCCCATGAATTCTAACATCTCACTCAGGCACCGCTCCAAAATTTTGCAGGGGCAGCTTATTTTTTTCCCAGTTTCCTCTTTTTACCAATCTCCCGAGGTTGATCACTGTTTCGCTTTACCTGATGGCTTTTATGCTGTGTTTAAATTATCTACTCCCCAACTTTTTAAAAGAATCCCTTGGGCAAGCTTTCAGGGCCTTTACACATTTCAGAGACGTCTTCTGCTCTGTTTATCTAGGGAAATAAGCGCATACCTATTCCCTCTCCTCATCCTGACCTTTTTTTTCAACATGGCTTCCAGATTTTTCTATCATATCATAAATCCTTCTCTGCCCAAAGCTGCCGTCCAAAAGGGCTCAATCAGGAGGTTTTCCTAGACTGGTTTTTTCCCCACTGAATTTTTGTCATGAAGCAAGCTTTCCTCTGATTCCTGCGGTTTCAGTTGGCCCTGTTTAAATTTTTTTTTTGGTCTATTTCATGTTTTCCCCGGTTTAAAGGGGGGTCTCTCAAACGGATGGGTTCTCCAATCTTTTTTGTCCAAAGGGGGGTTTTGCAAAAAAAGTAAAAAAAAAAAAAACATTAAAAAAAAAAAAACAAAAAAAAACAAAAAAAAAAAAAAAAAAACCCCCCCCCCTTCAGCAACTCTAACAATATGCTGCTTTAATCTTTTGCCTTATTATTTACCATAAATCAATTTTACCTTAAATTTTTACAACCCCCGTTTGTCCTTGACAGTCTTTCCCCTGAGTGCTTTTACCACGTATTTATAAAATTTGTAACCATCGCCTTCTATATTTTCTCCGTACATTTAAATTAAATGCAATGTAAATTATTTTAATTGTCTGCGACTTTACTTGGCTTATTATATTAAAACTAGTAAACCTTTGTATTAGCTCCCTCTACTGGGGGGGATGTACTTTTAAAAGCAACCTGTTTGCTCCATAGCACATTTAAATATTCATTTATGCATTCAAACATTCATACCAACCTTCTTCCTTTATTAATCAGGCGCTAAGGAATCATTTACTTTTTAATATACATCTTATCCAAATTTTATCCCGTCTAATCGTGGAGCACACTTTCTTCCGCATCGGGTTGGCGCAGCGTTGTTCAGTTTGAGACAACCGACGTAGAGGGTAGCTCTTACCTCCGGTGAATCCTGGCAGGCTGTAACTCATTACTCCATCATTTCTGCCAGTCGTGTTCCAAGTTTCTAATCCAGTCCTCATGCCCTGTCTCATTTTAAATTTTCAGGTCTTCCGCCGTCTCTGTCCATCAGCCTTTTACCCTACTCCGATTACAAACACTGCTGTTTCGCAGGTCTATCTCTTTCTACTTTCAAACCTTATTTCTTCGCCTGGCAAACTTTGAGAAATTTTGAGCATTGGTTTACATTCAGTCCTAGCTTCATTACTCATTGCTTCAACTTCATCGTTTTAAGCCCCCTACAGTCGCAGCTCTTTTAGCAAGCATCAATTTTCATTGAAAGATCATCTTTCTGAGCCCACTCTGAGCCTTTTCTCTCATTACGCATTAACTTGTCCTAAAAGACATCTCAAAACATCATCTACCGCAATGCGCATAATTCACCTGGTCGGTCCTTTATTTCTCGCCTTCTGAATCTGGTTATTCCGTCCCATTTCTGCTGGATTTGGTTTCTTTAGACGAGTTTGCCGCTCTGACCTATTTTTCTGGACCTCTCTTCTGCAGAACTGGTTCGATATATCTTTCCTTTATGATGATGTTGTCACGTCAGCAGATTCCATTCAGTTTTGCACGGACGCAGCTTCGTCCGTGGTTTTTGGGGGAATTCTTCAGGGTGCATGGTCCGCTGCCATCTGGCCACTTTCTTTCCCCAATCTGAACCATCAGCCTTTATGAGATAATCTCCATCTCTGTTGCATGCTGCGCCTGGGGCAACTAATGGAAGGAACTCATAGCCGCTTTATGAGTTCCTTCCATAAAGCGGCTATGAGTTCAGCCGTATGAATGCAGCCGTAGTTGAAGTAAATAAAGGCCGCTCATCTTCTAAGTCAATCATGCCAGATACCATCTCGAAGACCTGATACTCGACTAAATTCATTCCTCTATTCCAACCAGCTAAATATTGTAATTCAGGCTTGGCTCCCTCCGCTGAAGTCTGATTCATTCGCTTGGTAAACTTTTTCAAACTTTTGCATCACTCATAATACTCCTCTATACCCCGTTTGCATTCCTACCGTCTTAGCTTTTATTACTTATTGCTTCGATGTCCGGCATTTCAAACTCCCTTACTTTAAGAGTCTATTAGCCAGCATAAACTTCTCTTCTAAGGGCCACTTTTCGAACCTATTCCAAGCCTCTTCTCAAATCATTCCATCAAACTCTTACTCTAAGGTCTAATAAAATCATAGCATTCCTGAGCAGATCCAAGGAGACTTATCACTCTTCCCATTTTAAGTTCTTCTCTTAGTGCTCCGTTCAAGCCCTTCATCTTACTTAAAATGTCTTCTCTCCAGCGCCCGGCTTTTAGCTTTTATAGCTTCCTTAGAATTGGGAAATTTACTACCCCATCAAGCTCATGCGATTCTGCTAGAGTCCTAACCACTCCTCATCCAAAGTTCTATCCTGATTATTTTAAAATTTATCTTAAACATTCTAAAAGAAGGTCCTTGCTTTTATCTTCATTGCTCGTTTTAACGGTCCATCCTGCCCATGTTAAATTCTCCATCAAACGGCAAACTAATTTCGAATCAGGGCGGCCTCTACAGCTGCCTCACTAGGAGTTTCGATTTCTTCACTCCAACAACTCGGCCGCTGGTCCTCCTCAGCGTTCTCTTCGTATGTCTGTTCTGACCTCCAATCTGTTTTATCCACTCAAAGATTTATCAGTTCTCTGGTAAGAACTCTCACAATTACTGGTGGTGGTCGGCCTTATCCAATCCTTCCCTCTAGCTAGATCAATTATTAATCTTCCTTCTCTATTCCTGGTTTTCTCTTTTAACCTTTTTTTAAATTTGCATATTTATTTTTCCTATTTCAATTAGTTTACCATGTTTTTAGACAGTTTATTCTATTTTTCTCTTTCATATGCACCTGGATCTCTGCCACTGGCAGGCAATTCCAACCAGCCTCGTCATGCTCCTCATTCAGCCTCTTCAGGCCCATCAGTCTACGCTATTGGCAAGCGTATCGAAATATGCTTTGGCAGGCATAGCAATCCTGCCTCTTCAGGCTCATCACTATCTACGCCATTGGCAGGTGTTTCATGCAGCCGTCGGGCTCACACGCCATTGGCAGGCGTTTCATGGAGCCGTCGGGCTCACACGCCATTGGCAGGCGTTTCATGGAGCCGTCGGGCTCACACGCCATTGGCAGGCGTTTCATGCAGCCGTCGGGCTCGCAGACGCCATTGCCAGGCTTACATGCAGCCGTCGGGCTCTCACACGCCATTGGCAGGCGTTTCATTCAGCCGTCGGGCTCTCACACGCCATCGGCAGGCATTTACAAACATGCTTTGTCAGGCATTCATCTAACCACCTTGACACTGCCAGGTGGAGCCCATCTTCACCCGACCTGGCATCGGCCAGCCACGCATCTTCAGTCATAACTCAGGGTAAGCCCATTCGAGACTAATTCATTATATAAATTTTGGTCTTAGTTTTACTCCCCGCTCACCTCAGATAATCAATAACTATTCTCCTTCAGTTTAGTCTCAGCCTGGCCTCGGCCCTTTTGGGGGAAGACGTACCTAATCGTAATCCTAAGATGTTTATTCAAGCCTATTTCATCCTCGGCGTTTACGTCTTCCTCAGGTGTCCGAGCGCCAAAGAAATAATCTTTCATTAATAAATTCTTTAACCGTCTTCTTGTTGTTTTTCCATTATGTGAGTCTTTCCAGGTTGAAATGGAGTTTAAACGAAAATTCAACATGGAAGACTCACCACCCCCGCCGCGTCCAATTACTCCTCACTGGCTGCACCAATCAACGGCAGGTCCACACTCCTCCTCAGCCAATCATCTCCCAGGGCATCACTTTTGAAGACCCTCTGCATGGAAAACACCGCTCTTCTGCTGAGCTTCGACCCTCCTCCACCCCTTCTCCACCATGGGCTCCCAACTCCTTCCATATCAAGGCCTACGCCACCACCAGGATTGGATCCCAGGGGGAAGACGTACCTAATCATAATCCTAAGATGTTTATTCAAACCTACTTCATCCTCGGCGTTTACGTCTTCCTCAGGGGTCCGAGCGCCAAAGAAATATTCTTTCATTAATAAATTCTTTAACCGTCTTCTTGTTGCTTTTCCATTATGTGAGTCTTTCCAGGTTGAATTCAATTGAATTCAATTCAGTTTAGTGTATTTATATGGCCAATGTACATCAAATGTCGTGTTCAGGCACTTTAAAATGGAAAAAAGTGAAAGTGTGATGCATACTTATTTTTGTTTGGTATTTAAGGATCGTATAAAAATTAACACCTACTTGTTTATCTGAGCCAATGTTTACTTCATTTTAAGACTTTATAACAAACTTTAAAAATTAAACACCTTACAGACAAACACACTTATGCAGATGACAAATCCTCCCGCATTCTTTAGATCAGCTGAGCAGTTCCTGTGGGCACAGAGGACAAATTGAATGCAAAAGAAGGAGGTTGGCATAGCTGACATGATGCACAGTATGAATTCAGGAAAAGGACTATGGTGAAATAAATATGTAATGTTTGCCTCCTTTTTTTAGTTAATACACTGCAGAAGTCTAATAACTGTTTTTTGTAGGTCATTGAAGCTTGTCTGCAAATGTTCTACATTAAATTACAAATTTGAAACAAAAAATGTAAAAAGATATTAATTTTCTTGTGAAGTTAAACCAGCACTGCATATATTCTGGGATTACTTTCACTGAAGGAAAAGGTTCAGCTGAAATTAATTAATAGTTCCTCAACTGACAGGTTCTAACCTAATTTGGGTGAGAAAAAGGGGAGCCAATAGGTGGAAGAGTTGTCAGACCTACAACCTTAAGCTCTGATCAACAGGATGATATAAAACCACCATCGGTCTTCTCCTTTTATTAACAGAGAACCTGCATGGGGCTCCCACAGCTTCAAGCAAGCAACTAATTATCAGCACAGAGTTATTAGTGACTTCTCAAATAGAGAGAAATCTACATTTTCCAGGAGATTGTAAGAACAATTAGTAACCATTTCCTTTTATCAAGGAGAACAAAAATAGATTTTATACAGCAAATAATGCAATTACACTCAACAGTAGTGTTGGCACATTTTTGTAAGAAGCTGTGCAAGTAAATCACACAATGATAAGGTCATGTTTTCTAATCTAGCAAATTTCTAACTAAAACAACTAAACAAATAAGTATCTAATTATCCTATTGAGATTTAAATATTAATGAAAACAGTAAGCCTAAAATCTTTTATTTTATGAATAATCTTTGCTATATTCTCATCTTTACTTTAAATTATAGATTTTTCAAAAACCTGAGGGGCTGATGCTGTTCCTCTGTCTCTGTCTGGCCTCCTTTGTTTTTACAATTCCAGGTGTATGTTAAGACAGAAAAGACAATGCAGTCACCAAGTAATGTACAAAAGAAAGATGGAAATAAATGGGGTAAGGAAAAATCTGTTGGGTAAAATAATACAACAGGGATATACTAGAGGAGAAAAAATAACAGTGTTTAATAACTGAAAAGACAAAAAAATTAATCTAATAAAAAAGATATTTAGGTAGAAAAAAAATTTTAAATATATTTGCGACAGAAAAAATATTTAAAAAAAATAGAAAGGGCTGGGGGAAATCCATGTGTCATGAATAAAAAAAAACAGTGATTCCTTCAAAAACTGAACTAGAATAATAATATGAAATTAAAATATCAATATCAATGTCTGATATTTTAATCTGTTAGTGAATAATTGTTTTGTTTTTTTGCTGTATTTAATATCCCATTAATTCATTGTTTAAACAATTTTTGGGCAAGTAATTAATTTATTAAGCTATTTAATTGCTATTGACTTTATTCTTAATCATGGCAGGTTTGGTCTTCCATAATTGCTGAGGTTAACCCGACTCCACCCTAATATCTCAGTTTTTGGCTGCCAACAGTGGAAAAAAATAGGCTTTTTGCTTAAAGGTTTGACATACTGTGCATGCACTGTTGTACAGAGCTGTCATCTATTCAGTAATATCAGCTTTTCCTCTTTTCTCACAAAATTTGCAGATGATGTTAAATGTTTCTGCATAAACACGCACACACACGCGCGCACACACACTGGATTCTTCAAGCATGGCATCAGTGTATTTTCTACATTCAGAAACCTTGTATGCAGTGCCATGTTAACCCTTTTCTATGATTCTCCGCACTGTGGTGAGCCCCACCTTGGACCCGTTGCAGTTTGCCTACAGGCCCAACATCGGAGTAGAGGACACTGTCATCTACCTGCTACAGCGGGTGCTCACCCACCTGGAGATCGATGGGAAAGCTGTGAGAGTTATGTTCTTTGACTTCTCCAGCGCTTTCAACACCAACAGACCAGCGCTGCTGCGGGGGAAGGTGGAGGATGCGGGATTGGATGGAGAACTTGCTGCCTGGAGCATTGATTACCTCACTGACCGGCCACAGTACGTGAGACTGCGCAGCTGTGAGTAATAGGTGGTAGTCTGCAGCACTGAGGCCCTGCAGGGTATTGTCCTGTCACCATTTTTTTTTCACCCTTTGCACCGCGGACTTCACCTACAACAAGGACAGCTGTCATCTCCAGGAGTTCTCAGACGACCATTGTGGGCAGTCATCATGGACTCTGTGGACTGGTGTGAGCGCAACCACCTGTGCTTGAACACCAGTAAGACGAAGGAGATGGTGACAGACTTCAGGAGAAGGACACCACCTCACTCACCAGTGAACATTCAGGGGAAGGATATTGAGACAGTTGACAGTTTTAAGTACCTGGGTGTTCACCTCAACAATAAACTGGACTAGTCCCATAACACCAACGCCCTGTACAAGAAGGGCCAGATTCGTCTCCACCTTCTGAGGAAACTGAGGTCCTTCGGAGTGTGCAGGCCTTTGCTCAGGACATCTTATGACCCTGTGGTAACCTCTGACATCCTCTATGTTGTCGACTGCTGGGCCCCAGGCAGCACAGAGCGGGACAGAAAGAGACTGAATAAGATGGTTAGGAGGGCCAGCTCTGTCCTGGGCTGCCCAGCTGACTCTGTGGAGATGGTGGGTGAGAGGAGGATGTTATCCAAGCTCACATCCATCATGGACATAACCTCTCACCCACTGCACCAGACTGTAGAGGAGCTGAGCAGCTCCTTCAGTGGCCGACTGAGACACCCTCAGTGAAGGAAGGAGCGCTACCGCAGGTCCTCCATCCCCGCTGTCCGACTGTTCAATTCTACCATATAACTAGTGCAACAACCTCTGTATTTATAAATACCTGCAACCATCTTCACTTCAGCACAAATAACCTTTTACTGTACATAAGTGATTTTATTTTATTTTTATTTTATTCTAATATTACTACCTGTTTTTGAGCATTTACCTTGTTCATCTTTGAGTGCACATTTTTTCATAACTATCTGCACCCTGACAGGAACGTATAAGTGAGCATAGCTGGAGTATGTGCCGGACATCCTTATGTTGCGATATATCACTCTGTCATAATCCCATGGACTTTGCGATTTACGTTTGTCAGAGTTCTGTATGTTTGGTCTTGTATTTTGAGTTATTTCTGTTTTTTCTAAAGTTAGCTCTGTTTACTTAGCGTTGTTTGTTCTTATAGTTGTTCCATGTTTCTGTGATTTCACTAGTCTAACCTCTTTATTCAATTTGTTGATTATACTCTCCTGGTTACCATGATGCAATCACATCTCCACAGGATTTAATCTCCTTGGTTTCTTTCTCTCACTGCTGGATCCTACAGTTGCTGACTTACTGGTTCCTGTGTGTTCTCTTTATGTTTTGCAAGTTTTCCAATTATTAAATCCATTTGGCCTCAATACCAAATTCCAAACCCTGTTTCCTAACCATACATATTTACGCAGAACTGTGATGTCATTGCATTGTTTTATTGGTTTTTGGTTTCAGTTTATTTTTATTTGTTCCTTTTCACTATTCCCCCCTATTAGTTTTGATTATTCTTTAATATTTTTCTTAGTAGTTTAGTTGAACGTTACTAGCCTAGTTAAAGAGTTTTTTGAGTCTTTTTTCTGTAAATGTGTGTAGTTCTTGCATTTTTTGCTACAGCTGGTATGGTTTTATATGTTTCTTATAGTTGTTCTTATGCATTAAGTTTTTGTGATGGTCCTTTTGCAAATATCCTTAATTTTGATGTTTTACATTTTAATTCTGCCATCTTGACCATGACTCCCTGGAAGTCCTGGGGAAAAAAAAAAAAAAAAAGAACAGCCAAGTTATTCTGCCATAGTCGGAGTCAAAACTGTAAGCTGTTGCCATAGATATATGGTGGCCCACTGTTTCACTGGACGTGCACAATTTTAAACTGATGCTTTAGTCTCCCATCACTGGAGAATTACAACTCAAAGTGTTATTGACATAATAGCGGAATGTAATAACATCAGCATAACAGTGAGCCAAATCTTGGCCATGCGTATCTCATTAATGTAAAATTTAGACCTGTAAAGTATTAAATGTTATGTTGGAATATGTTTCTTCTGATCTAAGAATTTTTCATATGCTTGGCTAATACATTAGCTGATACTTATTAATCAATTTATTAATCACTAAAGCTCATGCTGAACGGGATTGGGAGATATGCTTCTTCCTCTGCTTGGATTTAACTGCAAAAATCAGACTGTTCTTAAAGGGATGATTTTTGCTAAACAGATTGAAGGGAATTTAAAACGATCTTGAGAAGGGCATGGAGGGCTCTGAATCTTAATGGCAGAGTTAGGATTGATAATTTCTGTCCTTGTTTGACCTGCAGTAACTGTGATGATAGATAATTCTTGAATTTGAGATTTCTTTAGATGTCATTGAGATTTTAGTTTTTCTTTAGGTAATTCTTTGACATTTTTGGAAATTATTGTATCATTTCATCTTGAGTGTGGCCTGTGGATATGCTGAGATATAAAACCACCATTAGTCTTCTGAAGTGGGACATTTATGTTTCACATATGCATTTATCCTATGCTGACAATATGCAGGTTTAATATGGAAAATAGTTAACAAGACAAGTTTGTTGGAAAACTTTTGCTTATTTAAATGACTTACGTTTTTAAACTTCTGACTCACATATTTGAATTTTTTTTTATGTTTTAGAAGGGAGATGATAGACTTTACCTCTGATTATTTGTATATTTTCCAGTAATATTTCTTTTAGACAATCCATGTCTTTAAAAATTAAAAAGTATATTCTAAATTTTTCAAAAAATACAGAAAACAGCATTAGTTGAGCATGAAATATGAAAAAGACATGCTACTGATGCACTTTTTGGATAAATGGCACAATACAATTCACCAGGGTCTTGCATATAGATTTGATGTCATGACAAAAAACCCTTTGCAACACTAAGTACATGCTTATCTCCATCATTTATGCATGCTTCGATGTTAAGTTCTCTTTATTAGGACACAAATAAGGCTGAATATTGCTTTATTTGTTTTCCATTTCCTTTTCAGCTGTGCACCTTAAACCACGTCACATACTGTGGAAGAATTTCATAGAGGAATGCTTGCTTTATGACAAATGTTTCCTCAAAATCTATTTCAGGTGTAAAATTGTACAGTGAAATTACAGTAATGCCTGCATCTCAACTCAGTAATTACATAAAAGTGTTTTCCAGGTGTTCTTATTTTGCAATTTCCTAAAACATCCTGAGAAATGAAGGGGAATGAAGAGGACCACGTCCTGGGTCCGGGAGTTGGTTGCCTCTCTAGCAGTGGCGGATGCTGGTCTTTCAAGGAGGGGAAGCTCAATTTCAAGATCACTGAATCGCTAATTTCTCTGTCAATCAAAAAGGGATTCAGCCTCAGACAGATCATCCAATCATCATGCAGAAGCTGAGCGTCCGCGCCAGCCGAGGCCAGCCCACTGCCCCATAGACCCCCAGAGACGCTGAGCGTCCGATGGGCGGGACAAAGCCCAGCATTTTTTCTTCGCTATTGAACTCACTGTTTAAAGCACTGTGAAGCTGCGGGAATGAGTGAGAGGAAAGCCGCGTCGTTACCAGTGATAAGAAGCTAATTATCGAAACAAAAGCTGAGCACATTGTAGCGCATATTTAGTCAATGACATGTACACACAAAAGTATATATTTGATCACTTATTTTTTGACATTTTAGGGGAAGCTGAGCTTCCCTTGCAGTCTTAGAGCAATCGCCACTGCCCTCTAGCGTGTCGTTACCTGGACCTGAGAGTATAGACTGTGTATAGGGAGTGCGAATAAGTATACGGCTTTACGTTGAGTGTGAGTGAGTGTGAGTGTGAGAGTGTATATGTGAGCGCAAGAGGGTGGGAATGTGTGATTGTGACTGTGTGCGCCTAATTTTCTGTTAGGTTGGGTCTTGTGCTGCTCCCTTGTCTAAATAATCTAAGGGCACCCATGAAATGTGGGGCCTATCCCCTCCCCGTCACACCCCCTGCTCGCGGCTGGTGTCTTTGTCCGCCGGTGCGTTGGTGTTCCTCGGTGTCCAGGGCTGAGTTCTCAGGTATGCTGCTTGGTGGAGCCTGGGCCCCATGGCTCCTTTGGGCCTCTGCTGGGGGGTGGTGTGCCCTCAGATCTCGGGTCTCTGGGCCCATGGCTAAATCATCCCAGGCTAGCCGGTTGCTGGGTGGGCCTTTGGGCCCCATCACTCTGCACTGTGGCTGCTGGGTGGTTCCCCTGGGGCTCTCTTCTGCTATTCTCTGGTGGGCAGGGCGGGGTCTGCTCTGTGACCACCTCATATGAACTCCCTTTAACTTTTTAAGTCACCTCTTAGAGGCACTCCCTTAAAGACAGGGTGAGGAGCTCGGCCATCCTGGAGGAGCTCGGTGAGGACACGTTAACAAAACAAAATAATCCTGAGAAATAATAATGACTCAACATGCACTCAAGGGTTTACACAGTTTTGAACCCAAGGACAAAGCAAGGATTGGAAACGAGGAACAGGTAGACATTTTTGATGTGGAATCGGTGCTCTATTATTAGTTTGGAAAACATTTTGAATTAAACAAATGTAAAAAAAATATATATATATTTATCTCAAGTTATTTCTGGTATTACCCAACTAAGTTTGGGTGTTTTTTCTTTTATTCCCATTTTCATTGTGGTTTTGGAATTCAGTCACTGAATTCAACAAGGACCTGACTGCATTTTTTTTTTATTAATCAAAATGGACTGCTTTTATGATCTACAGGTGAAAATGCATTAAATATTGTGCAAGAATGTACCGACTCCTTACCTGTGTTTATTTTTATGTATTTTATGCACTGAGATCAAAGCTGTACTGATGAAGAAAATTAATGCTTGACATAAAGGTGGCAGGAGTGTTGATTCCAGATGGAAGCACTGAAGAAGAAGTGATGTTTTGTGAGAAAAAAAAAGGGGTAAAAAGGAAATGGAAAAAGGACGGTTTTTTTCACCTTTGAAAATAGAAATTTAAACCCCTGTGTGAAAAACCCAAACATGTTCCCCCTGGTTGAAAAATGGGGGGGGGTGGGGGCCTGAAGCCCGCGATTCTTTTATTTTGGGCAGCGGTAGGGTTTCCCGTGAAAGTTAGGGAAAAGGAAAAGTGTTCCCCCGGGAAAAAGGGAGGGAAAGGGGTTTGATGGACGAAGGTGACGGAGATGTCCTTTTCTTCTGAAGGGAAAAAGGGGTTTGCTGGAAAATCAAGGAGATCTCAAAAGGGAAAACCTGTGGCCCGGGTTGGAGACTTGTGAATTGGGGGGCCTATTCAACCAGGGGAGATGCTGGTTCCAGTCGGAGGGGGTTGGATGAGGAAAGACACCAGAGGGGGTTTTGGGCCTCAATCTCCTGATTAATTAATTCAATTCAGTTTTTTTTATATAGCGCAATTTCACAACACATGTTGCCTCAAGGGGCACTTCCCCAAAAAGTCAGGTAAATACTTTTAACAATTAATCCTAATCATAAAAACCAGGCAGTCAGTTTACAGTTATTTTTTTCAAATTGGATTAAAAGGTTTATCTGTCTAAGGAAAGGAAACCCAGCAAAATTTTTTGCATCCAGTCAGTGACTTGCAGCATTCACCCCTTTCCCCGGAATGAGCATGTAGAAGACAGGGGGGAAGTCACTGGCGTTGACTCTGCAGCAATCCCTCAAAATGTCATGTAGGGGAACAGTGGGGGAAAAAAAAAAAAACTCCCTTTTTTTAAAAAGGAAGAAACCTCCAGCAGAACCAGGCTGGGGGTTTGAGCGGCCCCATCTGCCACAAACCGACCTGGGGTTAGAGAGAACAGAGCAGAGACAACAAAGAGAACAAAGAAGCACTGATCCAGGGGGTACTTTCTATGGGAAGAAAAAGTAAATGTTAATAGATGTAGCTCCTTTTAGTCGTTTCATCTAGAAAGAAAAGGGAACAGATAAATTTGAGCCATTTTTCAGGTTAGAGTCTGAAAAGAAGCCCAATAGAGTTAGTAAAAAAATATAAGCTCAGACAAGACCCGTGTTTTGGGGAGAGAGAAAGGGGTTTTTTAAACACTAAAGAAAAGGGCCTTTTGTGGATCAGGGGAAGAGGGTGAGTTTAAAAGTTGTTGCCCGCAGAAGTTTGGACGATGCCCCTTTCCAGAAAGGGTTGGGTTCACAGATAGCCACAGAGCCAGGCCAGGTTTTAGTTTTTAGGGAAGAGGAAAGGGGGGAAAACGAAGTTAAAAGCTGAAATAAAAAAAATAATGCAAAATTGGAGAGTAGTGTGAGAATTGTAGCAAAAGAGGGGGAAATTTGGTCATTATGTCCTCCAGCAGCCTAAGCCTATAGCAGCATAACTACACAGAAGGTTTCAGTTTTTCCAGATTATTTAGTTAGACGGCGCTTTTTTTACAAAAAATGTGCGTCCCGGCACCCCACAAAAGGGGTCCCACTGATGGCCATTGTTATTCCTTAAAAAAACCCAAAAAATTTTGGGATAACCTTTCTCTTTTGTCAGATTTTTCTGATTTTAAAAACCATTGGAAAAAGAAGGGGTCATACAGGTTTAGCAGAAATGGAGGGTGTGTTTGCACCTCAACCCAAAACTGGCCCGGGTTTAGGCTAAACCTGACCCCCCTTACTCCATCCAAAACAGGGGAGGGGGAAGGTCCCCCCCCTTTGATAAAACTAACCCACTCTAAACCTATAAGCTTTTATCAAAAAAAGGAAAGTTTAAGCCTGGCCAAAAAAAGAAACCCCCCAAGGGTGTCCGCCTCACGGAACCCAAAAACCCCGGGGGAGCTGGTTTCAAGGAGAGGAGCGAAAACTAAAAGGATCTGCCCCCATTCTACTTCTAGAGACTTTTTGGGGAAACCCCACCAGTAAACCTGCAGTCTGAGAACGAAGTGCTCTGTTTAAACGTATGGAAACCCAATCAGATCTCTAATTTTATGATGGAGCTAGATCATTAAGGGCCCCTTTATATGTGAGGGGGGAGAATTTTTAAATTCTATTCTGGATTTAAACAGGGAGCCAATGAAGGGAAGCAAAAAGGAGAAATATGATCTCTCTTTTTAATTTTCATCAGAACTCTTGCCCCCAGCATTTGAATCCCCCTCAAGGCTTTTTTAACTGCATTTTGGGGACATTCCTGATAGTAAAGAAATTACAATAGTCCAGCCTTGAAAAGTAACCAAATGCATGGACAAGTTTTTCAGCGTAAACCCCCTTGGATAGGATTTATTCTAATTTTTGGCAATTTTCCCCGGAGGTGGAAAGAAGGAAAATCCTAGAAACTTGTTTAAATAAGGGGAGAATTTTTTTTAAATGACATGTTGCCGGTCAAAAGTAACACCAAGGTTTTTTTTTTATTACCGGAGGTCAATTTAATGCCATCCAGGTTAAGTGATTGACTAAGCAGTTTCTTTTTAAAGACTCCGGTCCAAAGACGACAACTTCTGTCTTTTTGGAATTTAGAAGCAACAAATTTAAAAATATCCAAGTTTTTATGTCTTCAAGACATGCTTGTAGTCTATCTAACTGGGTTTTTGGGGTTATCAGGATTTATGGTTAAGTAAAGCTGAGTATCATCAGCCAAAATCAAATCAGGGTTTTCAGTTATTTTCCCAAATTTTTGGCCTCACTTGCTGAGGATGAAGTAATCCCTTTGGGGGGTTGTCAAAAATTTTTTTTTTTAATAGAATCAATTTTATTTAAGAAGAACCCATAACAATGACTGCCAAGAGCTAAGGGAAATGGATGGCCCAACAGAGCTATGACTCTGTGTTAGTTTAGCAACTGGAAAAAAGAGAAACCTAGGATTATTCTTTTGTTCTCCTCTATTTTAATGATGAGAAATAAGCTATTTTGGCTTGGCGAAGTGTTTTTTTTATTCAACAATAGGCTTTTTTGCAGATTTTTTAAGTAGGAATCCTCTAGGTGTAGAGCGTCATTTTCTCTCCAATTTTCTAACATTGTGCTTTAAAGTATGCAGCTCTGATTTAAACCAGGGAGCCTGCCTCCTATGAATGATTACCTTCTTTTTCAAAGGGGCTGCATTGTCTAATGCATCACGCAATGATGAAGAAACACTATGAACAAAAGAATCAATTTGTGAAGGGGGGGAAACAGAATTTTTGCCCTCCACTGTGTCCACAGACGTTCTGTCTGACCATTGGACTGGGGATGGTAACCTAAAGTGAGGCTAACCTTAGAACCAAGCGCTGAGCAGAAGTGTTTCCAGACTTGAGAGGAGAACTGAGGACCCCGGTCAGACAGAACGTCGATAGGGATCCCATGGAGACGGAATACATGATTGACGAGGAGCTTGGCAGTCTGAAGGGCTTTAGAAAAACGGTCTATGATGGTGAGGATGGTGGTCATACCTTGGGAGGGAGGTAATCTGGTGATAAAGTCGACAGCGTTATGAGACCATGGGCATTTGGATAAGGCTAGGGGTTGAAGGAGTCCAGCTGGTGGTTTATTATTAGATTTGCTCCGGGCGCAGATAGAACAGGCTTGAACGTATCCTCTTACATCCTTATGCAAAGATGGCCACTAAAATTTACGGGAAATGAGGGCGATGGTCCGACTGGAACCAGGATGGCAGATGAATCTGGAAGTTTGCAACCAATGAATTACTTGAGAACGAACAGAGGTGGGAACATAAGTGGTATCTTGTGGAGGAGGTCAAGGGTCAGGTTCTTTCTGGAGGGCACGGGCGACGATGTCCTCGATCTCCCAGTTTACCTAGCCAATGATGCAACTGGAGGGTAAGATGGTGGATGTTAGTCTGGAGAAAACTGTCTTGAGAGAGCGTCGGGCTTAATGTTCTTGATTCCAGGGCGGTAGGAGATCTATAGGTTAAATCGAGAAAAGAAGAGAGATCAACGTGACTGTCTAGGGTTTAAACATTTGGTGTATTGCAGTAGGAAAGGCTCTTGTGATCGGTCCAAACCAGCACCGGATATTCAGCACCCTCCAACCAATGTCGCCACTCCTCTAGGGCTAGCTTGATCCCCCATGTCATAGTTCCTCTCCGTTGGGGTGAGTTGACGGGAGAAGAAGGCACATGGGTGGAGCTTATTGGCATCTGATCGTTGGGATAGTACAGCGCCGACCCCCGTATTGGATGCGTCTACCTCTAGGATAAACTGTTTGTGGGGGTCGGCCTGTACCAAAATGGGTGCCATGGGGAACATCTCTTTGAGTTGGGTGAATGTTTGTTTAGCCTCGTGTGACCATGAATAGGCTGTCTTGGTGGAAGTGAGTGATGTAAGGGGAGCAGCGATCTGGCTGTAATTACGGATGAATCTCCTGTAAAAGTTTGCAAAACCTAGTAACAGTTGTAGTTGTTTTCTGGTCTCTGGGGGATCCCAATCTGTGACGGCCTTTATTTTTGCTGGATCTGCACGTACCTGTCTGCACAATTGCACAATCATAAGGGCGATGGGGAGGAAGAGAGCATGCTTTGGATTTACTAAAGACTTCCTTTAAGTCCAGGTACTCACAGGGAACTCCTTGAAGATCAGGGCTTTCAGTAGGGGAGACTCCCCATGGGCACGGGCTCGGAGGAACGGCACCTTGGAGACAAGAAGAGAGGCAGTCAGTGGACCAGGATTCAATGCGATGCTCTTTCCAATTTATCTGGGGGCTGTGAGTGAGACGCCAGGCCATACCTAAAACTATGGTGGGTTGAGAAGAGGAAAACACATAGAAAGATTTGAATTCATGATGGATACCAGATGTTATTAAGTTAAGGAGTTCTGTGTGATGAGTTATGGGAGGTAAAAGACAACCATCAAGGGCTGAAGTTCTGAGGGGGGTTGGGAGTATGGTTGTCTGGAGGTTGGTCTACTAAGGACTGAGCTATTAATGTTTGCTCACAACCAGAATCAACAAAGGCTCTGAGTTGAAGGGAGTCATTACTGTAATTTAGAGTGATAGGCAGGAGTAAATGGGGATGACTATTAGTCGTAGGTTGGTACACTAGTGCCCCCATATTCACAGGTGGACCCTCTCGGGGAGCGGTTTCTCAACACGAATGGGGCAAGCGGCAATGAAATGATCTGAACTCCCACAGTATAGACACTGTTGTGATTGCATCCTCTTCTGCCGTACCTCCTGAGTGAGACGGGTCCGACCGACCTGGATGGGTTCTGGGTCAGAGGAGGATGGAGTCCTGGGTGGTGGTACTGTGGAGGATGGAGACTGATTAAGTGAGGAGTTGGAAAAGGAATTTGCTTTGCGGGCATTTCTTTCCCTAGTCCTCTCCCTTAGTCTTCTGTCAATACGGGTGGCCAGAGCTATTAAAGCCTCAAGACTGTCTGGTTCATCAACAAGAGCTAATTCATCCCTAACTCCATCACTGAGTGCATGAAAAAGGCACTCTTTAAAGCACTAGAGTTCCAAGCTAATCCAGCTGCACAGGTTCGAAACTCAATAGAAAATCTGCTACAGATTTATGCACCTGTTTTAATTTCCAAACTTCTCTGGATAAGGTTGATTGATTAGTATCTAAACCAAATAACTTGAACTCTTTGACCAATTTCTGGAAGGAGATATGAAAATTTGGGTAATTCTGAAAGTGAGCCTCAGCCCATCTTAAAGCTCTCCCACTAAGCAAACCTAAGATATAAGAAATCTTAGTATCATCAGAGGGAAATGACTGAGGGGAGTGAGTGAAAACCAGTGTACATTGCAGTAGGAATCCACCACAATGGCTTACGTCACCTGAGAATTTTTCCAGGGTGGGGGGAGCTACGCCACGGTAAGCTGGTGGGGAAGTGGAGCTATGGCTGGTTACTGTGGCATTGGCCCCATCTTGAAACTACAGTTGAGGGTTCTGACCATGGGAAGGAGAGAGAGACTGCAGAACAGAGGTTAGTTGCTCGAGTACCTGATTAGTTGTGTGTTGTTGCTCGGAGAGGGAACGGAGAACGGAGGCATGTGACTGGATAGTGGCGGCTTGTTCAGAGATGGTTCTCCGGAGAGCTTCTGCTGGGTCAGTTTGGCCTGAGTGTTCTGTCATCGTGCTAGCGATTTTTCTGACCCACATGCAGAAAAGACTCTCAGGAGAAGAAGATCAGTGAAAGGGTTTATTGTACAATGAATTCTGATGAGCAAGTATTCAGGTAAGGAGGGAAACAGCAATGCGGGGAGACCGGGAGCTCTGTAACAGAAATGAAGGCAAGTTGGAGAAGTTGGTGGGTGAAGATGAACAGTGAGAGGCTTACTGGATGTTTGGAGAATGATCTGCCGGGGGGGGGACCTGAGAGGTCCGTGTGGAATGTTTGCCTGCAGCGGAGGTGCAATCCAGAGGGCTCGGATGGCTGCAATGCTGGGCGGACAGGTAGTGCAGAAAGGAGGAAGGCAGTCGTGGAGGTAAAGATCTGGAGTCCACAGGAAGCTTGGAACGATAAGGTGAGTCCACAAATGGTCATCAGAGTCTGGGCTGGTGTGAGGGAAACCCTTGGAGAGGAGAGACACAGGAACGAGGATTAGCAGAGGAAGAACACAAGAAGCTCAGGGGAAAGCTCAGGCTTGGCTAAGAGGTAGCTAAGATTCTAGGCAGAATGCTCAGAAACACAAGAGGTGGCTTGTTGTAACCATTGATGGTTAACACTCAGGTGAAGAGTGACTGTCTTCCAGCCTCTTTATTCTGCCCGGCTGATTGTGTCTGATGTGCTGCACCTGTGCAGAGGTGCAGCAGAGGAGGAGTGCCCAGCAGCAGCAGGAGGCCCTCTGGTGGATGGCTGCAGAACAAAACAGACAGGAACAGGACAAACAAAACCCCACATCCTGACAGTGATGAGATGTGAACTCACAACAAGTATGGAGATGCAAATTAATCATGACTTGTCATCTCCAGGGTTCTTTTCATATTAGGTTTTGGAATAAAATGATTCTGAATAAATAAGACTTTTGTCTTTTTATGTAAAGTTTTATTGGTTTTAGTTCAACAACACCCCAACTCTGTTGTCTTTATTTAGCCGCCTACCTGAAACCCAAGTGTTTTGAGATTTATTGCCCTTGGTAGGCTACTATAGGTGTAAAACATATGACGCTAAGACAATAACAAATACCTTGAGAAAAAAAAACAAAACAACTTTTTATTATCGAAGCAACAACAACTTGGTTTATTATCGAAGAATCAATGAATTGCTGATGTTACGGAAAATTAAAATCACTGTTCCTGTTACAACCATGCTAAGACCAGATTTGAAGCTGAAAAGTCAACCTGTGAAAGGTACATGTTTATTCAGTAATGTTTAATTATATATCTATTTACTGCAGATATCTCTGTTCCTTGCATAAAGCACCTCTTTGTTGTGCATTTGGCCCAAAAATAAGTAATATTAAAAGTAACCAAAGTACCATGCTTTACATTCCAACCCTACATAACATCACAAGTCAGCTATGAGAGATATTATTTTTACAGTATTAAAACCTAGCATAGTATCATACTATTTACACAAAAATGAAAACTAAAACATGATCCAATTCTTTTTATTTAAATTGGAAACAATTATTTTTACCCTTACTGCTGCTACCATGATGATCATTATGGTTAAAATAATGTTGTCTATGATAAATATTGTCATTTTGATTTTGAGTCATTGACACACAAAAGGATTAGTTTGTGTACAATCAGTTTAAAATCTCAGTCACTGATTTCATGCGCTTATGACCAATTTAATAATTGGTCATCTACAGTTGAAGCTATTTAAAAAAAAAACCTAAATGAAAGTGTAGAAGAAACACTTGCTGAATTTATACATTTTTGAAAACATGCTCATTGTGCAGAATACTGACCTATTTGGTTTTTGTTCTTTATAAATTAACACTAGGAATAACAAGCTGATTTTAGCTGGCTAATTAGCATTGAACAAGGAAACCAGTGAGCTTAAATACTGTGAAGATGTGATTAGTGACATGGAAACCAGTTCAATAGAATGAATGGCAGCTAAGTGAGGAGAAAGGCTAAGGAGCTGAGGAGAGATGACTAATGAACCCTTAAAGACAGGAGGAGCTGAAGCAAAATACAAAAGGATCCACAGCCAAATGAAAAAGGACTAAACAAAAAAAAAGAGTTTAACCAAAATACACATGGAACAAAGAGCAAGAAAGAACTTAAAAACTAAATACAATAAATTGACTAGTTATGGAACACCTAAATGACAATATAAGACAACCCTGGATAAAAGAAATATAAACACAAGTGAGACCCAAAAACACAAATTCATGGACAAATGGCATAAAGTTTTAACGGATAAACACATTTAAAACTTAGAGTGACTCATGAAAGTGTTTATATTTCTTAGTATTTTTGTCCATAGGTAAACATATAATAAGTACAGGGTCAACATGTAAAGTATAAGTTACTATTTTGTCAACCACTCTTAATTACAACATAGACAAAACAAGCATGTTTTCCAAAGTATCCACATATCTTTGTGTTTTAGACAATATATAAATTCCCCAAAATATTAAGGAAGTTTGGTTTACTTATATCTTGACAAATCCAGTTGACTAAAACAAAGAGATGAGCTTGATGAGAAACTTACAGGTAGTATGAGGTCATGGCCAGATGATCAGATATAACAACAAATCTTCCATCCATTGTGAGAACAACAGCAAGACCCACTGACTAACTAAATGTGGTCTTGATGAAAAATAACATTTACTGATCTGATTTTAGGACCACCTGAAGTGATGTTGTAGTGTGCCCAGATCACACAATAATTCTCACCTGAAAGCTACATTCAACAAGATGTCATCTCAGGCCCTACTGTGTTAATCACTTATCTATCACCCACAAACACCTTTGCAGACCAATAACCTGCAAAAGAAACCCCAAAACTGGTACTAAACATTTCCTGTTGGCTTTTTAAGTTACTTATTATTACTCATTAAGGCACAGAAAAAACATAACATAGGGATCTAGACAGTAATGTATCTCCCAAATCCTCTAGCAAAGTCTGAAGGTTCATGTGGAAAACTGTGTGTCCTTATTCTGTTCACATTCCAAAACAAGGTATGCTCTGAGATTTATGGCTCAGTCTGGAGATCACATTTAGATGTCTGTGTTCCTCAAGTAAATAGATGATAGATCAAAACCAGATACCAGCCTTGCACTTGCTGTTTGTAAATACCATAAGCACCAGAGAAGAAGCCCAAAGAAAGAAGAAAGAAAGGCAACTTTAGCAACCAAAGGATTATATGAAACATTAATTTTATTATAATTGATAAAACAACACATGCAAACACACACTGGAATAGCAACCAGTCTTTATTGTGTTAAAACTGCTATTGAACTCAAAACAAAATAAAGGAACAATAAATGGGCATGTAATTTTACATTATCAATATCTTATTAAATTAAGAAGCTTCTTGTGATTATGCATCCACATATAGTTTAAGGACATCTGTTTCAAAAATTTAATCTTCAAATGTGGCTGGCTGGCTAAGTCATTGAAAAAAAGACTAAATTCAAAGCAATGCATTCCTGCTATATATATATCAGTCATTGTAACAAACTGCAGAAGGCACCTTGTCCAGTCTTTACATCCCCACAAGGCACTGCAGCAAAAAACGTTTGATATTTCATCAGAAAGTCTAAACCCCCATGACAGTTAGCATAGCTTCATTCATTCACATGTTGTTTCAGACCCAAAGATGAAACACCATTTCCTTTCATGATGATCTCTTTTCAAGAAATAAAGCAATTGAAACTCATTAGAGTCAAATTTTTTAGGGTGACAAGTTTTCAAGATAGCAGTTTGTGCACAGGACGATGGTACAATTCCAAACCAAATTTAAGCTAATTTCTAAAGTGTCTGCTCTTGTTAGTATATTATGTATACAGTGACACTGCTTGTATTCCCACAAATCATCACCCAGTTGAGGAGTGAAAAATCCGTTTTTTTTGATGACGAGCCTATAAAATTCTTGGCTTGGTTTGGGGTCCAAAGCAACACAATGAGCATACAAATCATTGACTGCCATCTGTCCAACTGAGCAACAAAAATGTAGATTTTAATATTATTAATAACTATTTCTACAGGATTGACTGGAGACAGCGTTTTTTAATGCCCTGGTCTCTTCAAAGCTTTGCTGCATTGTACTGTTGGTTAATTTTTTGCTTTGCTGTAGCCCTGGGTTTTTATGACTTTGGCTACATTCTTTACTCTTTTACTGTCAAGTCTCTGATCTTTTTTATTTATTTTGTCTATTATGCCACCAAAAAATGACCTATGAGTCCTAGAAAGGCTTCATGACTCAAGAGACAATGCCCTGAAGTGTCTACATATGACAGAAACTTACCAAAAATACAAGTCTAAATTGCACTTTAAGACATTTGCTTACTTAAAACCTGAAACGAAGATATATATTTTCTCATTTATTTTCATGACTCTATGAACAATACCATAGATAACAGCTTCATCAAGTACCAAAAAAGTGAATTCCAAAATGCTATTTGGTGAAATATTTGCATACAGTAGATAAACAATTGAAGCATGATGCATCTCAGAGGTCCTGTGTCATGTCTTTAGTTCTATTTCTTATACACTTACATTTCAGAAATTGTTTATCTACTGGTAGTTTTTTTGTCCATAACCTTTATGCTTTCTTTATTTTAAACCCTTCTTTATACAATAAGCTGCCATTGTACACGGTCTGAAGGTCCTTTTAGAGAATAAAAAGATATTATAACAAGTAATATGTAAACAGGCACCTTGTGTTTATTAATGCAAATTGGGTTTAAAAAGCCCTATATAGTGTTGTTTCACAACACTGTGTCATTGGGCATCGCTCTAAGTAGGGAACAGCAAGCTCAAGCCCGAGTACAGCATGTTTGGGTTATAGTAAAGTGCATGAGCTGGACACACACAAATATGAACTAGTCCTCTTTATTGCTCCACAGATATGTATAACAAACAGCTAAAAATGTGCTCACAGAATTCTAAAATGTAATGTCATTTTTGACTAGGTTTATGAGAAAAATGTAAGTTGCTACGCAAACTACGCAAATTTCCAACTACCTCTTAAATATCTTTTATTAACTGCCTAACTTGAAAGGTTTAACATTAGTAGTGCTGCACAGGAAAAATAAATGACATTTCAATATTTATTAATGCAATAACAGCATTGATTGTGCCTGACACATTACTACCCTTTCTTCCTAAACTTTAGCAAGTTCACTGTGCAAAGGCAGGGAACGTGATAAATTTGTTATTTGAGTCTAAAATAAATTGCTAATAAATTGTAATAGTCAACCAAATATTTCCACTGAATAAGCTGCTTTTATTATTGAGGCTACACATTAACCCCATTTAGACATAGCCCTAACTGAAAAATAGACAAAAGTTTTCCACCCAAGTCCAAGTGGACTCTGACTTAAAGTTTTTAAGTTCTGCAGAAATGCTAAAAAAGTAAAAACTAAGACTAAAAGATGACTTAATTTGATTTAGTATTAAAAAACTAATGGCATCCTGCATTCAGGTTTGATATTGTGGTAATAACATATTTGTGTAGAAATACTCTTTATTTTTTGTTTATTTGAGACCAAAAATGAGGGAATAGTGGTAAATATGATGAGACATGTATATTGTATGGAAACAACACATTTTTCTTTTTTTTGTGACATTAAGTTGTAAAGACAAAGACTTGCAACTTGTTCTAGATTCGAGACATGACTCAGGCTCAATCAAAATAATCTTCAGCTAATGTAATCAGGGGTAAAAAAAAAGAGCTGGTTAGTCTAGAGCACGATTGATGTTGTCCTCTCTGAGTTTCCTTAGTGTATACAAATAACTGTCTGTCATGGTAACATCACACACAGTATGTATTGGCTCACTATAAAGTTTTTCTACAGTATATGTTATCAAAAAGAGTTAATGGTTGTGTGCAGGTGTGTCTGCTACCAACAAGCAAGAATTCACTGTAAGGAAGCAACTGACTGCAATTTTGACAGGAATGCACATATTCTCCTGCCCCTCAGAGACTTGATCTAAACTTGCCTTCTAACAATTTGGGACTTGTTTATGAGATTTCCCTCAAACACTTCAAACTTGACTTGGACCTCCCTCTTGAAAACTTGAGACTCAACTTGGATCTGAAAAAAAAAAATGGCAGGACATCTGTAGTACTCACTGGTTCCACTATCACTCCACTTTATGCCCCTAATTCTAGACGATTGCACAATACAACCACTCAGCCTTAAGTAAACTCTCAGTTTGACTTCTATAGGACTCTATAGTTTGTCAGTAACTTCCTGTAACACTCGTGATCCCACTCATCCCCTCTGGTCCTGTACTAGATGGGCCATATTCTTGCAAATCATATGTAAATGCTTATTGCTCCTCTGCATGTTTTTTCCAAATGGAACCTACCTTCTACATGTTTAACTAGGCTTTTTAGTTAGCATAATTTAAAAGTTTTCAGTATATGCATATTCATAAGAATGCGACCACACTCTTCTGACTCAATAGTCAACATCACACTGCTAAAACGTGTTACACCTAGGACAACAGTATATAAAAGCTAAGGACTCACACGCTTTACACTCACCGAGCCTCACTAAGAATCGCCCATACTCCCATCCTGGCTAATGACAACTCTCCATCTTCCATGGTCTAATTATATCTCTATTGTTATGTCCTGTGTAGAATATTTACTGTTCTTTTCCTGAGTAGCTTGACTGAATCAGAGATAAAAGTATTCTAATTTTGCCACATTCCTTTTTCATTTAATTCATGAAAATGATAGAAGTCAAATGGATATTTTGTCCTTGGTCAGTAGTTTCATGCAAAGCATTTTCAGTTTAAAAATTAAACAAAACAAGTTGGTTTTCAAGTTAAAAAAAGAATAATGTGAAAATAGCTCACTGCGAATAAACTTGTTTCTTAAAATCAAATCCAAATGTCTACAGTCCTATGTATATTTCTCCAGACCAAGCAAAGGTTATTTCAATCAAGTTAACTAACAAAACCATTCAAACATCCCCCATCCCTGCTGTCATCTTTGAAGATGCCATGTGTTACTTTAACAACTCACAGCCATGAAACCTGTGCCTGACTTCCACGTCTGGCTTTACAGGCAGACCTGTACTGCTCTCCCTCAGTACTTTCACACTCTCAGCATGAATCCACTCCACTAAAAGGCCTATAATAGACTTCCAACACTTTCAAAGGTGTGCCTTAAAAGCTTCTGCAAGCAGGGTGAGAGGAATAGAAACCTACTAAATTGGCTACTGTGAAAGACCAGAAAAGTATATTGTAGGTATATTCTTTGCAAGTTGCCAGTTTTCAAAGTAGTATAATAGGATTTAGGGTCTAAACAGTCTAACTGATGTCCAGAAACTCATGTGTGATTCCAGTTCTGTATAGATGAAGCTGCTTTTCTGTTCCTTTTGGCAGCATCTTCTTTGACAAGAAATTCCTTAATGGCTTATTTAAATCTACTTATTATGCATAGTGTTTTAAGAAAAGTTTAGAATAAAGACAAGGGGATGTTTAAAGATTGTTACTTAAGGAAATTATTAGTCACAGTGACTACTCAAAGTGCTTTACACTAAAGTCAATTTGATCCAGTCACACTTGCTCATACATTCACAAGCTGATCAGTAGCAACCAGGGTTAAGCAACATGTAGTGTGGATGAAACTGGAATCAAACCCACAACTTTCTGATTGCAAGACAGCTACTTTTTGATTGAGTCACAGAAGCCATTTTCTCAGCAAAGTGATTTCACTTTACAATTGTGACAAATGAATCTAAAAATAGTTGTTGCAATTTCTGTGTTAAATTTTACAAAACTAATGCTATATTGTGTAGTGCTGCTGTCTCTTTGTTTTTTGTTTGTGTTGGATGGAAGATATGCACTGACAGCTTGCTAGCCTGTGGATTCTGCAGGAAGAACTCTGGACAGGCAGATTTGATCATAATTTACAACCAGAAAACCTAAAAAAAACTAAAAAAATATTAGGTATAAATAAACACAAATTGGCCTTTCCATTAACAAAACAGTTGTTTTAATAGTTATATCATCTTTGTAACTAGATATAAACAAAAACAAAAAAAATGGAGTGAGCACTCTTCCCCAGAACCCTTTATGCCAAAATAATAGCTGAAGAGATTTCTCCTCCCCAATCAAAAATCATCTTTGTCAGAAAGAGCTTTTAGATTCTGAATTATTTTATTATGAGACAATTGTTTCTGCAAAAGAGTGAAGGTACAGTTAAGAGTGACATTAGTCATGATGCTGGCAGATTTAGATTTTAAATTATTTTCATTCAACTAGAAGTTTTTCTCCGACAGGAAATGAGACAGACATCTTTCAAAAGATAATAAAACAATGTAAATAATATCAGTTTTAAAAAAAAAATGTCTCAATTGACGTTTAAGAAAAGGCATGCTAATTAAGAAAAGGCAACGTGCTGTATATCATACATTCTACCTTTTGATTAGAATTACTATTTTAAGATATTCTAATTTATTGAGATGCACCTTTACTCTTAAGTTCTTGTATTTAATGCAAGTTCTTGTATTTTTAACCTTGTATTGCATGCTTTTCCGCTTTAGAGACAATAAACTCTGGAATACAGAAATAGATCCAGTGGAGTTTGTACAAAATAGCAAACACTTTGTTCTGAAAAATAAAATTCACTATACGAGATGAAGCGTCTTGCTTCATCAAAAGCCTGATAAGACAGGGTGTCTCTGCTGAGTGATGATCATATCCCCCATGTTTCCTGATTTCCCTAAAATACCATATTCCATTAATTAAATTAAGTTAGGACTTACAGGTGGCATTCCTTTAGTTTCCACAATATGATTGCCTGTATTTTTTGCAACCAGAATTATTTTTAGGTAAACTTGTCTTTCTTGTAAACAAGGAAAAAGTACATCAGTCTTCTTTCAGTTACCTCCCCAGTGGTGCTCAGAAACAGCACTATATTAATCTGTGATGTATGAAAAGGTAACCCCTGCACTTTATCAGGCATTTCAACAAAATAACTTCAGATCGTATGAACAGTATGATGGAAACTTTTGAGCGTTTTGAAACCATAACCTTTTAAAACCTTTATATGCCTTGCTACTTGTAAACGGCCCATGCCTAGTGCCAACGACAGCAACCCATTTTCTGTCTTAGCATTTGCCACCACCATACCATGACAGTATCTGCTGTTTCCCACCATGTTTCTAAAACAACCAGTACCATTTATACAGAGTTTTGGTTCTGATTTGATTATTAGCGCTCCTCATGACAACCCCTATATTCACATTAAACAATTACCTTTGAAGATCTCTATCATGAATTACTACACAAAAAGTTGCATGTAAGCACCACATTTGCCTGCCTTTGTCTTGTCATTCTCACTCATGCATACATCTGTCATCATTCACATCAAAGCAGCACTGATGGGCTTTATAACTTATCATCATAACAACAGGAGATGTTGGCTTATTAAAAAATAATCTAACCTGTTTTATGAGGTATACTATGTCTGGAGAAACATCTGTGAAACAAGTTGTGTATTAAATATGTAGGAGCTACATTCAAAATTCCTTTTTGGATAGGATGGCAGAGCTATAAAGAGAATCCAGAGTGCGGGCCCCCAGGCTCATTCACGTCCCCCTATTCTCCCTATTTGACAGTCAAAGCAGAATGATCTTGCACTCTCTCTGTGCTTCATCCTTGCCATTTCCCCAACTCTGTGGGGATAAATCAGTCAAAATGTTCCCCTCACTGACAGAAATTAGTGACTCAGGAAAATCTCTGATCATTTTAGAAAATCAAGAAGAGAAAAAAAAACAAAGCATCAAAAGTATTTTTTTGTACTTTTCTTTCCCTGAGAGCAATTGCACAGGCTAAATAGTTCATTAATGCCGCTTTTGTACTGAAGTGGAGGCCTCTGGAGACATTCAGGATCCCCAGGCTAGAGAAATGAAGGAAGGATGGGGGTGTGCTGCAGTGTAACAGGAAAAAGAGCACAATGCTCGTAGATAGATTAAAGGACCTGGATTTCAAAGGCTTCTTTATAACCTATTATGTACTGTTGCTTTATCCTTGAGAATTTCAATGAGGTGATTTTTCCATTTATCTTCACACATCTGATCTCCCAACTTATTAAGATTTTGAAATCTGCTTTAATCAGTATCCTTATTTGCACAGCTGATCAGCAGCAGACTTCCTTTTTTTATCTTTGCCAATTTGACAAAAACTACTTTCAATCAAACCAAATCTATTCCTCTACTAACTAGTGGGACTATATGTACCAAAGTGGTTAAAAATACAACTGCTAGTGATGGATTTGCCGCATTTTAAGGCTCTGGCTCAAATGTTACAGAGCTTAATCAGCACGGTTTGCACAAACATAGCTGAGGCTTGCTTTAGAGCAGCTCAAAGAGAGACAATATTCTTGAAAATGTAAACCATGCAAATGCAGACATTAAGTGTTGCTCCCTGTTGAGTAGAGACTATAATGCACAAATGCAAAATGTAATCAAGTAAGTTGTGCAAGACTGGCAAATTCAGTATTTTCCAATTTGCTCCCAAATTAGAAATCAAAGGAGCCCCATGACCAACATTTAGCTGTAGATGCTCTAAGAAACTGCCTAACAGCCAAACACACATAGGATAGTGGTGATTTATTTTATTTAGATTACTCGAAATATACATTTAAATGTATATACAGTATATTATGCATGTAGTATGCATGAAAAAAGATTGATGGTTTCGCCGGCCCTCCTCTCAGCTAAGAATTGTGGTATTGGTGTCATTTAGAGTTGAGAGTCAGGTTGAATCTGGCATTACTCTGTTTTTTTATTCATTGCCAGAAATCACTGAGAGGCAGTTTGGTGATCTCCATTAGCAGATGGGCAACAGGTTGCCCACCTTCCCCAACGTCTGGTGGCTTCCGTTGGAGCTCGCCAAAAGTCTGGCAATGATTCCTGCATGAGAGAACAGCTTAGATTAAAGATAATTTCTTCAAATATCATAAATATAAATTTGAAATGCAGGAACCTTCACATTTCTGAGAAAATAATGACATATTTAATATTAATGAGATAGATCAAAAATTACTGAAAAAAATAAGTACATTGTTTTAGTTCCCTCAGTTTCACTAAGTAGAATCTAGACTCAGCATTATTTTTTTGTGTTTAGAAGCAATTTGCACACTCAAACTAAATTCATGTGCTCTTATTTTTTAGAAGTTAAAAAATAAAATCTGGACTTTGGTATATTTTTTAGCATGTTGGTGTTACATGTACCATTTTTGAATCTCTCAAATCTCTCTCAAATTTCAGATGCCTAAACCTTGTCAACCTTGAGAATATGTGACTTCTTTGGAATTTCATGTACAGTGAGAAAAATTAAAATGGAGTTTAACGAAAATTCAGAATGAAAGACTCACCCTCGCTGTCTCACCGGCCAATGACTTCCCTGTGCGGCTCCCGGCCTTCCAATCAGCATCCTGTCCGCCTGATTCATCATCCAATCGCCTTCCGACGCCTTGTTTTTAAAGGACCTTCGGCTGTGTTCCTCCTCGCTTGTCAGCTGAGCTCATCCCTCCTCCACCCCACCTCCACCATCTTCCTTCCCACCTACTCCTGGCTTCCTCGCTCCCTGGCCGCCAATCCACCACCAGTGTCGGATCAGGGGGAAGACATCTCTAAATATAAGCTTTACAATGTTCATCCTAGCTCATATCATTCTCAACATTCATGTCTTCCTCCCAGGTCCCAGGTCCGAGCGCCAAAGATATAATTATGTAATTTCACATCATTAAAACTTTCCTAATTGCCAACCCTCTCTTTGTGAGTCTTTTCAGATTGAAATGTAAGCTAATATCAAGCTTCGACAATAATTTAAAACAAAGTCAGGAGTGGATATTTTGGTTAAAAAAGTACTTTGCCACGTTCAGAAATTTGTTTTCAGCTGTTAACTCAGCATGTACAAGAGTGACATACAGTATGGATAATAAGTATTGAATAGAACACATTTTTTTTTTGTTTTTATAAATATAGTTCTAAATGGGTGAATGCCATGAAATTCACACTATATATTATGGGAATAACAAAGGGAATACAGACATACAATGAAATAAAATGAAATGTCCATAGGTGTACCAAGGTGGAATGACATGGGCAATAAGTACTGAGGATATTAAGAATAGAAGCTGCCGAAAGGCATGAAGATATCAGGATGTGACATTTTGGACTTTGTGTTTTGTTTTGTTTACTGTTAACTAGAGGTTTCTTGTTTATGGTTTTGTATTCATGTTTTCTGTTTTTCCTACAGTTCTGGTTTTCTTCTGCCTCCCAGTGTGTTCTCCTCTCACCGTTTGTTCCCTTGGCATTGCTTTCCTGTTCTTAGAATGGTTTCATTATTATTTTTGTCATTATTAGTTCTCCGGTCCCCTTTAGCCTTGTTCCTCTAGTTTATCTTTGTTCTCTAATTCCTCCTTTTATAGGTTAGCTTTAGTTATTGTTTACTTTTATTCTAGTCCTCGTTTGCTCTGCTTCATCCCCAGTTTGGTTCAGTTAGTGTTTGTTTAGGTTTGTTTACTTTTTAGTCAGGGTTCCCTTTTGGTTCCTATTTTGTTTAGTGTTTAGGCCTTAGGTTGTTGTGTTCCCTCAAATTTCTCAGTTTCCTTTAGTTCATGTGTATTCTTGATTCTTATGTTTTATTTATCTTTGTTTATAGTTTTGTTTAAGGTCTCCTCATTGTCTTGTTAATTAGTTGTATTAGGTTCACCTGTTCCCTCTGCCTTCCTGCCTCACCTGTCCTTAGTTCCTTTGATTACCTGCCTTTGTTCTCTCTCTGCATATTAGTTGGTTTGTTTCATTATGTTTTGTGGGTTCCTTGCGTTACAACTCTACCCTCGTCCATGCCATGTGTTTCCATGTTCCTGCAGTGTCTGTTTTGTGAGTGTTTGGATCTCGACCCTGGTCAGTACCTGCAGTGTTTTTTGTTATGTTTTGTGAAGTCTGAATAAAGCTCTGGATCTATTCACAATGCGCTTCCCAAGCTCTTGTCTGCACGCTGGTCCAACCCAAAACCACACTGTGACAGAAGAAGAAAATAAATCAGTGAAAATCTGTCAGTATGAAAACAATCCTGGTCCCAGTCAGTCCAAATTACTATCACTGGATTTAATTAAAATTATTGGACCATAGTAAGGTTTCTCATTACTAAGGTATTGCACAAGAAGCATCTCATAATGGATAAAAGCAAAGAACTTCTTCTCCCTTCCTTCACAAACCTATTGTGAAACATACTGGTTATATTGTTTTCCCAACTTTTGAATGTTCCAGTGAGAACCATAATCTTGAAGTGTAAAAACAAAAAAAAAACTAAAACTATCTATATATATCTTGTGTGTGTGTGTATATATATATATATATATATATATATATATATATATATATATATATATATATATATATATATATATATATATATAATATTCAATTCAGTTTATTTATATAGCGCCAATTCACAACACCTGTCGTCTCAAGGCACTTCACAAAAGTCAGGTACATACATTTTAATTAATCTTAATCATTGAACAGTGCAGTCAGATTCTGTTATTTATTCAAATTGGATAAAAAGTTTTTCTATCTAAGGAAACCCAGCAGATTGCATCCAGTCAGTGACTTGCAGCATTCACTCCTCCCGGATGAGCATGTAGAGACAGTGGACAGTCACTGGCGTTGACTCTGCAGCAATCCCTCATACTGAGCATGCATGTAGCAATAATGGAGAGGAAAAACTCCCTTTTAACAGGAAGAAACCTCCAGCAGAACCAGGCTCAGTGTGAGCGGCCATCTGCCACCACCGACTGGGAGTTAGAGAGAACAGAGCAAAGACACAAAGAGAACAAAGAAGCACTAATCCAGGAGTACTTTCTATGGGAAGGAAAAGTAAATGTTAATGGATGTAGCTCCTTTAGTCGTTTCATCTAGAAAGAAAGAACAGATAAACTCTGAGCCAGTTTTCAAGGTTAGAGTCTGAAGAGAGCACATAGAGTTAGTCACAGTAAAAGCTCAGTCAATTGCCTTGTCTAGGAGAGAGAAAGGGTTAAACACTGAAAGACAGGGCCATGTGGATCATCGGTAGAGGGTGAGCATTAAGTTGTTGCCAGCAGAAGCTTGGAGGATTCCCCTCTCCAGAAAGGTGTTACAGGTACACACAGAGTCAGGCCAGGTGTAGCTTCTAGGAAGAGAAAAGAGAGAGAACAAAGTTAAAAGCTGAAATAACAGCAAATAATACAAAATGTGAGAAAGTAGCGAAGAGGGTGAAAGTGGTCATTATGTCCTCCAGCAGCCTAAGCCTATAGCACCATAACTACAGAGATAGCTCAGGATAACCTAAGCCACTCTAACTATAAGCTTTATCAAAAAGGAAAGTTTTAAACCTAGCCATGAAAGTAGACAGTTTGTCCATCTAGAGCCCACTGATGGCCATTGTTATACTAAAAACCACAACGATTGGGATACCTCTCTCTGTCAGATTGACCATAACCATTGGAAAAGAGAGGGGGTCATACAGGTAGCAGAAATGGAGGGTGTGTTTGCACCTCAACCATAACTGAGCCGGTTTAGGCTAAACCTGACTCCCCCTTACTCCATCCAACAAGGGGAGAAGAAGACGGAGGTAAAATAAGAAAGATAGCTCAGGAGAACCTAAGCCACTCTAACTATAAGCTTTATCAAAAAGGAAAGCTTTAAGCCTAGCCTTAAAAGTAGACAGGGTGTCCGCCTCACGGACTAAAACTGGGACCTGGTTCCATAGGAGAGGAGCCTGATAACTAAAGGATCTGCCTCCTATTCTACTTCTAGAGACTCTAGGAACCACCAGTAAACCTACAGTCTGAGAACGAAGTGCTCTGTTAGGAACGTATGGAACAATCAGATTTCTGATGTATGATGGAACTAAATCATTAAGGGCTTTATATGTGAGGAGGAGAATTTTAAATTCTATTCTGGATTTAACAGGGAGCCAAAGAAGGAAAGCTAAAATAGGGGAAATATGATCTCTCTTTTTAATTTTCATCAGAACTCTTGCTGCAGCATTTTGAATCAGCTGAAGGCTTTTAACTGCATTTTGTGGACATCCTGATAGTAAACAATTACAATAGTCCAGCCTTGAAGTAACAAATGCATGGACTAGTTTTTCAGCATCAATCCTGGACAGCATATTTCTAATTTTGGCAATGTTCCAGAGATGAAAAAAGGAAATCCTAGAAACCTGTTTAATATGGGATTTAAATGACATGTCCTGGTCAAAAATAACACCAAGGTTTTTTACTTTATTATCGGAGGTCAATTTAACGCCATCCAGGTTAAGTGATTGACTAAGCAGTTTCTTTTTTAAAGACTCCGGTCCAAAGACGACAACTTCTGTCTTGTCTGAATTTAGAAGCAGAAAATTTAAAGTCATCCAAGTTTTTATGTCTCCAAGACATGCTTGTAGTCTATCTAACTGGTTGGGCTCATCAGGATTTATGGATAAGTAAAGCTGAGTATCATCAGCATAACAGTGAAAATTTATTCTTTGCTGCCTGATAATTTTACCTATTGGAAGCATATATATAGTAAAGAGAATTGGCCCAAGTACTGAACCCTGTGGTACTCCACAATTAACCCTGGAGTTTAGAGATGATTTATCATTTACATGAACAAACTGGAATCTGTCAGACAAATAAGATTTAAACCAGCCTAGCACTGCTCCCCTGATCCGTACAACATATTCCAGCCTTTCTAAGAGAATATTATGATCGACTGTATCAAATGCAGCACTGAGATCTAAGAGGACAAGTACAGACACAAGTCCATTATCTGAGGCAATAAGAATATCATTATTGACTTTCAGCAGAGCTGTTTCAGTGCTATGATGAGCTCTGAAACCTGACTGAAACTCTTCAAACAGGTCATTGCTGTGTAAATGCTCACACATTTGATTAGCAACTATTTTCTCAAGGATTTTTAGATAAGAATGGAAGTTGGATATCGGTCTGTAATTTATTAAGTCATCTCGATCAAGCGAAGGTTTCTTAAGCCAAAGGGTTTTAATTACAGCTACCTTAAAAGCTTGTGGTACATACCCATTTACTAAAGATAAATTAATCATATCTAAAATGGGCTGGTAATCAGAGGGAACACTTCCTTAAATAATTTGGTTGGGATTGGGTCTAACATACAAGTTGAAGGTTTAGAAGAAGCTAATATTTCTGATAACTCAGGAAGCTCCACAGGATCAAAACAGTCCAAACACAGATCAGGTTTCTACAGTTACTTCCAATGTTGTTTTTAACTTGCTGAGGATGAAGTAATCATCTTCGGGAGTATGTCAAAGATTTTCTTCTTTAATAGAATCAATTTTATTTTGGAAGAGTCCCAATAAAGTCATGACTGCTGAGAGCTAAGGGATGGATGGCTCAACAGAGCTAATGAATTTTGTGTAGTTAGCAACTGTACTAAAGAGAAACCTAGGTTATTCTTGTTCTCTTCTATTAAGGATGAGAAATAAGCTGTTCTAGCTTGGTGAAGTGTCTTTTTTATACAACAGTAGGCTATTTTCCAGATTAAGTAGGAATCCTCTAGTTGTGTAGAGCGCCATTTTCGCTCCAATTTTTTAACATTGTTTTTTAAAGTACGCAGCTCTGAATTAAACCAGGGAGCCAGCCTCCTTTTTGAATAATTACCTTTTTTTTTCAAGGGGCTGCATTGTCTAATGCACCCACAATGAGGAAGTAACACTCTGAACAAGAGAATCAATTTGTGAAGGGGAAAAAAACAAAATTTTGCCCTCCACTGTGTTTTCTGTGATAATGATGAAATTAAAAGTGGAACAGATTATTAAAGGTTGTTACAGCATTGTCTGATAATGATCTACTATAATGAAATTTTCTTTCAGGTGTGGAGTACTCTGTTAAATTAAACTCAAAGGTTATTAAAAAATGGTCAGACAGCACAGGGTTGTGAGAAAATATTGTTATGTCTTTACACTCAATGCCATATGTCAGCACAAGGTCCAGAGAATGAAGACAAACGTGGGTAGGTTTGTTAATGTTTTGAGTAAAACCAATTGAGTCTAAGATACAATTAAAGGCTATATTTAAGCTATCACTTTCAGTGTCAACATGAATGTTAAAATCCCCCACTATAATAACTTTATCTGTATTTAACACTAAATCAGATAAAAGGTCTGAAAACTGATCTAAAAATTGAGAGTAAGGGCCTGGTGGACGGTACAAAACAACAAACAGAAGTGGTTTTAGTGCTTTGCAATTTGGATGAGGAAAACTAAGGATTAAATATTAAAAAGAGTTGTAGCAATTGATTGGTCTGAGAGTAATCAATAAATCGGACTGAAAGATGGTTGCTACTCCTCCTCCTCGCCCAGTATTTCGAGGAATGTGAAAATTTAAATAATTAGTAGGAGTTGACTCATCTATAGTAACATAATCCTCTTGTTGCAGCCAGGTTTCTGTGAGGCAAAATAAATCAATCTGATTGTCACAAATCAGGTCACTAACTAGCAAAGTCTTTGAAGAGAGAGATCTTATGTTCAGTAAGCCACATTTAATTGTTTTATTTTTATTTTTAGTCTGAGTTGTGTTTATTTTTATTAGATTTTCCTGATTTCCTCTTTTCAGATAATTTTTTAATCTATTCAATTTTGGCCGTGGGCGAGACACTTAATCTTAATCTTAATAGGGTAATGGGTGGGTAGCAGTACAGAAGCTGCAGAGAGGAGTGTTAAACTCGTCTGAACCCTGGGTTGTCAGAGGTTTGGAGAACTAATAAATTCGGCCAGATTCCTAGAAAGAAGAGCTGCTCCATCCAAAGTGGGATGGATGCCGTCTCTCCGGATCAGACCAGGTTTTCCCCAAAATGTTCGCCAATTATCAATGTAGCCCACGTCGTTTTCTGGACACCACCTAGACAGCCAACGGTTGAATGACAGCATGCGGCTAAACATGTCATCACTGGTCAGATCGGGGAGGGGACCAGAGAAAATTACGGAGTCCGACATTGTTTTGGCAAACTTACACACCGAAGCAACACTAACTTTAGTGACCTCTGATTGACGTAACCGGGTGTCATTACCGCCAGCGTGAATAACAATCTTACTGTATTTACGCTTATCCTTAGCCAGCAGTTTCAGGTATAATTTGATGTCGCCCGTTCTGGCCCCTGGCAGACATTTGACTATGGTCGCTGGTGTCTCTAGTGCCACATTTCTGACTATGGAGCTGCCAATTACCAGAGTTGGCTTCTCAGCGGGTGTGTCGCTGAGTGGGGAAAATCTATTAGAAACGGAGACGGGTTGGTGGTGACCTGTGGGCTGAGATCTAGGACTATGCTTCCTACGTACCGTCACCCAGGGAGCTACCCTCGGTGGCTCCGCGCTGGCTAAGGGGCCTCGGCTATCTGCTGGTTTTTCAACAGCGCGGAGCCGGGCCTCCAAATCTGACACCCTCGCCTCCAAAGCTACAAAAACGCTACATTTATTACACGTACCATTATCACTAAAGGAGGCAGAGGAGTAACTGAACATCTGACACAGAAAGCAGGAAAGAGGAGACTCAGAGAGAGAAACAGCAGAACGGGTAGCCATGGTGGAGCTAAAGCTAACGCTAAGCTAGCGACCCCTTACCACTTCTAGAAAAACCGTGTGAGACACGGAGAGTCCCCAAACGTTAAAATACAGCAACAAAAAGTATTTTTTTAAAAAACGTGTTTTGGTTTTATAACAAGTAAGAGATATAACAGTAGAGAGAAATCAGATCAAACGAGAGAGCCTTCACACACCAAACAATACACAAAGTGCAAAACAGGAAGTGACGAATATTAATTATTTAAATTTTCACATTCCTCGAAATACTGGGCGAGGAGGAGGAGTAGCAACCATCCTTCAGTCCGATTTATTGACTAGTCCCAGACCAATCAATAGCTACAACTCTTTTGAATATTTAATTCTTAGTTTTCCTAATCCAAATTGCAAAGCACTAAAACCACTTCTGTTTGTTGTTTTATACCGTCCACCGGGCCCTTACCCCAATTTTTAGATCAGTTTTTTAGACCTTTACCTATTTAGTTTTTAAATACAGATAAAGTTATTATATGGGGTTTTTAAACATTCATTTTCCCCTAAAATTTTATAGCTTAAATATAGCCTTTATTGTACTTAGACTCAATTGGCTTTACCAAAATTTTAACAAACCTCCCCCACGTTTGTCTTTTTTTCGGGACCTTGTGCTGACAAGGGGCATTGAGTGTAAAGACTAATATTTTCTCACAACCCTGTGCTGTCTGCCCATTTTTTTAAAAAACCTTTGATTAATTTAACGAGTACTCCACACGAAAAAAAAAAATTTCTATAGAATCATTACGACAATGCTGTAAAAACCCTTTTTAAAATAATCTTTCCACTTTTAATTTTCGTCATTTCACAAAAAAAACACGGGGAGGGCAATAATTTTGTTTCTTCCCCTTCAAAAATTTGTTTCTCTTGTTCAGGTTTTATTTCATCATTGCGTGGTTGCATTAGAAAATGCAGCCCCCTTGAAAAAGAAGGGTAATTATTCTGGGGAGGCAGGCTCCCGGGGTTTAAAAATTTCAGAGCTGATATTTTAAAAGACTTTAGGGGAAAAGGCCTTACACCCCAAAGGGTTTTTCCTATTTAATCTGGAAAAAGCCTACTGTTGTTAAAAAAAAACACTTCCCAAGGGGAACGGGTTTTTATTTCTCACCTTAATAAAGAAAAAAACAAAAATAACCTGGGTTTCTCTTTTACAGTTGCTAAACTTAACAGAGTCATAGCTCTGTTGGCCTCCTTCCGGGGTTAGGCTCTCAGCAGTCTGACTTTAGGGGATCTTCCAAAATAATTGATTCTATTAAAAAGAAAATCTTTGACATCTCCCAAGATGATTACTTCATCCTCAGCAAGGAGAAACTTGGAAAAAACGTAGAACCTGATCGGGTTTTTTTGGACTGTTTTGATCCTGTGGAGTTTTTCCTGTTTTTATCAAAAATTAGCTTCTTCTAAACCTTCACTTGTATGTTGCCCCCAACCCCAAAAAAATTTTTAGGAAGTTTTTCCCCTGTTTACCACCCCATTTTAATATGATTAATTTTATTTTAGTAAATGGGTATGTACCACAAGTTTTTAAGGTAGCTGAAATTTAAAAAACTTTGGCTAAAGAAACCCCCTTGATCGGATGACTTAATAAATTACAGACCGATATCCAATCTTCCATTCTTATCTAAATTCTTAGAAAATAGTTGCAATCAAATTGTAGCATTACACAGCAATGCCCTGTTTGAAGAGTTTCAGTCAGGTTTCAGATTCATCATAGCCTAAAAAAGCTCGTTTTAAAAAGTCACTAATGAATTCTTATTCCCTCAGATAAGGGACTTGTTCTGGTTCGTTAGATCTCGTGCTATTTGATACAGTCGATCATAATATTCTCTTGGAAGGCTGAATATGCTGTAGGGTCGGGGAAAAGCGCTAGGCGGGTTTTTAAATCTTATTTTCTGACGATTCCAGTTTGTTCATGTAATGATAAATCATTTTTTAAACCCCAGGGTTAAATTGTGGATCCACAGGGTTCAGTATTTGGGGCCCAAATTTCTCTTTCTATATAAATCTTCCAAAATAGGAAAATTATCGGGCAGCATAGAATCATTTTCACTGTTACGTGATGAAACTCCTTTACTTTCCAAAAATACGGGAGGCCCAACCAGTTAGATAGAATAAAAGCATGCTTGGAGACAAAAAAACTTGGGATTTTAAAAATTTTCTGCTTCAAAAATTCAGACAAACAAAATTTTTGTCTTTTTTTGGGGAGGGGGTTTCTTTAAAAAAAAACTGCTTAGTAAATCACTTAACTGGATGGCATTAAAAGACCTCCGATAATAAATAAAAAAACCTTGGTGTTATTTTTTGACCAGGACATGTCATTTAAATCCCCCATTAAAAGGTTTCTAGGTTTTCCTTTTTTATCTCCGGAACATTGCCAAAATTAGAAATATCCGTCCCGGAATGTTGCTAAAAAAATACCATGCATTTGTTTCTTCAAGGCTGGACTATTGTAATTGTTTACTATCAGGATGTCCACAAAAGCCGTTAAAAGCCTTCAGCTGATTCAAAAGGGCTGCGGCAAGAGTTCTAATAAAAATTAAAAAAAAAAGGAGATCATTTTTCCCCTTTTTTAAATTTCCCCCTTTCATTGGCCCCCTTTGGTTTAAATCCAAAATGAAAAAATTTTTAAAATTTCTCCCCTTTCACATAAAAACCCCCTAATGATTTTAGCTCCATCATACTAAAAAATCTGGGGGGTTAAATACGTTCCAAAAACAGAGCATTTCTTTCTCAAGACGGGCAGGTTTTACTGGGGGTTTCCCCTAGAGTCTCTAGAAGTAAAATTTTGGGGGCAGATTTTTTAAAGTTACAGGCTCCTCTCCGGGGGAAACCCAGCTCCCATTTTTATTCCTGGGCGGACACCCTGCCCTACTTTTAAGGCTAGGCCCCTTAAAAACTTTTTTTTTTTTTTGGGAAAAAAAGGCTTATATTAGAGGGGGCTTGGGTTTCTTTTTTGAGCATCTCTTTAGTTATCCCTGCTATGGGTTTGGGCTGTGGAGGACATAAGACCATTTTCACCCCTTCCCCCGTACTTTCCACATTTTAATCTCTTTAAATTTTTGGTATTTTTTTCTGTTTTTTCCCGGTTTTTTTAAACTTTGTTCTCTCTTTTTTCATTTCCTAGAAGTTACCCCAGGTCTAATCTGTGTCTACCTGTAACACCTTTCTGGGAAGAGGGGGGCAATCGTCCGCCCCTTCTTTTGGCAAAAAAACTAAATTTTGCTCACCCTTTTACTGTTTACCCCACTTTTTGGCCCTTTTTTAGGTTTTTAAACCCCTTTTCTCCTCCAAACCCTTTGGCTACTGAAAAGGGATTTTTAAACTGAACTAATTATATGTGTTTCTCTTTCAGACCAAAACCTTAAAAAAATTTGGCTCAGATTTTATTTGTTTTTCTTTTTTCGGTAAAACAAACAAAGGGGAGGTACACCATTAACATTTATTTTTCCCCCTTCCCAAAAAAAGTACTCCTAAAATCAGTGCTTCTGTGTTTTTTTTTTTGTCTCTCCCAATGGTTTCTTTGGGGGGAAAGGGGGGGAAATTTTTGGCAATTCACTGCCTGGATCCCAAAAATCTGCGGGGTTTCCTTAGACAGAAAAACTTTTTACCCAATTTCAATAATTAACAGAATCTAAACTGCACTGTTCAATATTAGGATTTAAATTTGGGAAAGAAAGTACCTGGGCTTTTTGAAGTGCCTTGGGGACATGTGTTGTGAATTGGCGTTATATAAAAAAACTGAAAATTTAAATTTTTTTTAAAGTTAAAACAAAAAATTTACTTGAAGGGGGATTTTAAACCAAAGGAAGAATTGATCATAAAACCCGCCGTCCGCACTTATTTTTATTTTTAAAACCCGGGTTTTTTTTAAAAAGGTTTTGGGTTTTTTTTTGATTTCCCGTGCAAAATGCTATCAGCCCCCTTCCCTTTGTTTAAATTTAACCCTGCTAAACCCCCCCCGCTAAGAACCAAAGTTTTTTTCCCTTCCCCCCCCTTTTTCCCCAGAAAAAAATTAGTTTTCCAAAAAGGTTGTTAGTTTTTTCAATTCCCAAGGGGAAATCATTTCCCTAAACCTTTATTTTTACTAAATTTGATTTAAAAAGTAAAAACCATTAAGCCCCCTTCCTCCGGGAAAAATTTGGGTCCCCTTTTTCCCGAATATTCCTTAAATATTTTTTCCATTTCCTTAAATAAAAATATTTCTTTAAAATTATTTTAATAAAATAAAAGGGAGCTAAGGAGACACTTTGAGAATTAGTCCCTCCAGAAGGGTTGGGTTTTATTTAGCAGTCATTCTTAAAAACATTATTTTATTAAAAAAAATATTTTATCTGATCTTGCATTGTGAATGGTTTTCTAAAGGTATGCTGATTTATTTCCCAAGTTGGTTCCAAACTAACTTAACTTCATTTCCCCGATTTTTCAAATAATCCCTTTGGTTTTTCAAAAATAAAATTGCATGGTAATGTTGCATCCCCTTTTTTGATTTTTGGTTTTCAAAAACCCTCTTTAAAAACAACTTGGTTTTTATTGTTATAACCCATTAAATCTTTTCCCTTTTTCTTTAATTCTTTTTTTTTTTAGTTGGATTGTTTTAGCATAAATAAAGAGTTTGTTTTAATGAAATATGTTTTTTACCTTTGGGGTTGACTATTTTTGTTAATAAATTCTTGGGATTTTAAAAAAATTGTTGGTGAATTTTATTTCCATTTTTTGGGGGGCAGAAAATTTTGGGTGTTCAAGAATGTCAGGGGCTTGTCCCCCTTTTTTTATTTTTCCTAATACTTAAACGCCTTACTGGGCTGGTTTTTCACAGGACAAGCCCCTTTCCCGACCGAAAAAATTTTTTGAAAAAATATTAAAAAAATTAAAATTTAAAATTAAAAAAATATTTTCAGATTTATTGTCCCAAAAGAAAAAAAAATCCACCGGGGAAACTACCGACCGTAACAATAAAGTTCTATGGTTAGTGTGCTAAAAGATAAGTAAATGAAGGAGCATTAGAGCTGGTATGTAGAGAAAAAGCAGGGCTGAAGCATTCATCCTGTGGACCCTCACAAAGATGAACTACCGCAGAAGGAAGCCATCTCTGACAGATATGACAGAAATCAGAGAATTACTTGTTTTTATAATGACATAGTGCATTCATCCTTTTTTCCCCCAGATTTAACCCCCCAAAATTCGGGGCCCCTGAAAGTTAAAAAAAAACCCCCCCTTTTTTTTGGCCTGCTGCATTCAAAAAAGTGCCCCCAAAATTTTAGCCCGAATTATCTGGGCCTGGGACGGTGAGATGAAAGGCCCCCCTTTTGAAGCGTTTGTTTTAGGGGTGCCCGACCGGCTGCCTCGTATTCCTCCTCCTGTCAAAACAAATTTTGGCCCGGGCATGTGGGGAATACCCTTTGCATTGGAAACCCCTTTTTTCAATGAAAAGGCTGCTGTCTGACCATGGGACATTTTCTGAGCATGTTATTGTCCATCACACTGTGTACAATTTACTTTGTGGTTAGGAGGACTTGAAGGTAAACAAGATGAGAATGCAGCGGCGACACTACAAATGATTCTGAAATTCTGTTTGAAATGGTCACAACTGTGCAGCCTGAGCAAACCAATGCATAAACCAAGAGAAAAGCTTTTGGTTGGTTAAAAGGGAGGAAAGTTGCTTAAATGTCATGGTTTTTAATTCATTATCTTTTTAGCTGTCCATTGAGCCATCTTATAACTTAAATGTTAAAAATGTTTAACAACACAGCTTGGCCACTGTTTAGATGAAGACCTGTAGTATATTGTCATAAAATAGCTTTTTCGGTTAGTTTTTTTTATTTTGCTCTCAACAAAAAGCAATAGTCAATCAGTGCGACAGAGATCACATGCAAAACAGAAGCAAAAGCTTTGCAGCCATTTTTAAAAAACTTTTTTAACAACTGCCCCCGAAAACTTTTGATTTTTTTTTATTATCCTTTTTTTTGGGTTTCCCCATTTTTTTTTCATGTCATTTTTTCATTTCTACCCCTTGGGGAAATTTAATTTTATATGAAAATTTTGCTAGAACTGTTTTTGGGGGGCCTTTTCCAACTGTTTCGGGTTTTTCCCATTTTGTGGATCCAAAAAACTTTCCCCTTTAAATTTTTGGGGGTTACATATTAAAACATGAGGGCATAAAAACAGTTGGAAACGGGTTTTTTGTCAACCCCAATGTCTTAGTTTGTGAATCTCTCCCCCTTTCTTTAAAAAGGGTGCTGAGGGGCCCCCAAAAATTTTGGGCAAAGAAAAAATCCCCCATTTTTAAACACTACCCAGAAAGCATTTTAACCACTTTTTTTTCGGGTTTTTTTTCCCATCAAAATTCTGCCATCTCCCCATTTTCCCAGTTTTAAAAGTTAAAAACTTCCCGGGAGCTGGAAAAACCCTTTTTTTCCCAAACCCTTTTTTTATTGTCCCAATTTTTGAGGAGCCCATTAAAATAGTTAAACCCCATTTTCCGTTCTTACCTGCCCAAAAATTTCCATTTTGGGTTTGGTTCTAAAATTTTGCATAGCGTTTAAATGTGCTGTGGTTTTAGTGGCTTTTTTTGGTCATCCCAAACTCCCTGCCACTGGATATTTTTTTTCCTTTTTGACCATTTTTTGAAACCTTTAAGGGGTTTTGAGGCCCCCAAAGTAGATCAGCAGGGGCCCTGAAATACTAAAATACTCAGACCCAGCAAAACCTGACACCAACAGCCATCCCAAAATTCAAAGTAACTAAAAATCAAAATTTTTTTTTTCCCTTTCTGATGCCCATTTTAAAAATTCATCCCCTTCACAGTCAGTGAGGTAAAATTTCCCAATTTTTAAAAAAGGAGCGTTAGATCCTTTTTTCCCCCTACAAAGATTGTTCCAAAAATAAATTTTTTTGCCCGTGTTTTCAAATGCCCCAACTACAAAGCTCTCCCGCCTTTTGAGAAAAATATTGATGCAGACAGGCTGGTTAGATTAGAGCCCCTTAGCGGAGTTTTTTTTTGTATAGAGGCTTGAGGGTTTTTAATAATTATTACCCAAAAGTGGGGAAAAGGGAAACCGAAAATGATCGAAATTTCTAAGTCTTTTTGGGCATACGAAAGTCCCTTTAAATTTCCCCCACTTTCCCCTAGGAAAATATTTAAAAAAGGAAAGGGAAAATTTCTTTCCCCCAATCATCAACCCAAAACCCCGCAACACTGGAAGTTCCCCACTGGGGGCTTTTTAAATAACATGGTTTTTACCCCACTGGGAAATTTCCCCGTGGGGGGGGAATCCCCTACAGCAAAATGGCCCAAACCCCCAAAATTTAAAAATTTAAAAAAAAAAGATCCCAACAAAGTTTCAGCTTATTTTGGTTTTTAAAGGGGCATCTGATTTTTTTTTTAGTTTTAAAATCTTTTTTTTATTTAATAAAAAATTAGTTTTTAAAATTTTTTCTTTTTATTTTATTTCCCAAAACAAAAATGTTTTTTAAAAAAATATAAAGTATTGTTTTCATTAGAAAACCTGAAAAAAACGAAGGTGGGCTTTAAAAATTTAGGTGGTTTTTTTAAATTTTTTCATTTGGCCCGACCCGGGAAAAGGGAAAAAGAAATGTCCCCCCCCCCGACAAAAATAAAAAATTTTGGGCCCCAAAACCAAAAATAGGCTCCTATTGACTAGACTGTTTTTTTTGTTTTCTGAACTTCCCTTTTTTTAATAGATTTTTGGGCAGACAAATTCACATGAAAAAAGGGGTGGTTTTTTTAAAGATTCCTTCCCTTTGATGCTTCCTTTTCCCATAAAAAACCTGATTTGGCCCCGGCAAGGTTTTTTTTTTGCAAAAAAGCAGGTTGTATTAAATAAAATGTATGACACCAAACACCAAAAGTGTTACAGAAAATAGCAACACTTTCCCAGCAATTATGCCAAGAGAGAAATGGTGACAGAAAACATTTACAAGTATATAAATATGAAATTAAAAAGCCTTGGTCAGGTTGCTATAAACCTTAAAAGACACTTGAACCTTATGTTAAAGTTCAAGATATTCTCATTCCAGCTAAAAGCAAATACAACAATACAACAAATACAAACAATTTCTGTCAGCTCACACCAATAACAGAAGAACATAAAAAAGATGGGAAAATACAGCACAGAGAAAGTTCTAAAAGCATACATTGTATGAGTAAGAAAACTATAAAATGTTCAATGAAATACAAATACAAACTATAACTGTGCAGCCAATAATGACAAATAAGAAGTAAAAAAGCATTTTTGAAAGTCAGTTTATTGGCTGTAAACAATGGTTAACTGGCATGGGCTTTGCATTTGGTTTAGGGTTATCTTGTTCTACTTTTAGTGACTGTGTTATAAAGACACTAGGAGTATCATATCTCAGTTTTTCTCACCAGACCTTTATATATAGAATAATGTGGGCAGCACATTTAAAGTGCCTTCCAAAAATATTCATACCCTCTTAAACTAGTGAATAATTGATAATCTGAAAGTGTGGCATGTACTTCTAAGCACACTGCTTTGCTCTAATACCCTTAAATAAAATCGAGTTTAACTAATTTTTCTTCAGAAGTAACCTACCTAGTAAATTAAGTTTGCATTTGTGTAATTTATTTTCCGTATAAATGCAACTGTTCTGCAAAGGGTTTAGACCATCATAAACAGCATAGGAACACAGAAACCAGGTCAGAGAGAAAGTTGTGGACAAGGTCAAACCAGAGTTAGAATATAAAACAATATTCCAAACAAATCATCTCACGGAGCATTGTTCAATACGTCATCTGAAAATTAACAACATGACATAGCTGCAAACCTACCATGACATGGCCATCCACCTAGCAGTGAAGCAGCCTATGGTAACTAGCAGAAATGGAAAGACCCACTGCTTAGAAGAAAAATCTGTTGTTATGGTAAATGTTAGTGATGCACTTCATAAATCTGGCCCTTATCTAAGATTAGCAAAAATAAAGCTATTGTTAAAGTATGCTATAAGAACCACTGCTTAAAGTTTGCCACAAACCATCTAGGGGACAGAACTGAAGGTAGAAGGTGGTGCTTTGGGTTAAGGATACAATGGGAGAAAAAAATAGACACTGCCTTCCACTCATTTAAAATTCTGCATGTTTTATGGAAACTAGTTTGCACAGGTGAACCTTAAAGAGTCGATGTTGTTGATGCATATGGGACACTACTTTTGAAAATCATAATTATGCAACAAACATAATTACGCAATGAATAAATATTGTAAAAAACAATACCATCAGAATATATGCCTTTTCTGAGCCACAAAAAGGAGGACATGATGTTTATCACCCAAGAAAATATGTTACAATCATAATCACATAATTGTATAATTTATTATTTATCTTACTTAATGTAGCTTTGCATTAACTGCAGCTTTATTACAACCTTGGGTTAATATTGTAATATTTACTTGTTAGCAATCTTCTCTGTGGTAGTCTTTATTATATCTCTAAAGTTTAGGTAGGGAATTTTGTAAGCTTTTCCAGTTGGAAGAAACTATGCAGCACAGATGGCAGTATGTTAGCCTTTACTTGATCCGTGAGTGTAAAGTTTGATTGACTTTAAACACGGCCCCTTATGTTGATGGCCATCTCCGCTTTCTTCATAGTTAGTTTATATGACCCAAATCTCAGAGTCTGTTCTGCTCTCCTGATCTTTAACACATTGGGCCAAAATGAGAGAAATTATCCAAAATTGCAGGACAAGTCAGAAGAAATAAAAATGATTTGCCATCCCGCAGAAACAGGAACACCTGGTTACCCTTACAAAGAATGTATTGTAAGCAAGCTAAAAAAAAGTTTTTCTAATCCATTGTGGGCAGAACAATGGTTTATGTGATTCATTAAATGTCGTTCACAAACAACACACCATGGGTCACATTTCATAATACCTTTGCACAGATGAACAGGCTGGCATTTCTCTTCCACAGCGTGCAGGGCTTACTCTGCCCTTTATGCAACGCAACAGGACCATTCAGGGTAATGGATGCTGTTACCCAACTATTTTATTCATTATGTAAATATTGAAGACTTATTTAACTTACATGACCTTCTCTTTCAGTCTCATGGCTCACACGTCTCTAAATTAATGGACCCCAAAATGGGACATTGCTCTGCAATAAACAAATAAAGCCTGACTGAGATTAAAGAATGATGCAGGCTGGTCTAAATCAAAACCTTATCACAGTGGAAGATATTCAGGGAGAAGAAATAAAGCAATAGTTATTACATTTTTGTTGTCAAAATGAGAACCCTTTAGTAGCCTAAATGCATGTCATTTGTTTAAAAGCAGATTCGGATTGCAATTAATGAGACAACTGGGAGATAACTCAGGCAAAATCATGTGATATAGATTGGTTCTCTTGTTGTTTTGTAGGGAGGCAAAATAAAAGAAAGTATTTATGTCCTGGGCATCTGGAAATTCGCCAAATTGAAACAATTAGGGGAGAGTTTTTGTCTTGTTTTTGCCACAGCTTTATTTTGCTTGCTTATATATAAATTCTAGGACAGCATGGTATTTTTTCCAATGATTTCCGGAGGCTCATGAAGAACGTCCAGTGGAGGCTCATTAAAATCAGAAGTAGTTAAATGATAACAGTAGCCTGTTCAAATTAACTGGTCAGATTTTTAGAACTCTGACAGACATTAACCAACAATCTATATCTTTTAAAATTACATGACAAAATGAATGAATCATTTAATATTCAAATACAAAAACTTAACTTGTTCGGGTGTTTTCAAAGTATGGAAGGAAACAGGATTAAAATTATTATATTTTATTATATATTCTGAAAAACACAAATCAGGCATAACTTTATGACCAGTTTAATAATTAACACAGATCATGTATTTTTATGGCATGTGTTAGTAGGTTCAAAGTCCCATGCATTCTCAACCTATAATTGGATAGGAAAACAACAGCATGTTGTTCTCTATTACCCCTTTTCCACCAACCGGGTTCGGAGCCCAGTCCGGTTCCCAAACATGATTTCAAACCGATGATGTTTGCTTTCACCAACAATAAGGGGTTCCAGGGCGCAAACTCTCATTCAGTTTGAGCACCATAGAATACTTTGTTCTTCTGCACAAATCGCAACATCAACCGCGGGTGGGATGAAGCTGCAGACAACAGAAGCAACAAATACAGCGTCGAAGATGAAGAATGTACCATATAAATATTATTTATTTGCAAAAAGACACTAAACACGCAATGTAAAACTACTAAAATAAAAACATTGTACATAGCATTGTTTTTGCATGGAGGCGCCCTCTCCTTTATGTATTAACTGTAGTTTATAGATGCTCTCTTTTTGCAATA
>JAHHUM010001758.1:452831-778108 GCA_036173005.1 Crenichthys baileyi
ATATATATAATATATATTTTAAATATACATACATATATATATATATACATACATATATTATTATATATATATAATACATAATACAGGGGTTGGACAATGAAACTAAAAACACCTGGTTTTTAGACCACAATATTTTATCAGTATGGTGTAGGGCCTCCTTTTGCGGCCCCTATACAGCACAATTCGTCTTGGAATGACATATACAAGTCCTGCACAGTGGTCAGAGGGATTTTAAGCCACTTTCTTGCAGGACAGTGGCCAGGTCACTACGTGATCTTGGGGGGAAAAAAACGTTTCCTGACTCGCTTCCTCCAAAACCCCCAAAGTGGCCTCAATAATTTTTAGATCTGGTGACTGTGCAGGCCATGGGAGATGTTCAACTTCACTTTCATGTTCATCAAACCAGTCTTTCACCAGTCTTGCTTGTGTATTTGTTGCATTGTCATCCTGAAAAACACGGCAAAACCGCCTTCAGGATACAATGTTTGAACCATTGGATGCACATGGCCCTCAAAAAGGTTCGGTAGTCCCTTGGCAAAGACACGCCCATCTAGCACAAGTATTGGGCCCCAAGGGGGGCCTGATATGGCAGCCCAAACCCATCACTGATCCCCCCCATGCTTTAATCTGAGCATGCAACAGTCTGGGTGGTACGCTTCTTTGGGCTTCTCCCACCGTAAAATCTCCCCCGGTGTGGGGGAAAAAAGTAAAGGGGGGACTCATCAGAGAACAATACATGTTTCACATTTCCCAAAGCCCCCAAGATTTGCGCTCCCTTGCACCATTGAAACCGACGTTTGGCATTGGCATGAGTGACCAAAGGTTTTTGGCTATAGCAGCCCGGGCCGTGTATATTGACCCCTGTGGAGCTCCCGCGGGGCGTTTTCTGGTGAAAAAGGAGAGTTGAGGTGCACATTTTATTCTGCCGTGATTTGGGCAGCCGTGGTTTTATGTTTTTTGGATACAATCTGGGTTAGCAACCAAACATCCCTTTCAGACAGCTTCCTCTTGCGTTCACAGTTAATCCTGTTGGATGTGGTTCGTCCTTCTTGGTGGTATGCTGACATCACCCTGGATACCGTGGCTCTTGATACATCACAAAGACTTGCTGTCTTGGTCACGGATGCGCCAGCAAGACGTGCACCAACAATTTGTCCTCTTTTGAACTCTGGTATGTCACCCATAATGTTGTGTGCATTTCAATATTTTGAGCAAAACTGTGCTCTTACCCTGCTAATTGAACCTTCACACTCTGCTCTTACTGGTGCAATGTGCAATCAATGAAGACTGGCTACCAGGCTGGTCCAATTTATCCATGAAACCTCCGACACTAAAATGACAGGTGTTTCAGTTTCATTGTCTAACCCCTGTATATATATATATATATTAACCAAACTAAAGTATTAACCAAAACCACACTAAATGTCACTGTGTTATAAACCGTTTAACCGAATGGTGGAACACCTTATTTTGACACAAAATAAACACAAATGCTGTCTCTTTATCTCTGGGAAAATGTATTAAACCAATAGTCCCTCTACAACTTTCCACTTAATTAAGCATGCACTATTCTACAAAAGGAGTGCAGTAATAACCAAAAATAAGGATGCATACTGAGGGTAGATGGATTGAATGGAAGATAGGAAAAAAAAAACTTTAGACAGTGAGACCTTCTTTGGTCCGTTGATGAGTCTTGACAGTGGCTGTTAGCTGATAGAACAGTAGAGCCAGGCTAGCTCAGCACCTAGCAGCCAGCCCCTTAGCTACTAACAGCTCATAGGGAACTAGTCTCAAAGCAAAGGGTCATAAAAATCTGAGGCGGGGACCCAGTGGAAAAACACAACGGCCATAAATGGTGAGACAATGGAAATGAACACAAGGTTTAGTTTGCTGCCTTGGTCTACTTAAAAGTCCACTTTAACTTCAACTGAGTTAGCAGTTGGTTGTCAAAAACACAGTGAACACACTGACATTCAACCCTGCTGTGCAGCCGTGCTTCAGAGTTTAACGGTATTAAAACAGCAGTCAAACAGCTTGGCATAAACACTTTAATCAATATGGCATGCAACACCAATGAGACATCCAATTAAGAAGGAAAACAACGAAGCCAGGCGTCCGTGACCAACTCAAAACGGACAACTTCTCCTTCTGTCATGATTTGAGGGTGTTTTGGTTTTTGTTTGGGTTTTAGTTATTCTTATTTCCAGTTTACGTTTTGGATCTTGTTTCTGTTTATTATTTTCCTGACTGTGCTTTAGTTTCTTATAATTGTTCATGTTCTGTTTTTCCCAATTAGTTTTGTATCTTTGGCTTTCTGTTTTGTCACAGTCATGTTTCGTTTTCACTCCCTGTCAATCAGCTTCATTTGGTCCATCTGCATCATGTAATCAGTCTTCTCGTTTCACCTGTACCACTCTCCATTTATACTCCATCAGTCTGCCTGCTCATCGTGGAAACATCGCCACTTCTCTTTTGTCATCCATGCCTGTAATTGTTTTTTTTTTCCTCCACCTTGGAGTAATTTGCTTTGCTTAAAATAAACATTTAAGATGCCTTTCCTTCTGCATTCTGGGGTCCTCCACCACACCACCCCTGACACACCCCTGGTCCAAATGGGGAAAACAGGACGTGGTCGACTCAAACAAACAAGGAGGAAATTTGTCTCCTTGAAAAAACCTTTGTGGGTTTTCAACTTTGCTTGGACAGCGGCTAAATGGTCTTCAATCTGGATATGAATCTTGTGATCTTCTTATATCAGACAGATTTCCAGCTTTGTGAAGCTCTTCCGGGGATGGCCAGTAGGGAGACAAGTAAACCCACCCGCGAGCTCCTGTTTCTCCAGAGGTTGCTTCCTTTGAGTGACCGATGATGGTTCACAGTGGATTAACGCCAAACGTTGGCTTAAGCTACTATTTATCACTTCTAGCGGTGGTGTCAGAGCTGCAATGCATGCTGGGAGGCGTAGTAGCAGTTCGATTCCTGTCAAATGGATGATTGCCCAACACTAGCAAATGGCCTCAAGCTTACTGTCAGTACAAGCTTAGTATAACTTTACAATAAATGCGAAAGGGGTATGATAAATGACCAGGCAAAGAATAAAATATTAACCCCTTATTTATCCATATATGCATTTATTTGTTTATTTATTTATATTTTGGTGTTAACAGCTAAATAAAAGCTTGTTGGAAAACATTTACTTGGCTTCCTTTTTTTTCTCAAACAACACATCACAAAAAAGTAAATCCTGGTTTATTTTTCTATGTCTTCTTTTTTCAACCTTCAGATAAAAAGTTGGTCTCTTCTAAGTTTTTTTTTTCTTCTCTTAACCCAAGTTAAAAAAAGTGTGTAATTTTGTAATACCTTTTCTGTCCTCAAAAGACTGGCTTGACCAGTTACATGAAGGTTAGTGCAGAAAGTTATATTTTGTTAATATTACAATAAAGGTGCGTTCAGACCGACCGCGATTTCAGCGAATGTTTCACCTCATTCACGTGCTGTCGCTCACCTGACATTTCGCCAGCAATTCCCGTGGCCAACAGGCGACAACGCTCCACTTGCTCCACCACGTCATCAAGTAGGAGGATATTCTGTCTGCTGCTTACCAGTTTCAACTCAACATAGAGCGAGTCACGGTGCTTTATTTATGGAAAGTCGAACAACGCCACTGGTGTCAACATCCCTGGGTTCACCAAAGATGCAACCAGTTTGGAGAGTACCACCACCTACTCTAGGAGTAGCGTCTGGATGATTGTCACTTTCAGCGGTACTTCCGTCTATCCAGGATCCAGTTTGAGGACCTGCTGCCCCCCATTGGGGGACAAATCAGCCTCTGGGACACCAACTACAGGCGCTGCATCCTCGCTGCAGAACGCCTTCCCATCTGTCTTCGGTGAGTAAATAAATCTTAGCTCAATAGATAAACAGTCAAATTGTACTGTCCACATCTTCCAAATATAATAAACATTTTTGTGCCTAAACATATGAGCGACAACCGCCAAAATACACCAGGCAAGAGCTGATATGACAATAGAATGTAGCGTATTGAATAATTATGTAATAACGGCTGATCGGCGACCTAGAAATCAGGCTTGCTGACATATGCATCTGAAAATTAAAGACTTGTATAATACTGAATAAAATAAGAATTTTCTACATGAACATATATGTACCCTGAACAACTGCTGTGAGTTTCAGACTTATTTGACATCTGTTGTGCTGAAAAGAGGGCTATAGACACGGCAAGAATTGACAGAAAAGTTCAGATTTTTCAACTCCAGTAAAATTCACTATGCGTCTATCGTGGGGTTTGCCCTAACTGCACCGCTCGCATCGCGGTATTGCGTTCTTCACCTCGCTTTGCTCCTGAACGCGCCTTTACATAGGGTTAACGTGTAAAACACTTGCCCCGTCACGTCATTCGGGTTCGATCGGAACGCACTTTTAGTCTGTCTCTAAACAACCTCCTGAGATGTTTCTAGGCCCTAAAATGCCATATAGGGATTTAGACCTTTTAAAAATGTGTTTACTTTTGAATTTGATACTGTGGTTTCAGAGAAAGGCCCACTAACAGGAGCCCATCAGAACACAGCCAGTTGAGTACAGCCTGATCTCAAGAAGGCACGCTGTCATTTTACCTCCGCCTGTTTGATATTTTGTAGTTGGTGTATGTGCGTATATAAGGCTATGTTGTGGATAATTACAGATAGCTGACTATAAAGACTGTTTCTTCTGTGTAGATTGTTTTGGACAGAGTTTTATTGTGTATCTAATGTTCCTGAATGCTGTTGTCGCGTGACTCTCGTTTTGAATAACACTGTTTCTACTAGCAGGAAGTAGCATGCCTATTTGATTACCATGACTCCCTTGTAGCTAGTGTTATTCTAAACTGGGCATGAAAACAACGCAGCTTGAGGCCGCAACTACAAATATTGGTCTAAGTGTGCTATGATTAAATAGAGTAGCAGTCACAGCAACGTATATAACAGTGAATAAACACATATGGAATTATGTAGCAAATGAAAAATTGTAAAAGAACTTTCAATAGAAAATGTGTATTTTTGATTTCTTAAAGTAGCCGCCGTTTGCTGTGATGACTGAAATATTAACCTTTGGCCGTCTCTCACTGGACCTCTTGGAAGATCTTTCAAGACTCTTTGGAAAATCCTTTTGGGTGACCACCTCATGAAGCACAGAATGCTAAGGGAGCAAAGCAGTAATCAAAGGAAAGAGTTGCTATTTTAAAAAATTGAAAATAGAAAAATGGTTAGAGCGATTTTACACTTTTTCTTTACTACATAATTCCATGTGTGTTTATTCACAGTAGTGATGCCTTTGTTGAGAATCTTCAATGTGAAGAGACTCATTACGTCAAAAGTGTATCTAAAACTTATGACCAGCTGTGGTGGTGTTGTGTGTGTGTGTGTGTGTGTGTATTTTGTTATGTATATCTATATATATATAATATATATATAGTATATATATATATATATATATATTAATATATATATATATATATATATATATATATATATATATATAGGAGGAGAAGTTGACAATGCTGGTGGATGCCCCAACGGTGTGTCCTGGATTGTGGATGTCTTTGCTGGCAGACCACAGTATGTGAGTTTCCAGAGTTGCAACAGTGTGATCAGCAACATCGGGGCCCTGTAAGAGAATCTTTTCTCCCTTTGCTTTAACTCTCTACACCACTGACTTCAGCTACTGCACAGAAACCTGCCACCTCCAGAAATCTTCTGATGACTCTGCAGTGGTTGGATGTATACCTGGTGGTGATGAGAGTGAGTACAGGACTGTGGCGGACAACTTTGTCACATGGAGCCAGACGAACCACCCACAGCTCAGTGTGACAAAGGTGGAAAAACTGGTGGGTAACTTGAAGAGGACCAGGGCTCTTGTAGGACCTTCTAACATCCAAGGGTGTGGATGGATGGAGAATTATAAGTACCTGGGAGTGTACTTTGACAACAAACTGGACAGGTCCAAAAATATTGACATTGTATACAGAAAGGGTCAGAGCCGTCTCTTTTTTCTGAAACAGCTAAGGTCCTTTAGCATTTGTCCAACAATGCTGCAGATGTTCTATGAGTATGCGGTGACCAGTGCTATCCTGTATGCTGTTGTTTGATGAGGCAGTAGCTTAAGGGTAAAGGAGGGTTAAACACTCAATAAGATCATTGGAAGGCCAGCCTTGTTGAAGGTGGGGAACTGGACTCTTTGGCAGTGATGCTGGATAGGAGGACACTGTCCAAAATAAAGACAATAGTTGACTGTCCTTTCCACCCTCTACATGAGGAGCTGATCAGCTACAGAAGCATGTTCAGTAAATGGCTCATACTTCCAAGCTACACAAGAAGTAATTCCTACCTGTTGCCAGACAAGTTGTACAATGCCACTGTACAACTGTGAAACACTATCTCACCATGTATACTTTAAATACTTTACAATTTGAGGGAAAATTACATGTGTAGCAACCATTTATATTGCTTATGTAAGTTTATTTTGCCATATTTTAGTCTATCTATTGAATGGTAGTTTATTATGTAGTTCTATTCGACTACAGTAAACTATTACTGTAAAGTTAAATGTAAAACTAATGGTAATACACAAATTAAAATGTGTATCAATTACAGATGACTGCTATGCAAGCATGACATGATGAAAAGAAATCTGTCTAATCAAACATACATTACCAGAAAAATTTCATGATTTGTTGAAATCAGAAAAATAACAGAAGTTGCATGATCTACAATTGTATGTAACTCTACTTGAAACACTGCAAAAAAAAAAAAAAAAACACTTTACTATTTTAAAACGTTTCTTTTCCTTCCTTCATTATTCATAGATTCAGTTTTCAATTCTTTCACAAAGCACCAGTTATGCAGCACTAATTAGATTACAAAAAAATTAAGACAAACATGACCAGCAGAAAAGACAGCAGAGCACCTAAAATAACAGGCACTGACCGTTTTTGTTTTGCACGGCACAAGGGTTATTCAACAAGCACAAGAAAAGTGTAATCTCTGACTAGAAGTATTTTAAGGAGGCAAAATAAACACCACTAATCCCAGTTGGAGCACAGATCTTAAAGACATGGGATTTGTAACATTAATGACTTCCTCTATTTATCAAAGTACCCTCATTCAGTCATTCAAAAACTGATCTTGTTTCAATTAGTGTGTCATATCTTCTTGGGGCATCTTTGTGTTTTGTATTGTTTTAGTCTGTTTTTCATGATTTTCTAAAATGCAGTTTAACGAATATTCAGAATGAGAGACTCACCCTCGCCGTCTCACCGTCCAATGACTTCCCTGTGCGTCTCCCGGCCTTCCAATCAGCATCCTGTCCGCCTGATTCATCATCCAATCGCCTTCCGACGCCTTGTTTTTAAAGGACCTTCGGCTGTGTTCCTCCTCGCTTGTCAGCTGAGCTCATCTACGACTCCGACGCCTCCTCGCAGTGTTCATAACAGACTCTCATAATCCTTCCTCCCCTATCGCTCGTAGGAGCGCTCGCCTCGCTACTTGGCTCATTTCTTCCTTGTCTCAGCTCTGGGCAAGTGGAAAGCGCATCAAGAATTCCTACACTTCTCCTGCTAAGTGTCGCCGAGGTAGCCCTGCCTCCTCACCGGCTCCCGCCGCTGCGTTACCCGGCCTCGTTTCTCCAGCAGTTTCTTCTTCCATCTTAACCCCTCAAACCGATCATCCTACAAATTTCCCTGCTTCATTTATCTCATTTATGGATTATCTCCAACGTTCCACGTCATCGCTTACTCACCTGCTCTGTGACTTCGCCGCCATCTCTGCCACATCAGCATTTCCTCTTTCCATCATAGCTGCCTGCTCCTTGGCTCCTCCCACCGCCGTTCGCCCTTGCTAACGCCCGGCCTAGCTTGTCTCTAGGTAAGATGTATCACTCCACTCTCTTTTCTCTATCCTTTTCATTAATGGGCTCTTCAAACGTGCGGTGTTTCCCACGCCTCTTTTCATTCAGGCTGATCATTTACTACCATGTATTTTACCATCTCGTTCAAGCTCAGCTCTTAATCCTACGGGAGGCAGCTCATTCATCTGGTTTCTCTCATTTTTACCATCTCCCGAGGCTGTCTAAATGTATCACTTCCTCTGATAACTTTCTGCTTCGTTTTAATCATCTCATCCCCAGCTTTCTGTTTGAACAACCGCACCCTGCTGCCGGTCAGACCTCTCGGAGTTTCTTCTGTTTCTCCCCATCAGTCTTCTTCAATTTCTCCTTTTAAAGTCCTAAGGTTGATTGAATCCATCTCTTCATCCTTGCTTATATCAACCCGCATTCTATTATTTATCAGGTTTAACCTTTTTCTACTTTCAAATCCTTTTCTTCGAAATCCCCCATTTCTCACGCTAGGAGCCCCATGTCCGCATCCTGGTTCCTCAAATTTTTTAGGCATGTCCCAGTTCAATGCTTTAAACCGCTCCATCCAGTTTTTCATCCCATTCCTTCAAAATAGGAGCAGCCACTACTGCAGCGATCCAAGGTCTCTCCCTCAGCCGCTCTCCAGCATTGGGTCGTTAGTCTTCTTCATCCTTCTCTTCCTATGTTCGCCCCCGGATTTCCACTCCGTTCTATCTGCTCAATGTTTTATCAGCTCTCAGGTAAGAGCTCCCCACAATTCCTGGTGGTGGTTGCCCTTTATCCATCATTGGCTTTGTTCAATCGTCATGTTACTGTTTTGCAGGACTCTTCCCCTCAGCACCTGCCAGTCTTGTCTAATTTTCTCTCTCACTCTAGCTCACCTATGTTCTTCGAAAAGTACTTCTACTCGTTTCGCCCATCCTTAGTTTGAGGCTGATTATTCCTTGTCTTCTCATGCTTTCTGCAATAACTTTACTTATTTTCATGTAATTACCTTCACGTTCATTAATTAATAAACCCCGACTCATAGATCTTTATTTTAACCTTATTTCTGAACTTCATCTGCATTTCTTTCATGCATTTTCAGCACTCCATAGGATTTCCGTAATTTCTTCATCTCTACCTCTAATCACATTTTGCCAACACGGCATATCTATCACCTTGCTCTGCTATTCAAGCATCTGTCATCATGCATTGCCAAGCGGCATGACTATCGCCTTACTCTGCTCTCCAAGCTTTCATCAAGCGTTGCATCGCCTTGCATTGCTAACACAGCATATCGATCATCTTGCTCTGCTCTCAAAGTTTGAAATAATCACGCATTGCCAACACGGCATATCGATCATCTTGCTCTGCTCTCAAAGTTTGAAATAATCATGCATTGCCAAGCGGCATATCTATCACCATACTCTGCTCTCTAAACTTTTCATCAAGTGTTGCATCACCTAAACTGCATATCTATCACTTCGTATTGCCCTTTCGGCATATCTATCATCTCCTCTGCTTCTCAATTATCTTCCTTATTTCATACCATATTTACAACTTCTCTTTTCTGATTTAATCTTTCCTGCGGCTTTCGCTTCTTTCATTTTCCTATTTCATCCAACTCTCCTTAGTACTCAATTAGGCCTCGTCATGTCCTCGACCTTATTTTGGGGGGAAGACATCTCTAAATATAAGCTTTACAATGTTCATCCTAGCTCATATCAGTCTCAACATTCATGTCTTCCTCCCAGGTCCGAGCGCCAAAGATATAATTATGTAATTTCACATCATTAAAACTTTTCTAATTGCCAACCCTCTCTTTGTGAGTCTTTTCAGATTGAAATCATAGTTAGATGTTGCTTTTATACTAGGTTTGCATTTTTTTACTCTTCTCTTGCTCTTCAGGTTAGTCTTGATTGCTGCCTAATTATCCCCTCATGCTCTAGTTTTCAGTTTTCAGCTTTCAGATCTTTGTACAAGCTGTTTTTTTTTTGTAATAAGCATGTGAAGTCCAGTTATTCTTTTATGTCACATGTTCTCAGAATTAGGTTTTTGGGTATCCTGCCTTACAGCTCCCTTGGTTTTGGTTTCTCACTTCCTGCCTTTTGTGCTTATCTAAATTTGGGTTCTATACTACACACAAGCACATTACATAATTAGCCTTCAGCACTCTGCGGTTTTGCAAGAACCAAGGCCATAGGAGAGGAAAAATTGAAATTATTCCTAAACTATTTTGTGGTTGAACATGGACTGATTTCTTATTTGCATGTTTTACTGCACTTAGAATTACAAGCACAGAGGTGTTATCAAGGTAAAAAATAAATAAATAAATAAAACTGCAGATGTCAAAATACATATAACAAAACCGCTTTGGCATGATTTCAGCATCATTGATTGCAATCTGCCAGATTCATCTTGGTGGCATAAAGATCATTAACACAAAAAATGTGGAAACCTTGGGAGTGTGTAAATACCTTTGCATCACACTGCATATAACTTTTAAGACAACACAAGACACTTGTTAAATGTTGAACCCCCATCTTTAGTGAATCTTGCTGGAATTTTATGTGATGGACCAAAAGAACATAGTGCATAATTGCAAATTGGAGGGAAAAGGATGCACAGTTTTGTAGAAGTAATTTGGAAAGTAAGAAAGAAAAATAGCCCAAGCTCAGTTAAATTGGATGAAAACTGTCTTAGAGCAATTTGCATGTTTCACTCATTCTCTTGTAGATTTAGGTCTGAACTAGTTCATTCTAACACATGAATGTGCTTTGATCTAAACTATTGCACTCTAGCTCTGGCTGTGTTAAGATTTATTGTCCCAATGGAAGGTGAATCTTTGCCCCACTCTCAGGTCTTCTTTTAAGGTTGCAATGTATTTAAGTTTTTCCATCCTCCCATTAACTCTGACAAACCTCCCTCCCCCTGATGGAGAAAAGCATTTCTCCATCGTGTTTATACCTTGTAAAGCACTTTGGTCAACTATTGTTTTAAATGTGCTATACAAATAAACTCTGACTTAGCGTGAACATTGCTTGAAAGTTATCTGACCAGAGCACCTTCTTTCACATATTCCCTGTGTTTTATTGAAAATGGCAAACATGACATCGTATAGCTTCTTTTTTTTTTGCAACTCTTTAGTAAAGACCACTTTGGTGGAGTGCATGACAAGCAGTTTTGTTTTCTACAAATTCTCCCACCTGAGCTATAGATCTGTCTTTACTCTAGCGTTACCATGAGCTGGTAAGGTTTCAGAAAATTTATTAAAAAGTGCATGCTCAGATGTTTGAAGTTTGGGATATTGTTTTATAACCCAAGTCTCCCAGCTTTTATCTTATCCATAACTTTATCCCTGACCTATCTGGTGTGTTCACTAATGTCCTAATCAATCTGAGGCTTCCATGGAATAGATGTATTTATACTGAGATTAAATTAGACACAGGTGGGCTCCATTTGCTAATAAGGAGACTTCTAAAAGGCAACTCGTTGCATTACACTTTTATTGGGTATTCAAGTAAAGGGGCCTCAATACAAATGCATGTTACCCCTTGCGAGTTTTCCATTTACAAAAATTTGAACCATAAATTCTTATCTGCAATGTTATACAATTGAAAGCATCCTGTGCCTCAGTGTGACAGTGTGGTATGGAAGCTGAACGGCACAGGAGAAAAGGACTTAGCATGAGTGGTGAGGACAGTACAGGGGATTGTGGGATGTCCTCTACCTGATCTGGACTCAATTTATGCTGCATGAGTCCAGAAAACGGCCAGACACATCGTGCATTGCCCGGGTGGGTAGGTCTGTAGCTTCCATCAGAAAAACGTTTCTGGAACGTCACATCAAAAACAAATAGACTCAGAAATAGTTTCTTTCCTAAAGCAGTCAAGGCTATTGTCCCCCTGCAGGCAGAGACTAAACATCCCTGCTGACAATCAAATAAACCACCAGCCCATCTCAGACTGTTTCAGCCAAATACTACATGCCACATTCCATGCATATGTTTTCTGTGTTTTGTCATAATGTAATTTCTGCGACTCTGGAAGTGACAACCACGGGGACAAAAAACAGCATTTTAACACCTTATTTAGGAAACACGGGTTGAAATGAATCAGAGCCCGTACTGGATCTGCTGGAGGGATCTGGATTGCCACTGAGGAAGGAGAGGAGAGAGGTTACTGAGGCTCCTGGGAGGAAATGGCGGATAGAACAGAGTGGTTGTGAGACCGACTTACGGATGACAAGGCTGGAGACTTGTTGAGGAAGAATAAGTCTTTTCCATGGTGGTTGAAGTTGGTAGAGAATGAGGAACCGAGTGGTGAGATTCTTTAGTTGCCGCTGTGTTTCTTGGGTAGCTCCGCTGTGTTCGGGTGGGCGGTGTTGGAGGGTGGACAGGCAGGTTAGCAAGTGTCAGGTGTTCCCTCAAGGAGGGTCTTGAGCAACTGGGCTCGAGGTTGGAGTGGAATGGAGATTCACGGCTGGATCGACGGGGCTTGGTTTCTGTAAATGGCTACTAAATGGTGACACCTTGTGGCCTGTTATGGTTTTATTTTGAAGTGCGCAATTTTTCTTCTTCGTGGTTTTTATGTAATGCTGCACTTCCTGTTTGTGTTACAAGCACAAGGCGGCGGATCCTGAGAGAATCAGAGGAAAACTTAAAACTAGTGCCCTTGGAAAGCAGAATGAGGTATAAATATGCATGTTGTGTGTTGTTATTAGAAGGGTGATGTATTTATTCAAGAAAAGAGAGAATATATTTGTTTTAATGGTCCATACAAGGAAAACTGCAAATGCTACAAGGTTTTAAAGTAAACAAAATTTTACATTTTTGTGTTTTCACACTTGTTGTAAAAGGGTTTCAAAAACCTTTTTTATTTTTATTTTTGGGATTTCCCCTTTAAAATGTTTGTACTGTAATCGGACATGATCAAAATCTTGTATCCTTTTTTTGTTTATTTCAATAGTTTTTTTCACGGGTTTTTTTTGGGAACCAAGAAAGATTAAATTACACCCGTTTGGAACTCCCTGCGTCTGGCTGTATTAATCCAAGTGGCCGCTACAGTTTTTTAGATGCTTTTATCTTGCATGATCAAAAAACCCGAAGTGTCTCCACCGATAATAAATTGGGGGGGGGGGCCCTTCCCCTTTCTCCTTCCCCCGGTTCCTCTCAAAACCGTGCAGCGCACCCCCATCCACACCCTGAGCAGAGGGAAAAAACCACTGCACACACAAAAACTGCACACAGCCTGGATCTGACATGTTTTAAAATTTTGTAAATCTAAAGTGTCTATAACCTACATGTGTATCACTTGAGCTGGGTCTCAGCTAAATTTCATTATGGTGACATAATGAGAATAATGAATCTTGAATACAGTAGCCTACATTGTGATGGTCTATAACATAAATTTCTAATAAATGCATGGAACTTTGTTGTTGTTACATGACATAATGAAGAAAATATTGAAGAAGATATGCTCTTGCCTTAGGCTGTAAATGCAACCAGGTATTACTTACCAGTTATCAGTGTTTGTCACAATGAGAGAGCAGATGTGGTGTTTATACATGAAGTTGATACATTAGTGTTCAGATTAATGGATAGCACTGTCTAAATGTTTATGTTTAGAGTGACAATTATGGATGATCATTGTTGCTGTTTATGTACATTCAGTGTTAATCACCACATCACTAGAGTCCTTTATAGATTAGCAATTCTAATTTTACCTCCTTTAATGAAATGAAGTGTTTTCTTTATTGACCCATGTTGTAAAAAAATCACAGTACATTTTTGGCATCGTCTTCCAGCTCTACTCTTTGGTTGCAATACTTATTGATTTCTGTTTCTGTGTTTCTTTTATTGTACAAACACAGCTTTGTAAGTAGACCATATTTCATATTCAATCTAAATGTATTATCATTGGTCTTTCTTGGACCATGGTCAAGCAATATAACAGCCATAATATTGATGGATTGAGCTACTTACATAAAGGTACAGATGCATTTAATGTGCAGTCGAACATTTTAATGGATAGAATGGTACCTTTGTGCTCCACACAGAGCTTCCGTTGCTATTAAGTGTGACATGAATAAAATTAAAAGGGCATGAAAACGGTTTAATGAAACCTGCGGCTCTAGATCTTTAACAAAAAGTATCAATGAGCAAATAATGATACTGTTCAGCTGACCTCATGTCCCCCTATGCATGTTCTTTAAGTGATCAGGAAATCTGTTCATGTGTCATAATGTTTAGTGGGTTGACACTGACTTGGGCAACAAATATGGAGGCAGAGTAGCAGGGGCTGATGATGGAGTCAGTTTTAAAATACCAAGGAATCTGGGTGCAAGAAAACCAAACCTATTGTCCAGGTAGATTGTTAGGAGCAGGGATTCTTTTCTTGTCGGCGAATTCTTTATTCTGGATGGAGGTGCGTTGGAGAGCGGCTTTGGTCTAGATCCTGCAGGAGTGGAGGAGGTGGTTTCTGACAGAGAGGAGGACTCAATCAGGGAAAGATGAGAGAAGTGAAGGTTCATATCCAAGTGACGGCAAATTTTAGCTGGTAAGGGGGATAATCTGGTTGGTGTACTGCACCACAGTAGAGACACTGTCCCATGGTTAAACGTCCCTGTCTTTCCTCTGGGGGATCTCTGTCTTAAACGATTTTCAATGGGGATGGACAAATTAATTAATTCTTCTAATATTTTTGTTTTTTCACGACAGGCCAATTTCTGCAACAGGCCCATTTCCTTGTCCAAGAGCCCATAATTGCTTGGATGCCTCCTCATCACTGAGACTAAAGGAGAAAGTCTGCTTAAAGAGAACCAAAAACTCATCAAAAGAAAAGGAGATGAATTGTTGTTTCACCTATGATCGCTTCTGCACATCTTAGCACTTTGCATGTTATGGATCTTCTTAGGAAGACCCATAACGTATGAAATCTTACTTGCGTTGTCAGTCACTTTTTATGAGCTCCCTAAAAAATGGTTCCGGTGTGGAAGGAGCAACCTCTCGAGCAGCATGTGGAGCAAAAGTTAAGCCGGCTGTGGGCTGAGCTAAGAAGGAGACAGTTGAAGCAGGGTTAGCCAGAGGACATGCAAACTTGGAACTGACATCTTGGAATTGATTGGCTAGATAGTTAAAAGTCTGCATCATTTCACTCTGTTGCTGATTTAGGGAAATGAGGAAAGATTCATGCTGGCTGAGTAGTATACCTTGGTGGGTTATTGCACTCCGTAGTTGCACCCCAGAATTAGATTGGTCAGATTGTTTTCTCATAATGTTTAGTGGGTTGACTCTGATATGGAGGCAGAATAGCAGTTTAACAGATTTATTGAAAAAAGTAATTAGAAGGATCTGGTTGGCCGTCTGGATATCTGGTCCGAATTGGCACTGAGGAGGAGAGCTGTCGGTTATTAAATGGCTGGTGGACATGCAGGGGAAAAGAGGGACCTTATTGGTTGGGGAAGAAGGGTTACTTCAGGAGGAGTCCGAGACGCAGTGGTGACAGTTTGCCTGTTGGAACTGAATCTCTCCCTCTGTTTATTTTTTCCAGGAGGAGGAGCATGATGGAGCGATCGACATTGAAGGGTGAACAGACAGGTGGGCTGAAGGTAAGTGGAGAGGATCTCTGTCTCCAGGAAGCAGGTTTCAGGAGCGAAAGGGAGACTTACTCATTCTAATCTTACAAAAACTTAAATCCTGACATTATTTAAGGTGCCACACTGTAAGGTATGTTTTATTATAAGCTGTAAAAATTTAAGTCAGAATAATTTAGATGAAGATAAAAACCTGCTTTTCGCATGTAACCACAGATTTTAATGCATCGTTTACTGGGTTGTAAAGACCTATATAATCACCAGCAGGGGAAGACAGCCGTTCCTCTTGTGTTAACAATTTCTTCAGTGTGTTAAGCCCAACATTAGGTTCAGTGTACAGCGATAATAACTGCACAAACAATGGCTGATGCCTATGCCCAACAAGAGCTGTCTAAGTGCATTTTTGTGATAATACCACAACAAACTGGCCACAACCAAAACTCCTTGCAGGATGTGGCTTCTGCCATCGCCAACTCAATTTATGTGTGTGCCTTTCTGCACCTCTGTGTGTTTGATGCCTGTGGTTAGATTTATTGGATTTGAGGATATCTCTTGCTGTGCGCTCAGTGGTACAAGGTGGGCTTGACTTTCTCAGTGTGGCGCTGGCAATGCTTCGGACTAACCTTGCAGTGCAGGTGTCACTGGGCTGAATTGTTGTCATTACTCAATTGGAAGGAATTAGCCACTGGCTAACACGACACTGTCATGCTGTGAGAACTGCCTGTATTAGATAGCAAGCTTGGCAAGGTTAATGCAAACAGGACATCAGTGGAATCATTCACAACAGGCCCCCTTTTTGTGCGGTGATATGCTGTATAAAGCCGTAGGATATTACTGAGTCCCCATCTCTCTGTAGAACAGAAATGACAAAAAGAATGCACGCTGTTGAAATGGCCGGTGAGGTTAATGGAGTATGAGGTCAAACTGCAGCACAAAGCTTTAACCTTCCCTGGTGAACAATTTCAAGGTGTGATCATAAAATCTGGGCTGAAAAAGGTCAATGCCATTCCTGACAAAAAATGTAGTACATTAGAGCAAAAAGGATTGAACTTCTAATAACATAAAGCAAAGAATTATTAATTTACCTAATATAGGTTACATTTGAATTGTCGACTGGTTTGAAATCTATACGAGGAACAAAATAAAATCAGGAACAAACAAATATGGGACCATTACAAACAATGAACGAAGTACTACTATAGCTCAAGAGCTCTGAAATATTTAATGAATGTTCAGGGCATCATTATTTAAGTGCAATGGTCATTTGGATCTTATCAGATTTTCAGAAATCCTAAAAAACAGTCTTATCCTGGTTCTAATCTAGCTCTAAGAAGAGACCAGGGCAGGAGTCACTAACATAGACACATTAAACCTTATTGGAACTGTCTGTAACTCACTCCCAGTCTCTCCATCAGGCAGGCAAAAAAGAAGCCTCCCTCTGTTTCTCTCACTGTCTCTTTTTCTCTCTACCTCGTAGGTGGAGGTACTTTGAACACAGTTCTTTAAATCGGCATTGGGGGTCATGTCACAGATTCCCACCTGCTGTTACTGTCTCTCTTAACACAGGCCTCAGAAAGGTTGGGTCATATGGGTCACAATGTGGCAGGTTTCAAAGAGACCAAACTGGCAGGTTCTTTACTAGTACAAATTATGCAGACAAGTATCTTCGGGAGTTTGCAAGAACAAACAAATGTTGACAAAGAAGTTCCAAAAACAGATTACCAGAATAGAAGTGATCAGTAAACCTCAACCCCTACTAAGCCAGATTGGTTCATTGGAGCAAAGTCTAAACTGACACAGCGTTGAAGATGCCGGCTACAAGACTACCAGTCAAGAGGAAGCTTTGGACCATTGAAATGTGTTGATAGAGACAAGATGGTGGCATTCTGAGGACAGATGACCAGCAGATGACATCGCACCCCATATCATCACTGACTGTGAAAACTTCACACTGGACTTCAAGCAAAATGGGTTCTGTGCCTCTCCACTCTTTCTCCAGACTCGTGGATCTTGATGAAATGCAAGCTTTACTTTTATCTAAAAAGAGGGCTTTGGATCACTGAGCAAAAGTACAGTCGCTGGTTCAGGAGTGGCTTGACATGAGAAAGGTATCATTTGTAGTCTATATGTAGAATTCGTTTATGTGTATAAGTGGTCTTGATGCTCAGTTCACTCCTTGTGAAGCTCCACCAAATTCTTGAATGAATTTTCCATCGTAAGGCTGCCTCTGAAGGCTGTGGTTATCCCTGTTGCTGGTGCACCTTTTCCTACCACAGTTTTTTCTTTCCACTCAACTTTCTATGAATATGCTTGGACACAGCCCTCCATAAACAACCAGTGTTTTTAGCAATAAGCTTTTGTGGCTTACCCTTCTTCTGGAAGGTGTCAATGACTGTCTTCTGGACATCTGTCAAGGCAGCTATCTTCCCAATAATTGTGTAGCGTACTGTTCCAGACTGAGAGACCATTTGAAGGCTAATGAAACCTTTGCGGGTGTTTGCAGTTGTTTAGTGTGTACAGATTTTCAATATTTAACTTTTTCAAGATATTCTGATTTTCTGAGACACTGGATCTGGGGTTTACATTATCATTTGGCCATAATCATTAAAATGACAAGTTTATGTTTCATGAATCTATAAAATAAATGAGTGGCAAAAAAAGTAACTTTTTTTATGATACTTAAATTTTTTGAGATGTACCTGTAGAGCATAAAGTTCCCAAGCATGAAATAAAACAGGTTCAGGTCATTAAATGAAACACACTGTTCCAATCAATGGCATGACTCAATGATTATTATTAATTATAGTTACAACTAACCGTGAATTCTTTTAAAGTGTTTAGATTTCTTAGTTACAAACAATCTTTTCCAAAGCCACAGTAGTCTCCAGATTGATACTGAGTTGAAAACAGTCAGGGTGAGCCGAAGTGAGGAGCACATGAGAGGACCAAGGATTTTGGATGATTTTGAAAAGAGGAATGATCAAATATCCTATTTAGTTCCAACCTTGTAAAATGTTATGGAAGATGGCTAAGTGTTGTTCTACTGGCATAACCTGTAACAATCTGTATGAACTGAACTTTTAACTGTTCTTGCTCACAACACTACAGAAATATTTAGGATAACAGAGTTAGTTGTAGAATTTATTTACTTTAAGGCTTTTAACACACCTTCATTTGAGCTGCCAATAAGTGTGCTGGGTGTTTGGGGTGCCGAATGTAAAAATTCAGCAAAAAAAAATTCACTGCCACATTTCTGTTATTTAGCATGCTTTCTTTACATTTAGTGAATTTTTCTCGCATTTATTGGGAAATGCTAAATCTAAATATTAAATCCATATCTAAATCTTAAATCTAAATCTTAAATCTAAATCTATATCTTAAATCTAAATCTATATCTTAAATCTATATCTGAAATCTAAATGTTAGATCTAAATCTAAATGTTAGATCTAAATCTAAATGTTAGATCTAAATCTAAATGTTAGATCTAAATCTAAATGTTCGATCTAAATCTAAATATATATCTTAAATCTAAATGTTAAATCAAAATGTTGAATCAAAATGTTAAATATAAATCTAAGTACTCGTACTCGTCTTCCGCTTTATCCGGTACTGGGTCGCGGGGGCAGCAGACTCAGCAGAGACGCCCAGACGTCCCTCTCCCCAGACATTTCCTCCAGCACCTCCGGGGGGAGCCCAAGTCGTTCCCAGGCCAGCCGAGAGACATAGTCCTTCCAGCGGTGTCCTGGGCCGTCCCCTGGGCCTCCTACCGGTGGGACGTGCCTGGAACACCTCCCGAGGAAGGCGTCCAGGAGGCTTCCAGTATAGATGCCCGAGCCACCTCAACTGGCTCCTCTCGATGTGGAAGAGCAGCGGCTCTACTCCGAGCCCCTCCCGGATGGCCGAGCTCCTCACCCTATCTCTAAGGGAGTGCCCGGCCACCCTACGGAGGAAGCTCATTTCAGCCGCTATCCGGGATCTCGTTCTTTTGGTCATGACCCAAAGTTCATGACCATAGGTGAGGGTAGGAACGTAGACCGACCGGCAAATCGAGAGCTTCGCTTTTTGGCTCTCTTCACCACAACGGACCGGCACAGCGCCTCCATTACTGCGGCAGCCGCAACGGTCCGAATGTCGATCTCCCGCTCCATTCTTCCCCCACTCGTGAACAAGACCCCGAGATACTTAAACTCCTCCACTTGAGGCAGGAACTCCCCTCCAACCTGAAGAGGACAAGCCACCCTTTTCCGGTCGAGAACCATGGCCTCGGACTTGGAGGAGCTGATCCTCATCCCAGCCGCTTCACACTCAGCTGCGAACCGCCCCAGCGCATGCTGTGGGTCTTGGCTAGAGGGGGCCAGCAGGACCACGTCATCTGCAAAAAGAAGAGAAGAAATCCTCTGGTCCCCAAACCAGACCCCCTCCAGCCCTTGGCTTCACCTATAAATCCTGTCAACCATGACAGCCCCACAACATCCAAAGACTTGAGGTACTCAGGGTGGATCTCATCCACCCCCGAAGCCCTGCCACCGTGGAGCTTTTTAACCACCTCGGTGACTTCAGCCCGGGTGATAGAGTCCAACCCCAAGTCCCCAGCATCTGTTTCCACTAGGGAATGCGTGATGGCAGGATAGAGAAGATCTTCGAAGCACTCCTTCCTCCGCCCGATAATGTCCCCAGTCGAGGTCAGCAGCTCCCCACCCCCACTGTAAACAGTTTTGGCGAAGCACTGCTTCCCACTCCTGAGGCGCCGGACGGTTTGCCAGAATCGCTTCGAGGCCAACTGGTAGTCCTTCGCCATGGCCTCACCAAACTCCTCCCAGGCCCGAGTTTTTGCCTCTGGCACGCTTGGCCTTACGGTACCCATCAGCCGCCTCAGGAGTCCCACAAGCCAACCACAGCCAATAGGACTCCTTCTTCAGCTTGACAGCGTCCCTTACTGCCGGTGTCCACCACCGGGTTCGGGGATTGCCGCTGCAACAGGCACCGCAGACCTTACGGCCGCAGCTACGGGCGGCAGCATCGACAATAGATGCGGAGAACATGGTCCACTCGGATTCTATGTCTCCAACATCCCTCGGAATCTGGTCAAAGCTCTCCCGGAGGTGAGAGTTGAATACATCCCTGGCCAAGGGGTCCGCCAGACGTTCCCAGCAGACCCTCACTATGCACTTGGGCCTGCCAAGTCTGTCCGGCTTTCTCCTCTTCCAGCAGATCCAACTCACCACCAGGTGGTGATCAGTGGACAGCTCAGCCCCTGTCTTAACCGGGGTGTCCAAAACATGCGGCCGAAGGTCTGATGATACGACAACAAAGTCGATCATTGACCTCCTGCCTGGGGTGTCCTGGTGCCAAGTGCACAGATGGACACCCTTATGTTTGAACATGGTGTTCATCATGGACAATCCAATAACAAAACACCACTCGGATTCACATCGGGGAGGCCATTCCTCCTGATCATGCCTCTCCAGGTGTCACTGTCGTTTCCCACGTGGGCGTTGAAGTCCCCCAGCAGAATAATGGAGTCCCTGGGAGGGGCACCATCCAGCACCCCCGACAGGGACACCAAGAAGGCCGGGTACTCCGCACTACCACTCGGCCCGTAGGCTGAAATGAAAGTCAGAGACCTCTCCCCAACCCAAAGGCGCAGGGATGCGACCCTCTCATCCACTGGGGTAAACCCCAACATGAGATGGTTGAGCTGGGGGGCAACAAGGAAACCCACCCCAGCCCGCCGCCTCACCCCGTGGGCCACTCCAGAGTAGAAGAGAGTCCAGCTCCTCTTGAGGAGATGGGTTCCAGAGCCCACGCTGTGCGTGGAGGCGAGCCCGACTATTTCTAGTCGATATCTCTCGACCTCCCGCACAAGCTCAGATTTAGATTTAGGGTGGGAAGGAGCCTAAGTGTTAAATCTAAATCTAAATGTTAAATCTTAAATCTAAATCTCACACTTAAATCTTCAGAAGATATGCTAATTAACCAAGCCCCTATAACGTCTCAACTCGTGGCCACGCTCCCAGCGCATAGGGCTGTGAATGAGAAGAACAGGGAGGTCAACAGCCAACATGGCGGTCTCGCTGCAAGCGGAGGAAATTGAACGGGCTGCACTGCAGGGTACACTCCCGCATGCTCCACCCTCAGCAATTCTGGTAAGTACAACAGTTTTTTCACTTAACTTCTGTTCAGAAGTGAGTTCTGGAGGAATCTGCTCTTATCCAGCCAGCTATTCAGTGTACTGAGGGGTCGGTGTTGCAGGGATTTTCCTGCCGTCAGGAGGGGCCACACCATTTCATCTTTCAGTCTTCCGTACCAACACTGAATACAATAAAATAAAAATGTCACTACCTGTGTTTAGGTTGGTATTTATTATAGCAGTTCCCTGCTTTCTTGAAATAATTTCTTTCATCTGGCGAACACCAGATTCACACCCATCTAGCTGTGATAGTTGTAGAGTGTCACTTGATGAAAATGGAGAAAAGAAAGTAAAAGCAAAGCACCAACACATCCTCCTGTGTTGTACGGTCCTGCAACAGAAATCCAGTTTAAATACCAAACGTAGCAGCAACCCTGCTTCTTACAATTATAAAGTAAGGGATGAACTTCAGGGAAGCTCTCTGAAAGTTCCCCACACATCTGCGAACAAAACATAAGCTTCAGTCTTTAGCTGTTGACTGCAGAAACATTACGGGGCTGAAGAAGCTGCTTTTATTAAACAAATGTTATTCTATAATAATACTTTATTATATTACAGCACAGAATTTAATCTGGACATCTGACTGTGCTTCGTATACATTGCTGTCAGCTCTGTTGTGCAACAGAGAAAAAACAAATGCAATCAGAGCCTGTTTGATTATAATCAAAATACATAAATTAAAGAGTAAACAGTTGTGTTTTTGGAGTTTAAAGAAATATCACTAATTTAATAGGACCTAGTTTATGTTTAGCGTTGGCTTCCGTCTGTGTGCAGAGCATATGCAAGTGCACCAACGTTAAGGAGCGCTAGCATTAGCCTTCTGTTATTCGGGGCATTCATTCCGAACTCTTCCGTTTCTGAAACAACGTAGGGTTTAAACCAAATCTTTATACTGCTTAAAGCCAAAGCATTTTACAGCTGTTACTTTGAGCTGAGCCTCTATGATGGCTAATGTCTCCCCCACTCACTGTTCAGCGTAGCAACGGCAGGAAAATCCCTGCAACACCGGCTGGCTGGATAAGAGCAGATTCCTCCTGAACTCACTTATGTACAGAAGTTAAGTGAAAAAACTGTTCCGCTTGCAGCGAGTTCCGCTTGCAGCGAGACCGCCATGTTGGCTGTTGACCTCCCCGTTCATCTCATTCACGGCCCTATGCGCTGGGGGCGTGGCCACGAGATGAGATGTTATAGGGGCGTGGTTAATCTGCATATCTTCTGAAGATTTAAGTGTGAGATTTAGATTTAGATTTAAGATTTAGATTTAGATTTAAGATTTAGATCTAAGATTTAACATTTAGATTCAAGATATATATTAAAATTTATATTTAATACTTAAATCTAAATGTTAAATCAAAATCTAACATTTAGATTTAAGATATATATTTCGATTTAGATTTAACATTTAGATTTAAGATATATATTTAGATATAGATTTAATATTTAGATTTAAGATATATTTCAAGATATAGATTTAAGATTTAGGTATAGATTTAAGATTTAGATTTAGCATTTCCCAATAAATTCACTAAATGTAAATAACAGAAATGTGGCAGTGAATTTTTTTTTTGCTGAATTTTTACATTCGGCAACCCATAAGGGTGTCATGTAAATAATTTTAAACCAGTTTGAACTACAAAACATTTTATAACTTTAGGATTAGATAAGGACTTAAAATCCCAAACGATAATAATAGATTAAAGCATTTTATTAAGACAATCAAACATGAAATTGTCACAAATTACCACAAATTAAAATAGTACAACAATTAGCATGCAGTGTTTACATTTTACACTTTGGTTTAGTAATAAGTCTGCTGAACAAAATACCACCCACAACAAGCATGCAATGTCATATAATTTAAAACAGACACTTATAATCATATGTTTAATAAACGTCGAGATATTAAAGAAGTTTATCAAGCAGGTCAAGGTTTTAAGTTATCAAGGTTATCTTGTGCAAGATACATATACAAGATATCGTTCTGCAAAATCAAGACTAATTTGTTGTAATAAATGTGCCAAGCGGTCACACTTGAGTCTGCATGTAAACGTTAAGAAAATTACCTCTTCGCATGTCTTTCTTGAGTTTCTTGCATAGATATTCAGTGCCCCCTACTCTGTTCACTTCAGCTCCATCTAACTCTAATAACTTGTAGCTCAGTTTGTGGATACTCTCCTAAAGAGGAAAACCTCATGATTTGATAACAAATTAAAACAAGAGTTTTTATTTTATAACTTGAGTAGTTATCTTTGCTTTACATAGTCGCAGCTAAATAATCCATCAAAAAAATCTGCTGATCTTGCAGGAAAGTGTTTAAAGTGTCATTAGTCGCTTCTTATAATGTTTGAAAGCACATCCCTTTCTGATGGGTAAATATGGACTCCAGCCGAAGAGCTCCTCTGGTGTTCATTCTCTTTGAAAGCTAATGTTCATTATAGCTAAGAGTTGTAGAGAGGATCATGGTTGGTGATGGGAGAAAATAATTTTTCCACATCCCATGTGTGTGATAGAATTTTCAAGCTTAGCAGAGGTCACTTTCCTTCCTCATTCAATTACAGACAGACATAAATCAAACTGGTTCTCCAGCCATTTTGGGCAACTACTGAACAATTTAATGTGACCTTGTTCAAATTTGCAAAGGATATTTCACTCTAGCTCTTTCACTGAGTAATTTAAACAATGACAGCTCTGTCCCTTCTGTTATGTATTTTGAACAGTAACCCATTAAGGTACCATCTGCTGGGCTGCACAGTAAATTAAGAAATTAGTCAGTTGTTTGTGGACCTCCTAGTTTGATTATCTTAGCTGTTAGGTGTAAAATTCAGGTAGATTACACATGGCTAAAGAAACATAAAGCTGGGATGTAGCAAAAACTGTAAATCGACACCTATTGCAATGGAATAAAAATGTTTCTATATTGTTTCGAAGTTAAGACAATAAGTCCTCAAGATTAATTTAACCCTTTCATTCAGTGTTTGTTAAAAATCTTTTCCATTTATCACATACATAGTCATGTGAAACTTTTTGAGGGCTGCATCACAGCCTGTATAACATAACTGGAAAAAAAATCAAATCAATTTTCACAAAACTAAACAAAAATTAAAGGAGCTTCTTACAGAAGATTATAGCAGCCTGTGATTCGGGTAAGGGATTTAAAGAGGTCTCAAAAAAATTTGAAATACACCCTTAAAGCAAACTACAAGATGCTTACTGGAAGACTCCAAATAGCAAAAAATGTTCTCATGGGACATTACTACTATTGATTTGAAAGTGCATACCTCTACAGTCAGGAGACTGCACAAGTTTGTCTTTTATAGGAGTTGTGCAAGAAGGAATCATTTGTTGTCTAAGAAAACTCTAAAGCCAGACAGAACTTTACCACAGAAAACATTTTAGATTAATCTGTCCCAAGAACATTATTTCGGAAATGCTTATTTTTGTCATTGTATTACTTTGACACCAAAGCAGAGGACATGTTTGGCAAAAATCCAACAACATTCCAGGAAAATAACCTCTTCTCAACAACCACAGAGTCCTTGAGGAAAATTTAAGACATTGGGTAGGGACTGGGTAGGGGGCAGAGTCACTAGTTACAGCATAATTCAATAAGTAACACCTTCAACTGTTAAATCACTGGGCTTATTGTGTAAATGACCACTAAAGCAAGCAAGCATTACTTAGCGTTAGCTTTTCCTCACGCGTCCTCTAGCGCATATCCTTCAGTTTTTTTTCTGTTCGCAGCCTTCTCTGGCTCTTCTTTTACTCTGAGTCTGACAACAGCCATTAAAAAAAAAAATAAAAAATTTAGACCAAGATGGCGCCGACGATGGCAGCCTCGGAGCTTCGCTCTCTCTTTGTTTTTGTAGTTTGTGTGTTTATATGTTTTTCGAGCCACAGTACTGTGGTCTCGGGCCACAATTCGGTGGTCTCGTTCAGTAGAGAGGAACTTCTCAACATCAGAGAGTCCTCTCTTGGGTTTTTTTTACCATCCTTCATTGATCCGAGGTTCACTGAACTTCTGGCAAGCGGAGCGGCTGCACTCTACGGGATACTGCGCCAGAAGCGTCGGAGGGGAAAGCGTGCTGGCGCCCGGGTAAAGCTCCGCAAAAGAGGACTTCGCACACCACTGCCTTCAATACATCTGGCAAATGTCCGCTCTCTAAGCAACAAGATGGACGAGCTGCTTCTTCTCACCGGTAAAAACTCGGACCTCCGCAGATCAGCGGTTCTCTGCTTTACTGAGACATGGCTGAGTGAAAACATCCCAGACCGCGCACTGCTGTTGCCGGACTTCCAGCTGTTCAGAGTGGATCGCAGCGCGGAGCCATCAGGGAAGAAGCGAGGAGGCGGAATCTGCTTTTATATAAACAAAGCTTGGTGCAGAGACATAAAAGTGCTGGGGGTAACATGTAGTCCGGATCTGGAGTCATTTTCCATAATCTGCAAACCGTTTTATTCACCGAGAGAGTTTTCCTCATTTATAATAATTGGCTCATATTTTCCACCGCATGGCTGCACTTCTGCCGCGGAAAAACATCTTGCTGAGCTGATTACAGACATGGAGAAAAAACACCCTGACTCTTTCATCATAATACTGGGAGGTTTTAACAGCGCAGATCTCTCTAATGAGCTCCCAAAATACAGACAGCATATTAAGTGTCCCACCAGAGACAAAAACACACTGGACCACTGTTACACAGCTTTTAAGGACTCATATCATGCTGTTACCAGGGCTGCTCTGGGTTTTTTGGATCATTCTCTTATCCACCTCATCCCAACTTACACACAGAAACTAAGAGCTTCCAAACCCGTGGTTCACGCTGTTAAAAAGTGGACTGAGGAATCGAAGCAGATGCTACAGGCCTGCTTTGAATGCACAGACTGGACGTTTTTGAAACCTCAGCCACTGATTTAAACGAACTAACTGATGTGGGTGACATCATACATCAGTTTCTGTGAGGACATGTGTGTGCAGACCAAGACCTTCTGCACCTTTGGGAACAACAAGCCATGGTTTACTCCACATCTCAGGAATCTGCGCAGGGACAAGGAAGAAGCTCACAGCAGTGGTGATTGGGCGCAGTAGAGGCAGGCCAGGAACAGACTAACAAAGGAGATCAAAGCAGCCAAGAGAAGCTATAGTGAGAAGCTGAAAAACAGCCTTTCTACTGGTGACACTTCGGCTGTATGGACTGGTCTGAGAAACCTGACTGCCTACAGAAGCCCCACCACCCTTCCTGAACAAAGTCCTCGCCTGGCCAACCGTCTGAATGGCTTCTACTGCAGACATGACAAGAATCCATTCACACCTCAAACCAACTCCTCTACATCCCATTCAGGAACAAATTCCTCCCATAAGGTAACCAACCCCTTACCTTCAGATCTTCTGCCTACACTAAAGATCTCTGAGGAAGATGTAAATAGGCTCTTTCAGCGCATGAAAACAAAGAAAGCTGGAGGACCTGATAACGTCTCCCCATCATGCCTGAAAGCCTGTGCACATCAACTCGCTCCGATCTTCACCCGGATCTTCAACAAGTCATTGGAGAAGTGTGAGGTCCCCTCCTGCTTCAAACGATCCACCATCATCCCAGTGCCCAAGAAACCCACCATCCTAGGATTAAATGACTACAGGCCTGTAGCCCTGACGTCCGTGGTCATAAAAATCCTTTGAGGGGCTGGTGTTGAAGCACCTGAAAGACATCACAGGCCCTCTACTGGACGCCCTGAAGTTTGCTTACCGAGCAAACAGGGCGGCAGATGATGCTTTTTAACTTAGGTCTACACTTCATCCTGCAACACCTCGACCGCCCAGGGACCTACGCCAGGATCCTGTTTGTAGACTTCAGCTCGGCCTTCAACACCATCATACCAGACATCCTCCACCAGAAGCTCACCCAGCTCAGCGTCCCAGCCTCCACCTGTCAGTGGATCAACAGCTTCCTGACGGACCGACAGCAGCAGGTGAGACTGGGGAGCATCTTCTCCCGAACCAGATCAATAGGTACTGGTGCCCCCCAGGGGTGTGTTCTCTCCCCACTCCTCTTCTCCCTGTACACAAATGACTGCACCTCAGCGGACTCGTCCGTGAAACTCCTTAAGTTTGCAGGCGACACCACTGTCATTGGACTGATCCAGGACGATGATGGGTCTGCATACAGACAGGAGGTGGATCGCCTGATACACTGTTGTAGTCAGAACTGCCTGGAACTAAACCCACTCAAGTCTGTGGAGATGGTGGTGGACTTTCGGAGAACACCAGTGCCATACACCCCCCTCACCATCCTCAACAACACTGTATCGGCTGTGGATCACTTCAGGTTCCTAGCAACCACCATCTCTTAGGACCTGAGATGGTCTTCACACATAGACACTGTTCGAAAGAAGGACCAGCAGAGACTGTACTTCCTGAGGCAACTCAAGAAGTTCAACCTTCCACAGGAGCAGCTGGTCATCTTCTACACTGCCATCATTCAGTCTGTCCTGTCTTCATCCATCTCAGTGTGGTTTGGTTCATCCACCAAACAGGACAGGTCCAGACTGCAACGAACAATCAGGACTGCAGAGAGAATCATCAGGGCTGACCTTCCCTCCATCCAGGACTTATACAGGTCAAGGGTCAGGAAAAGAGCTGCTAAAATCTCTGCAGACCCCACACACCCTGCACATAAACAGTTTAGAGTTCTGCCTTCAGGCCGACGCTACAGAGCGCTGTTAACTAAAACCAGCCGCCACAGAGACAGTTTCTTCCCCCAGGCTGTTTCTCTGTTGAACATTCAATAGAGTACAAAACAACAGCATAAAGATGTTGCAAATGCACCTTTTTATTTATTTATATATGTGTATATTTGTACATTGTAGATATGTATATTCTGTAGTGCAAAAACAAAAACCAAAGAGCAAAGTGTACCGGAGTCAAATTCCTTGTTTGTATGTACAAACTTGGCAATAAAGCTGATTTTGATTCTGATTCTGAGACTGAACAGCAGGTCCTCCATTGTTGTTGTGTTTGTGTCACTACATTTCGGTCCCATTCACACTGCAGGCAAATGTGGCCCAAATCAGATTTTTTGGGGGTCAAGTGACAAGGTCAGACTTTTTAGAACAAGTGTGAACGCTTAGATCTGGCCCATATCTGGCCCATATCTGACTTTTTCAAGCCACATTTGAGGCACATTCATATGTGGTCCTGAATCCGACTCGTATCTGATGTTTTGGAATGTGACTCCACTGGGAACAACCTAGGAGCAAAATAAGTGACTTTGACGTCACTTTCCGTCACATTCATCACAACTCTGCGCTGCCCAGCAGGAAACGGTAGCAGTTAGCATAACAGACGGGAAGCTAGAATAGTACTGCACAGTAGAGAGACAGCGAGACGTTAGAGCTCATTCATAAACAGATTAAACTTTATTCAAACCTAGTTGAAAGGCTCATAGGAACCGTCTGTTTGAAAGATTGTACATGAATTTTACAATACAAACTACGTCCCAGATCCAGAGGACTTTAAAATGCTATCGAGGTTACCAAGCATTTGATGATCCGCCCCTGCTGCAGTTCGATACACTGGATTACATCAAGTTTTCTGCCTGTGGAGATGAGAGAAATGGCGCTGACATATATGATAAAAAGTTACCTTCGACATGATAAAGTTCTGAATAAACTCTGTCTTTGTAAAGTTAATATCCCTGCCCAACCATTGCTGGCTGTGTTTCCACATCCAAACAGTTTGTTGTGCTGAATTGGCAGTCAGATCTCCCTAAAACAGAACAAGAGAACAAAAGAGTTTCACTATACTTTTATTCACGTGTTTCCCACGCAGCACCCACAAACAATAAATGGCTTCTGTTGTGCACTGAAACCATAACACCTGTTTCTCCGTGTTTACTGTTGTGCTGTGCTTGATGACGCTGTTCTTATGCGCATGCGGATCAGTTTGGAGCCGCAAACAGTTTCAAACTGAAGTCAGGTATAGGCAACATTAGGTAATGTGAACGACCACACAAAAAAGTCTGATTTCTGAAAAAATCAGATTTGAGCATCAAGATCTACAGTGTGAATGTATCCTTCTTATCACCTTACATTTTTGGACTGTAGGGCCACCTTGCTATTGACCATACTGCCCACATTGAATATTCCTCAATTGTCATGGAAAATAAAGCAAACCAAGTACGGTAAAGCCGACACAAGACGAACTGCGCTGTGTAGATACTAGTGGGAAACGGTCATTAGTCATACTTCCCTCAGTTCCCTGCTTAGATTCTCTACCAGCTGTTCTGCTTTCTGTTTACTGTACTCACCTGGTTTCAGTGTTGCTCATTAGTCCTCCTCCGTACTTAAGCTCCTTAGTTTCAGTGTTTATTGCTGTATTCTACTCTTGTTCTGATGTAGTTTTCTTGTGTCCTTCTTTTAGCTCCAAAATGTATCCATTTTTAAATCAGTCACTACATTATGTGATGTGCTTGCTTGTGTACTGGTGTTATTTAGGTCCTTATCATATCACAAACATGACAGAAACGGGCTGTACATGCAAGAAACCATTTTAACATCTCCAAGCTGAAAGTAAGGAGTAGGGAAAACTCGTCAGACTGATGTCAGTCGTTGATGGCTACAAGAAGTGCCTCATTGAAGTTATTTTATCCAAATGGCGTAATTGTTAGGGAGTTAGGGTGTCCTAAATATTCCCTCAGCTTTATTGCTAAACAAATAAATATTCCTAATTTTTATGTATTGAAAGAATTGAACAAGTACTTGATTCTTCATACTATGTGAAAAATATACTGTCCATTTCCAAATTTATAACGATCTCAAAACAATAATTATTTTTTTCCTGCGAATTACTCTGTCCCTGGCAGTAACAGAGATTTTGCAACATGGTTTCAAGTTTTCAAAAAGCATAAATAATAAAAACTAAACTTCTAAAGACTCCTACATTTTCAATGGCACAATAACCCAGTGTTACTTCTTACTACTTTGTTCTTTGGCCTTCAGGCTACCTGCCTACCTTTTCTTTTTTTTAAGTCACAAAGTTTTGATTTTCAAAAAACAAACCAAGAAAAAAAATATCTCCCAGCCTTTCTACTGTATAACCTTTTTAGACTTAAGTTAATCTTCTTAAAACCTTAATAGTTTTGTATAAGTCCTAAATGAATGAAAATTGGGAAATAAGTTCAATATGATGTGACATGACTGTATGCTCATCTGCTTATCTTAGAAATGAGTGAATTGCGCCTACATCTTATATTTAAAAAAGTAAATAAAAAATATGTGCACAAGATTTTGTTTATTATGGGTTCTGTCTAACCTATGTAGGTTTAAATTTGTATATAAGGACCCACGTATATACAACTTTACTTTTCTTCATTTTGTCTTGCTATGTCTACAAGCTTTAATGTATTTTGCAGGGATTTCATTTGATGGATTTGATAATTTTGGGAATTTTATTTTTCAGAAAAAAATAAAAACCATGTGTCCTTTTTCTTTCACTCCACTTGTGTTATGTGTTGTGTAGTATAGAGTATTAACAAAATACACTGAAGGTTGTGGTTTTTTTTTTTTTAAATTTTTAAGTCGTATTCTATTCTTATATGTAGATAAATGCTCCTTTTCATGTCCACACGCTTCTTAGTCATCAGCAAACCCCTGGCTTGGTTCTGGTTTAACATTTGGCAACACTTATCACAATTGGTAAATGTTATTTAAAGTAGTTAATTTTCTGGCACAGACCATACTTTAATTAAGGCATTGTCTGTAAGTTTTCAAAAGGTTTAGGTCAGGGCCATTCAACAAGTTTCAAGTTAGCCTGCTTTATCCATTCAAAAACCAGTTCTGGACCATTGTCTTGTTAGAGCATCCATTAGTATCAAAGTTTCAATCATCGAGCTGTTGCTGATTTCAGTTGAAGTTGAAAAATTTGGAGGCAGTTCTCTGTCTTACTTTTTCTATCCACTCTTTTACCCTCTTAGTGCAAATTACCAGTACCACTTGCAGTGAAAACGTCCCACAGTATAATATTAACACCACCATTCTTGACAGCTGATGCAGTGTAGACTTACCTTGACAGTTCCAAACATACCTCTTGTTTTCAAAGCTAAAATTTTGTGTTGTATCTAAGTAAAACATTTCTCCAGAATGCATTTGGCTTGTCAATGTGAACAGTTGCACATTTCAATTGAGCTTCAAGCTATAATTTCAGTACAGGCGCTTGTTTCTGGGTCAGCAGACATTCAGTTCATAGAAATATTAAACTCACGTAGATGTGGAAATTGACACTGGTGTTCCAACATTTGTTAGTTTATAATCTGTTTGCATCTTGGTGTTTCCTGTGCTTTTCTTAAATAACCTAATCAGTTGTGGTAAGGTTGAAATTTGATACAACTGGGTGTTCTAAAAGGATGCAGATTCCAAACATACATCAAAAGTAGTTTTCTAAGACTTACATCATGCTGTAGGTGTCAAAGTCAAGTCCTAAAGGACAAACTTCCTACAAATTTCAAATAAATCCCTTCTTCTGCACACCTAAATAAAAAATAATTAACTCTTTAGCAGGGCTCTGTAGAACCTGCCTGCCGGCTGAGGACGTGATTCAACAATTTGATTCAGGTATGTTCGAACAGGGACAGATCTAAATGGTGTAGGATATAGGCCCGCGAGGACCGGAGACATCCCTGGTTTATATGGCATTTCCAAACCTACGACCTTAACCCTGTTACAAACTTGTAAACTACCCTTGAAGGCCAATTATATGCTGGTAAACCAACCAGTTTAAATTAATTCAACTCTGCAGAGAAGATTGGCCATATATCTATCCAGAAAACTCTGGATTTTTTTATGCCTGAAGCTTGTTAATAGGTAAAAAAGATTAAGGTATAATCTGCTAAAGGACACATAACCAAACATTAATGGAGGTGCATATCTATATTTTAGCCTGTGTGGATTAGAGGAAATCCACAATAAATTAAAACCTGTGCACCAAATTCTTGTTTTAAAAAAACATTTATGCAGTTTTTAAAAAGAGCTGTTTAAATAAATAATCAAAAGCCCAAATCAATATGAGATTAGTACATATGATGAGTGTCTGAAAGAAACTGTCTTAAACAGGTGTAACAGTGTATTCAAGTGTATTACAACTCTTGATACAAATAATAAAAATAAAATCTAAACGTTCTATAGGAGCCAGCATCTGATGGGACTGCATTAGTACAGAACGTGGGTGACCTGCATACAAGGATGGTGTTTCTCATAAGTCGTTTTCATAGTATGCAATCAGGAGAATGCCATTTTTTATGAATGTTCTTTTTTAATAATAGAAGCCATGCTGAATGATGCTCTAATGTGTAGAGCAGCTTAAATTTTATATCAAGCATCAAATGTCAGTCAGTCAGTCATTTTCTACCACTTATTCCATAGTGGGTCGCGGGGGAGATGGTGCCAATCTCCAGCAGCCTATGGGCGAAAGGCAGGGTACACCCTGGACAGGTCGCCAGTCCATCGCAGAGCAACACACAAACAACCATGCACACACTCATTCATACACCTAAGGGCAATTTAGAGTGACCAATTAACCTAACAGGCATGTCTTTGGACTGTGGGAGGAAGCCGGAGTACCCAGTGAGAACCCACGCATGTAGAGAACATGCAAACTCCATGCAGAAAGACCCCCGGTCAGGAATCGAACCCAGGACCTTCTTGCTGCAAGCATCAAATGTATTTTATATACATTTTATATTTAGCATCAACTGTACCATTTTTTTGCCTTTATCTCTGTTTTAAGAGAAAACCTTAAATGCCTTGTTATTTTTATTTTTGTTTATCCTACTGCTGTGTATTAGAGCCCAGGGCGAGCACCCTCAATTTCGTTTTTCCCCACTAGTACAATGACAATAAAGACTATTCTATTCTATTCTATTATATTCTGTTGAAAGTCATTCTTATAGTTTTCTGGGATTTTCTAATGCCTTTGAAGTGGAATTAAAATAGGAGTAAGAGCTGAACAAAAATGTTCACAATTTATTTTCAGTTAAAACTGTGTTTTTGTTATTTATTTTTCAAATATAGATATCGCTTAATGCCTTATTTTTACTGTATTATGTATTTTTAATGTGAATGTCCATTGTCCTTACATCCTTATCCTTGCAGGGTAGTGAGGGGGTTGGTGCCCACCTCCAGCGATAATTGGCCAAGAGGCAGGGTATAAATACTTTTTTTTAATTCTTTCATTATTTATATTTAAATTCTTTTGTGTTTGCAAGATTGCACAAGAGACACAAAGTTTGTCCTGATGATTGCACAGTGTAATTACTGATAAAAAATATTTATAGCCATACTTTTTCATTGTTTTATTTTTTTTTTAAGGTTTATGTGCATGTGGGTATGTGTGTTTTATTTGCATGACCTAAATGTCATGAATATGCCTGTTTTAAATTTAATTGGTATTACAAAAAAATAGGTAGGAAATATTCTACTATTCCAGCTACCAGCAGTCTAAAAAAGTCAGGCTGTGGAAAACATCTTTAGAAAACAACTATATTCATACCAACAGAAACATCCAAAAAGCTGGTCAGCAATTATAAAAAAAGAGTTGGATTGCTGCAATGCCAAGAAATTTTTTTCCATGAATTATTGATGAGGGTATAAATGATTGTTGACATGCCATTTTGTATTAAAAGACAAAGCAGTGCAGTGGTGGTGCAGGGCTACAACACACTCCCATGTTCAGTCCTCGACGCAGCAGTCGCGGGTTTGACTTCCAGCCCAGGAGACCTTTGTTGCATGTCTTCCGCCTCTCTCCACCCCTTTGCTGTCAGACAAATTAAGGCCACTAGAGCTGCAAAAGAACATTTAAAAGGTAAATAAAAACAGATCAAATATATATGTTTAGGTTGATTCTGCTTTCACATTGCTTTATTATCCTTAGAGTGATGTCTGTCTCATGTCCAATCAGAAACAAAAAATAATAAAAAATTAAATCAGAATTTTTCAGGAGTTTAGAAACTGTTGGGCTTAGCAGTAGGGAAATGACTAATTTGCAGACATATTTATAATCCTAATACTTATCTAAATCAGTTCAATCATACCACAGCAGTGTCTCTTTCTCCAGGGAAAAAAAAACATAGGAGTTTGGGATAAGCTTCAGTAATTTCTGGAAGATATTTGACCTCTAGTTTTCAATGACAAATTAAATGATTATCTGCTGGAAGGCTAACCAACCTGACTGAGTGAAGATGCACAAAATGTGGAGTTGGCACTCTCTCTCTCTCTCTCTCTTTCTCTTTCTCTCTAGAGAGATGGGATGTGGTGGAACGGCAGATTCGCATCATGGATGTGGAGCCGACAAATCTGCAGCATCTGTGTGATGCTATCATGTCAATATGGACCAAAGCAGGATTGATTATTTACAGCTGCAAGTAGCTACACACACTGTGTAAAGCTGCAAGTAAAGTGTGTTTACACTCAAGGGACCTTTTCAGGAACTTGGATAGGTTTGTCTCCCTTTTGTGTTTCCACTGCCTGAACCAGAACCAAATCACAAAAATCAAACAGCTGTTTAAAACCTCCCCGAAAATGGAGGCGGTGTAGGCTTCATAGCAGGAAGATGCTAAATATTTCTGACTGTCTGAATACCCTCAACATTTTATTTCAGTCATCTCCTCCTCCACCGTTCATATTTTTGTTAAACTAAACAGAATATAGACAGAATATATTTATTTGCAAACACAACATTTAAACTCAGCCACCCATGCTGAATATCACTGTGTTTTAAATATAATCCTACAAACCAAGGGAAGCACAGATATAGCCTATAAGGGCTCTTCAAATTTGGAGGAGAGAGGTCATCTTCATCAGTCTTTTAGATGAGATTTTAACAGGTAAAGTTACTGAGATACAGATACAATTGATCATAACTGTCCAGAGTTGTTGATCAATCACTGATTTTATGTTTGAATAGAGCCAAAGCTCTGCTGGGTGCTGTTACAAGACTCATCTTGCAGACTTTGATTAATAAAGATATGTAGAATATTACAAACGTCCTCTTAGGAGTTATTTTAATCCAATTTCAGAGCTGAACTGCTACGAAAACGTTACTTTGACTAAATGACTAATTAAAATCAATATCAGCCCTGCTTTCTTCCTTTTTTTCTGAGTGTCAGGTTTGGCACAATTCAGTTAAGTTCCACTCCACCAAGTTTTCACACAGTTTGGGGTTGCAGCTATAACCCATATTAAATAATCTCAGATTAACAAAAACAGTCTGATTTCACCCCTTTCAAATACACTTTGGACTCAGCTATTGTGGTGGGGGAAGATCTGCATCCCCAGGATACAAAGACCCTAAAGCCAGAGTAGGATTTGCTCAGCACCAGGGGATGCAATCTACATCATCTGCCTGAGTTTCAGACCCCCACAATAAAACAGCCTCGGCAGTTTAAAAGTTCAGCAAAGTTAGATTCTGGACAAAAACTGTTCAGGATCCTGTAGTCAACCCACTCCTTAAGAGATTGTAATGTCTCTGAATCCAGCTGGATGTAATCACAAGTTGAAAGCAAACACCATTCCATCTAGAGAGAAAAGCAGCAGATCTGCTGCAAAATCTATATCCTGATGCTGTGGCGTGTAACTGAGCTTAAACCTGGTGCAATAATAGAAATAATGAAGACTGCCACTAGCAAGGGAAAGGTTGGTTATCATGGAGACAGAACAGAGCTTGTGGACAGACATTGCTACCAGTGAGTCAGACTGATTATCAGACGACTCTCCCTGTGTTACACAGGGAGAGTCGTCCTTATTGCATATTTTTTTAATATATAAATTTACATTTAAGTACTTGCTACATGTTATTATGCCACAATAACATGTTTCAACAGAGATACAAAGATAGAAATTAAAAAGTATGTTCTTTTATAACAGATTATAGAATTATTTTATAACAATTACACTGCCAAGATGGTGCAGATAAAGCAGGACTTATCTTTATTTCTGGTTTACATCACTGTATTTCTAACAGTATTTAGCTAGAAACACAACAGTCATAACAGTTGTAAGAGAGACTCATTACAATGCATGCTGTCATCCTAAATCTATTGTAAATTAAGACTCTCTGCTTACATTTACATGCATGCTTTGGATTGCTGGAGAAAATTATAGCGCCTCAAGTAGACTCACTTACTCACATGGGAAGCAGGGATCAAGAAGACAATTGTTACCAGAGGGAAATGGTAGACACAATTAGTCTAATATCAGTTTAAAAAGTGATAAAATCAACAACAAAAAAACATCAATCACTGTTTTGCTTCATTAAAAGGTTGCAAGGTTATACATCCTGTCATTGCAAGTAGCAGTGTTAGCTGACCTGAGAGGTTTGATGAAAAGTCCCCAGGCCAGGTATCTCTGTCTAATAGGACAACACTTAGTACTACCTAACCCTTACTTGTGCTGCCCATCTCTCACCTTCTTTCTCTCTTTCCCTGACAAGACTGAAACTGACAAAATAACAGTCCCCAATCCCTGAACTGTAAAGGTCAGCACAACACTACGGACATGGTCCCCTTCCAAACTCTCCAGCTGGCAGCACACTGTCCATTACACCTAGAGACAGCGCTGTAGCCCCTGCCCTCTCCCCTCCCTCTCTCTGTCCATCACTGCCATCCTGCTGAACAGGTAATTGAGGAGGTTCTGCCCAGGAACACTGGTGTCCTTTGACAGCATCCAAAGTGCTTAGAACAAGTATAAGCCAGCAAGCCAGCTGGTTGTTTCACAGCAGATGCTGAACGCTTTTGTAAACATTTTAGGGGCTTCTGTGGAGGCTGCTGGTGCAAGTTTAAAACAAAAATATACAAATTACGGCCTTTTTAGCATGATTCAAAATTTTAGCTATGTAGGGAAAACATTTTGTTCCAGTCATGCTTTTGTTCGCTTTACATGATCAAAACCTACAGCTCATCTTCTTCATTACATGTGATCTCCTCTGACTGTAGGAATATGTGGCAGAGCAATCTGGGTCAGATCAGCTCAACAATGCTGATAGCATGAATAAACTTGTGATGTATTTCCAGAGGTACTATACTGTAAGTGGTGTGTGCACTCAAGTATATCTTGGTTTCACATTCACATTACATATTTGTGCAGTACATGATTTATGTCCACTGCAAGTGTTCCATGCGAATACAGGAGGTACTGTGACCTTTATCTAGCACAGTGAGATATATGGATATAGTGTTGGGCCATATAGCACATCTGACTATGATGCAGGGGACTGAAGCTTGCATCCACTTACAATAGAACAGTTAAAGTTCACCACTGAATAATCACTCTAACCCTGTTGTTACACTTTTTCTGGCCAAAGTCTGAATCTGCAGATACAGAACTTTATATTTTAACACAACCCTTTTACACATTAATTGTGATGAACTCATCCACCTTTTTCTAAATGTTTTCAATCATCCATAAAAATTTCTAAATTATTTTTTTTTTTAAATCTACTTTTCAGTTTTTCAGTTGTCCACTCAGGTGGAAATCATGTGTCTAGACCAACAAATTATTAATATTAAATAATAGGTAAAAACAATGAAACAATTAAAGTGTCCACATGTTGGATTATTTTCTATTAATGTTATGCATAATTAAATTAACCTTGTCTCTGAGTCATCATGGTCTTCTCATGCTTCTCATGCACATGCTTCTATCACATGCTTCCTCATTCAGCTCTTCATCCTCAGAGCCCCCTACATTCCCCCAGTGAACAGCATATGCTGACAACGAACTATTTTACAAAACATTACTAACGGAACTGAACAAAAAGTAATTAGGAGTCAGTACAGAACTCAATAATATAAACCGACACAAATCTGTCAGTTCAAAGAAGTGCTAGTGATGCATGATGTCAACTTTACTGGACACAGGATTGATCACAATTTACTCCCATTATAAAATCAATTATTTGAATTTTAACAATTGTATTTGTTGTTAATAGTTAATTAGTGTTACTAATATTTTAAAAACTACTAGGGTCAAGACATTTTTTGCTCATTATTTTGGTTTGACAGCCAGCCAAATGGGTTTGAATTAATTGTTTATAAACTTGCTCTGGATGCCCAGTAGGTTACAGTGTGTGGAGTGACACAGTAGAGTCCAATGAAATAGCTTATATTCAAGTTTACAATCGACACCAGCAGATATACAAGAAAACAGCGTCTGATTAGCTGTACGCTGTAGTGATAAATATCCATTACAACAGTTTAGAATAACTAAAGCTATTTTGTTCATATACATGAGTTTACATAATGTTAAATGCACAAAAACACAATTTAGGGATATGTTTCCTTACTCCTTGATTTTATCTAGCAGTGTCACAGGGTGGGACGCTAAGAAGAGATTAATTCAGATTGCGAACCGAAAGCACGGCATCTGCAGGGTTGGAGCTTGACAGGGATTAATCTGGAGTGCTGGTTTCAACCTGCACCATGAAACAAATTGGACTCCATGATAGAAGGATGAGGTCACCACTACTGATAAATGAGGGAACCAAACAAGCAAGATTATTTACATCCTACAAAAAGATTGTAAACTGTAGTTGTTCTCACAGTGTGTTTGGATTCACATCCGATTAACAAGGGAGATGCAAAAAAAAAAAAAAAACATGCAGGGTTGTAAAAACGTCTTGAGTTTGTCCTCATTAATTAATATTTTGAATTCAAACAGCTAGATTTTTCTTGTAATTTTAAAAAAAAATGTTTTAAACAGTACATAGCCAAGTCAATGACATCTAACAGTTTGTAAAGAGTTGCAATGCCATTTCTGGGGTTTATGGGCTCCAGGAAACCACAGTGTGAGCTGTTATGCATAAATGAATAACACATGAAAAGATGGTGAACCTTCCTAGGAGTGGCCAGCCTACCAAAATTACTCCAAGAGTGCATCCATGACTCTTTCATGATGTAACAAAAACATTCTGCAGAACTCACTTGCCTCAGTCAAGGTCAGTTTCATGATTCAACAATTAGATAGAGACTTGAAAACACTTTTGGTAAAATATTCCGTGCAATGTTGAGACAAAATCATGTCTTAACACATCATTTTAGAAAAAGAAAGTCATACCAACGGTCGACATGGTGGTGGTACTGTGATGGTCTGGGGCTACTTTGCTGTAATTACCATGAATTCTGCTCTCTCATAGAGATCCTGAAAAATAATGTTCAACCAGTGGTTTGTGACCTTAAGCTTAAGAAAACTTGGGTTATGCAGTAGAGCGATGAGCATACCAACAAGTCCACCTCCGAATAGCTCAAAACAGCAAAATGAAAGTTTTAAAGTGGCCTAGTTAAATAAATGCTGTGGAATAGCCTTTAATCAGGATATTAATGCTCAGAAAAGCCCAACGTGGCTGAATTAAAAACAATTCTACAAAGCACTGAAAAACTCATCAACTTGAACTCATGTTTGATGGCTGTCGTCATCGAGGGTGGCCATACCAATTAGGTCAGGGGTACTTAGTGTTTCACACGAAGCAAGGTTGGTTTAGCTTTTTTTCCCCTTAATAATTAAATCATCATTTAAAAGCAGGCTTTTCTGTTTAATCAGGTTATTGTGTCTGATAATACAATTTTGGCTGATGATCTGAAACATTTAAGTGAAACAAAAAAAGCAAAAACAAGAAATCTGTCAGATATTATTTTTAACAGCACTGTAAAGATAGCACATCTATGTACATAAGATCAGCAAAAACTGATGATGTATCATCTTCTTAAAAGAGTATTTCAGTTCTCAGTGGAATATTTTTACACTATGAGAATCAAGTGCAAAGGGATCGCAGGAGGGTTAACCCTAAGAATTGGGATTCAGCCTTTTGTGGATCGATGCTTCTGTTTTTGTCTACCCCTTATCCACTTTACTAATTTTTTATAAACACACAGGACCAGACAGAAAATAACTGACATAGCAGACATTGCCAAAAACTGAAAGGCCTTCAAAAGACCTGGTTAAATGTTAATTAGGGCCACTTTAAACCAGAAAGTCTGGCAGCTTGGAAGCAAAGTATGAAGAAACTATGGTTCGTTCAAAATGTTTGCTCGGTTGTATGTCAGTATCTCAATGCACTGATTACAATCAGTCTCATGACTGAATGTATAGCCTAGAGCCACTTAATATCATCACTAGTTAGCTGTTCGAAATATGAAAATATAATGTCTTGCAGAGGGACAGTGAATCTGGGCAGCCATGCTAAAGACCCTGTTCATTTGACCTCTGAGGCGTCTTCGTTGAAGTTGGAATTGAGGGAGCATGAAGGTCGCTTTCTGGCGCTCAGCTTTAAAGCATACTTTTGCAAAACACATCCCAACTTTCAAAGGAGATCATGAATTATCGAGAATCTCTCCACCTGGTGACTTGTTAGAGAAAATAAAATTGTGAAACGGGTCTGACCTTTGGCAGAAAGAACATCTGAAGATGTAAACGTATGAATAAATAAAGTAAAAACCTGCAGCTTCATTTTCTATCTCCCCAAAACTGTCTGCCATAAATCTGTAGCAGTAATATGTCAGGGGGGTTCAAGCGGAATTCATTCATCTGCTCTGAAATATGTATTGGTGATATCACTGGCTTCTGTGTAAGGATAAGGGAATCCAAGTAAAACAGAATATGCTGCTTCCCTCGTGCAGAGCCACACATACTACAGAGAACAAAAATGACGTTCCATTGATAACCTTTTATATCTGTTTAAAGCTTGCTGATTGGGTACAAAAGGGGCATGCAACTGTGACATGGGTTCTTTTTGCAACCATAAAAGAGGTCCCTTTACAGCACTGATGTCAATATGTGCAGATGGCAAAGTGTGCAGTGTCACAGGGCCTCTGACACCGCAGCACGAAAGGCAGAATAACATATTGCAGCAGCTGGTTGTGGGCTGTTCATCAACATTCTCCCTCTAAGGCCTGGACAGTCATTTTCCTTTCCATCTATTGCTGTGTCTGCTCTGAGGGCGGTCTGTTTAACTAGATTAGAACTTGGTTTAATCCTCTCAATACACCACATCCTGCGCAGACATCTAGCAAATGAAAGTAGTAAAATCCCACGTCGTGCTGGCATTTCTGCTAACATCTTTATGTCCTTCTAATTATTTCTTTTTTATTTTCTTTTTTAATTTTTTGAGAGCAGGCTGTCAGCGATCATGGTTTGTTTTATTTTGATTGTGGAGATGGATACACACAGGGATTATTTTAGTGGAGACGGCACCACAGCCATGAATTAATCCCTCCATTAACTGGATTGTGTTACTACTTTCCCCCTGTGGCCCTGTTTCCTAAATAGAGGTTACTCTGGCGATGCACAGATGCCTAATGCATGCTGTGTTTAATAGTCATTAGCACTACAACGTGGAAACATAAAGAACCTAATTTATTATCAGAGGTTGAATTGCAGAATAATCTAAACTAGTGTTGCATGAACCATTATTGGGACAGCTCGGGCTCGTCGATGATTTTGATTTGCGAGAGGATCAAGGTCATGCGTGGCAATTAGCGGATTCGCTCTCTGTCTTTTAACAGCAGCTTGAGGCCATGAGGCCTTCAGGGACTCTGCTGTGTAAAAGGAAAGCACTGTGCCGTCTCTTAAAACGACCCAATTCACTGAAATCACTCACTGTTAAGAGAGTTTGCTGCCAGGCTTCAGCGGCATGCCAAAAATTCAGACAAGCTCTGCAACACAACACGTTGGCTGTCCTTACACTGATCTAATTGCCTTAAAGGGGGCCGACGTCTTCACGATAAGCTCATAACATTATGGTGTTGCTTTTCTGACTGCTGATTACTCAGCTCATTTTGTTGTTATTTCCTCAACCTTTCTTCCAAGCCCTTGACAACTCAGCGGGCTTGAGAGGGATTGATATAGACTTTAGTAGTCAATATGGGCTTTTCAACCTGATAAGAACTTAGCATTTCAACTTGCTAAAACTCTTAACACAGTAAAAACATAATTTGAAACTTTGCCTTTAGATCTCTCGCCTAAATATTTAATTTGAACTAAATGTTTAGAAGCTAATATGGTAAATAGTTTAAGACATTTAAAGTAAATGTCTAGTTCCTGAGGTCAACTGTTCAAAAAACAAGTTGGTGATTGAAACGCAAGTGGTGTCGTCCTCCTTTAAGGTCAACCTCAGTCCAAGCCTTTTCTTTTGCAGTCCTTTAATGGATTTCCTAGACAGTTGCACTGTATTTAGCATCTATCTTTCCATCAACTTTGGCAACCTTCCCCATCTCTACTTAAGAAAAGTAATTCCCACAGCATGACACTGCCACCACTGTGTTTTGCTTTTGTTTTTGCTAGTTAGTTTTCTGCCACAGTTAGCATTTTGCATGTTGACCAGAAAGATCAACTTTGGTCCAATTTGTCCAGTGGAACTTCTTCCACTTGTTTACAGTGTCCCCAACTTGGCTTGTGGCAAACTGCAAAGAGGAACCCTCATAGCTTGCTTCAACTGTAGCTTTTTTTGCCACTCTTCCATAAACGCCAAAATTGTGGAGTCCCGAACTAATTGTTTCTCAGAACTGAGCTGTAAATTCCTGCAGCTCCTACAGAGTTGCTATGGGCCTATAGGGCTGCTTCTCTGATTAACAGTCTTGCCAGGCCTGTCAGTATGATTAGACAGACACATGTTGGTACATCTGCAGCTGCAGCTGCTGTGCCATACATTAATTTTTGCATGATGCACTGAAGAGTACTCTGGAAAATGTGCAATGCTTGATATATTGTTTTGAACCCTGATTTAAATTTATCTTCAAGTTTCTCCCAGAAGTTAAATTATATTACATACAGGTAAAATATGGAGTATAAAAAGGTGCCTTATGTAGGAAATTAGTTGGACTGGATCTTATTTTAGGGTATTAGGGTAAAGGGGGCTGAACACAACTGCGTAAGAGACTTATCCGATTTTTATATGTACAGTCATTGGAAACTTCCACTTCAAAATTAAGTGCCATTTGAGTTGGTCTAACACATAAAATTTCAACAACTTAAAACTTAAACTAAAAAATATATCTTTAATTTACAAACAACTCCTACTTATCATTTGGGCATAGACAGAAAAAGGTTGGCATCAGTTTAAGTGTAGATGTGACAAGATGACTGAAAGGTGGTTTTTGCAGGATGACCTCGGCTACTTGGAGTTCATTGAAAGTTTCTTTCAGCAGATGGCAGTTCACAAATTTCTGCAGTCAATTTCTGTGGGACCGACACAGCACTTAAACCGCAAAGTGGAAGAAATGTCAGGCTGTTTATAGTTTGTGTAGATATCAAGGAAAGAGGCAAGGTCAGAGGATGTTATGTTGATGGCAACAGACAAAGAGGAGGAACGTTTATGTTCAGATGAAAGGTTTTAAAATACATGTTTAGTTTTAAAAAGGGACAGAGAGAACTTTGACCTTTTAGAAACGAAAGACAAGTTAAAGGTGCGTCCTCTGGGAATCTATGTATGAAGTCATCCGTCTATGGTCTGGTGGGAGATTTTAAGCAATTTGTTGTTTGTTGTCATTTATTTGACGGAGCAGATGAAAACATATCAAAGCATTAACACATTTTAGTTTTCATAGGTCAACATTGATTCAAGTTTTTGGGACTGATTGACTTTTTTCACATAAGTCTTCAAATTTGGATATTACTTATCTGTGATGATTTTGCTAGATCCTTTAAATTACCAAAAATTTTAACAAAATAAAATACTCCCATATATTTAAAACCCGATTTTAATATAACACCATGCAGACCTGCTCTTAAAAAATGGCCCTAGCCAAAAAGAAAAACTCTGTGGTGATAATTTTTCCAAATCTAAATGAGGTATAAAGCATGCCTTTAGGATAAATCCCATTCTTATTTATTAATGGCACTTAGAGAGAGAAAATAGCTTTGGATTCTGAATGACTGGGGCTATTTGTGTAATGCAAATTGCATGGACAAAATACCATCTGCTGAAAGCCTGTAGAAATAATAGTGTCAGGGAATACAAAGAGAGACATTAAATCGTGTTGCTTCATTCCATTGTCTTTTATGAACTGCAGCACCACTTAATGAGTTTTAACCATTCTGACATAATTCCTCCAGTCAGATGATAAGTTCATTGTCACTTTAGCACCCAGAGGGACCCATGAATCCAGTGCAGAAAATGCACTTCTTTGGGAATGCCCACATCCTACTCCCCCACAGTGTGCATCATTAAAGGAATTTGTAAATAGTGGTAAGAACAACACAGAAAACTTGGAGGGTCAAGTTGAGGAATTTATTAGAGAAGGGTGAATATAAAGTTACTGTATGCAGGGATGCTATTCTCAGAGCAAACCACAACTAATCAATCCTCTCTGTCTAAATGATATGCTACACAAACTTCCAAACAAGCTCATCATAGTTAGTGATGACATCTATAAATAAAAGAAATTTAAAGGGGGGATACAGTAGACCATAAATGTGCTTTGGTAGAAAAAAGAAGAAGAATCCATGTGGATTATTTGTCATAGTAATCATTATGAGGAAGGAAACTACTCGGATCCTAATACTTCCCAAGATTTTAAACATAAGATATTCCTAGCACTACAGGTTAACATTCAAATTGGAAGAAAACAAACAAAGGTCAAACCACCAATTTCTTCAGTATAGTATGATTTCGATATTCATTCACTGTTTCCTTTCAGTTTTAGTGTGTTCACGAGCAGCCAGTCTGTAGCACATAAATAATATAGCTAGAATATCGACTGACATTTTTTTTTTTTTTTTTTGCCCGTTTTCCTCTTTTAAAACATATTAAGTCCCAGTTTTTCAGAAGTAGTTTGTCACATTTTGGCTCTCACATTAAGCTACAATAAGATCAATAAATACTATTGGGTGTGTTGGTGTTCTGTGAGCCATGAAGACCAAAGTGTTAGATGAGCCACAGTAAAGGCATTTTATTATGTACTGCAGTCTTCCTGCGCCATCACCAAGCACGCACACAGCAAACAGAAGTAGATTAACACAACGTAAAAAGGGACTTTATCACCGACTTATACCATCATGTTTTTGGGGTTTTTTTTTCAACTCTTAGAATGAGTCCATGGCCTTGAATTCACTGAGGGCCTGGACGGGGGAGATGTGTTTCTTCTGGGAGCCTCGTCGCACACGTGTCTGGCATTCCTCTGGCTTCTCCCGTTTTACCAAAGGCTTTTTCTCCGGAGCCTTCATGCGCCAGGAAACCACTGGTGAGTTAACCGCAGCTGTGCCATAAACCTTCTGGTATTTGGTGGAAGCTACATAGGATGCCTTTACAGTCAGCACCACAGCATTCATGAGGTTCTTGGCTGCCTGGATCAGAGAGGTGGCGCTATCCAACTACAGGAGGGTGAAAAGAGAAAAATGTCAAAGAAATGTGTGTGAAATGAGGAAAAAGTGCAATTACTTTCCTGGCTTTGGCATCAAGATTGGGATGTATAAGCTATGTGAAGCACCTTTGAGGTCTATGTTGCATCTTGCCATTAAGCAGGATAAAAATATAGTCCTTAGTATATGAAGACCTTGTTTTGTATTTCTTAATGAGCAGACGCAAGGGTCGGGTCTACCTCTGTCTCCTTCTGTTTTGTTTGGCTGACATTTAAGGGTCGGCGACCAGAGGGCCTCCTCCTACATCACACTGAGATGAGTCAACTGTTTCAATTTAATGAGTGTGGATTCCAGCTGGCCACCATGAAAAGGTTGAAATCTCAGCAGGACTTGCATATCTAATGTGAGGAAAGGCTATGATTGAGGCAAGAAATTATGGAGAATCAACTGAACATGCAGAGAAATCCAAAGTATTAATAATAAAATAAAAGTCAAGTTGAACTTTAAGTGGGCAAACAACATAATGTAAATTGGAAAATAAAGTAAAACTGCCCTATTAATTATTTTTTTAAGCACATATTTGCCTGTAGAGATGAATGTATGACACACCTAAGTAGCAAAAGACCAACTAAAGAGCCCTATGCAAAAATAAACACCAAAACGTTTGCAGTGGTTAATGTCTTGTTATAGATTATGATTGACTTAAACTTCTTTATTAACTCAGAAAAAGCACATGAGAGAATGATGAATGTAGTTTTAGACATGAAAAAAATGTCTTGAAGCAATTTTGTGAATTAAAGCGTATTAAAGGTAATTGGCACAAACTTTGCTCCTAAATGCAAGTTAAAAAGTACAATCTTTTTTTAAACCAGTCACCCTCAGCTAAACCTAACAATGCTGTGGAGATAAACAAAAAGTCTATGGTCCCACCTTGACAAAGTTTGTGTCATTTGGTCCTACTGATCAAATGGACATTTCTGAACATATACATAAGGCATCAAACCCCAAGAATGGTCTAGAAGTTATAAATCACAGTGGTGGTACTGTCTGGGACTGTTTTGCTCCCAGTGAAAGTCAATAATAAAGTGTAAAGAATTCATCTAAACCTTAACCTATTATCCAGCTAAAATACATATAAAACCGGGCTGCTGTATCGAAGCAACAGCGTAATGTCCTCTTTAAAGTCGTATCCTTGTCTGTGTTGTGCCTCTGCCAGGAAACCTGATACTCTACCAGTTCTAGAAAGAAGGGACTTTCCAAGCAAAAGCATCTAGAGCAGGTATGATATGTGGTACATTTATTTGCAAATTGTGCACATTTCTCTTGCAACATTACACATTGTAAGCAAGTAAAGGAAAAGTTCTGAATTATTATGTTTTTTTCTGTTTTTAAAATTAAAAATAAAATCTGTAAATATTTAAATAATTAAGAATGCCTGGCTGTTTTGTGATAACTGCTGTACAGTGCTGGGACAGCAGTTTTAGGTATTTTATGATTTTAATGTACTTTTATAAAATAGATTTAGACTAATTGGTAATTCCTTAATTTCCCTTTAGAAAATAAAAAGAGAACGATATTGTCATGATTCACCTATGTGAGGAGTTTCCTTCTTGTGTGATTCTCTGCACTTCCCTGTTTATGTTCTTTAGTTGGTGTTATTCTAGTTCATTTATTGTAGATTAGGCTCGTGGTTTATTCTTTATTTTTTATTCAGTCCAGTCAGCTGTAATTGGTCTCAGTTATGTCTCATACTCACCTGATCACTCCCACCTGTTCTCCATTTATCCTTACTCCCCCCTGTATCTAGCTCCCTGTTTTTTCTCCATTCATGTGTTGGGTTCTACTTTTTGCCTGTTTTGTCTCATGAACAAACAAACCTTTCAACCAGACAGATATACTGTATATATATTTATAAAATATTACCTTACCTAACAAATTTAATTCAGAAGAGAAAGTGAATTTAATCATATTCAGAACTATAATAACGTTAATCAATTAAATGTATTTTTTTTCAAGCTCTTGCTTGATTAAATAACTAGGTTTGAGATCTATATATCAGTTGATGAAAAAAATCACCTGGATCAGTAATAAAACAGCATCTGGAAAACATGTAAAATAAATACACATCTTTTCACTATGATAAGATTAAATTCTTCAATGTAATGATTAGTTTCCCATAACAATAAATGAAAAATAATTATAAGCTGCATATAATAATGAAATAAAAGCACATTTCACTACAAGGAAAGCTCTGAAATGTGCAATAAATTAATTAAACTGCGTCTTTGTGTTTCCAGACATAATCTAATTAGAAGTGCTAAGGAAAAAGACTCACTAAACTAAACTGGCAATTGATTGGTAATATTTTTTTTTAGTTGATGTTCAACTCAAAGAAAAACAACATCCGTTGCTCCGTCATATATAGTGTTTTGTACCCTCCTTGGCATTTTTCATTTTTTGTTGCATCACGACCTGGAAATAAAATGGATTCTTGGAGAGTTTGCATTATTTACTGAACTGCCTACAACTTTCAAGATTTTTTTTATTGTGAAGCAAACAACAAATAGAAAAATTCAGCGGGCATAACTGTTCACCCCCCTCCCCCCACACCTCCACCCCTAAAGCCAGTTAAAAAGTACTTTACTTTGTAAAGCCACCCTTTGCAGCAATTATCGATGCAAGTCACTTAGGATAAGTCTCTATGAGCTTGCCACTGAGATATTTGTCCAATACTCAAGGCAAACCTGCTCTATCTCCTTCATGTTGGATGGTTTTTGCCTGTGAACAGTGATCTTCTAGTCTAACCACAGATTTTCAATTGGATTGAAGTCTGGACTTTGACAAGGCCATTCCAAAATATTTTACTGTTTCCTCTTAAACCACTCAAGTGTTGCTTTAGCAGTATGTTTCAGGTCATCGTCCTGCTAAAAGGTGAACCTCTGTCCTAATCTCAAATCAGAATATCAGAATATCACTGTATTCAGCACCATCCATCTTTCCTTCGACTCTGACCTATAGGGATGGTGTTGTTTACACCAGATGTTGCGTTTTCCTTGGTCACCGAAAAGTTAAATTTTAGTTTCATCTGACTGGAATACCTTTCTCCACACATTTGGGGAGTTGCCCACAATTTTTGTTGGCGAACTCAAAACATGCCTTCTTATTTTTAACACTAAGAAATGGCTTTTTCCTTGCCACTCTTCTATGAAGCCCAGCAATATGGAATAAACGGCTTATCGTGGTCCTTTGGAGAGATACTCCATTCTCTGCTGTGGAACTCTGCAACTCCAGGGTTAGCTTTAGTCTTTGTACTGCATGTCTGATTAATGCCCTCCTTGCCCTCCTTGTCTGTGAGTTTTAGTGGGCGGCCCTCTCTTGATAGGTTTGTTGGGGCACTATGTACGTACCATTTGAATATTATGGATTTAATAGTGCCTCGGGGGAACATAAAAGATCTCGATATTGTTTTATAACCCCACCCTGACTTCTATTTCTCAACAACTTGTCCCTGACTTCTAAGGAGAGCTCCTTGGTCTTCATGGTTTGATGCCTCTTGCTTAGTAGTGCTGTCGCGTCTGGGGCCTTTCAGAAAAGGTGTGTTTATACTGACAAACCATGGGACACTTAAATTGCACACAGGTGACTTCATTTCACTAATTACATGACTTTTGAAGGCAACTGATTGCACAAGAACAGCAAAATACATATGCATATGCCAATTTTCTGTTTTTTTTTCCGTTTTTTTATACATATATATATTTTTCTCATTTCATTTTGCCAACTTTTACTATTTTGTGCTGATCCATTACATAAGATAACATAAAAAACATAAAAATGACAGGGTGGACTGTAACAAAATATGTGGGTAACAAGCCATACCTTTGCAAGGCACTTATTTACCAAAACTAACATAATATGTGTTCAGTGTGTACTTTGCAACAAATTAACATTATTGGTTGGATTTAGCATGGTGGTAACACGACAAAACATTCAAAAGAACAATCTTCCTTATGTGGGTGTAGTTGGTAAACAGGGCTATGGTGCATAACAATAATCAGATTAATCTAATTATATTTTCACTTGAGTTAACTGTGACATCTATAAAAGTGAGATTCCAAACACTGATCATTAATGCATTAACTTCTACTGCACCAATAATAATGATTATAAAAAGGCTTGAAATCCTAGATGAAAATCAAATGAAAATTTGATGAAAAGTTTAATTGTAAAATGATACTCTTGTTTTATGAGGTAACAGAGTTCAAGCCATCAAAAAATCTGAAAAACATTAAAAGCATTAATTAAAAAAAGGCTGAGGTGTATTTTGCATAGTAATTTTTTTTTTTGCATTAGCTAAAACCCTGTCTGGAACATTAGGATAAGAACATGTGGTGTTTTCAAATGACACACTTACCCCAGATACAATGAGCTCTCCGCCAAGATTCTGCACCTCAGCCTTCACCTTGCTACAGATGTTGAGCTGATGACAGTACAGGGCGATTCTCTGCAGGTAGGCCAGCAGATCCTGCTTGCAGGCTGAGTCAGGACACTAAATTGTAAAAAGGAAGAAAAAGGAATTTTTCATAACTAGCAAAATTGAATGTTTCAGACATAAAACACATCTGTTTTTCATGTTAGGCCTTATCGCTATAATATTTTGAGCATCTAGAGACTACGCTTTTTGCCCATTCTTCTTTACAAGGTAGCCTAAATCCAGTTGGACTTGATGGGGGTGTCTGTGAACAGCTATGTTCTTGGCTAGCCACTGATTCTCCATTGGATTTAGGTCTGGACTTTAACTGGGCCATTCTAACACATGATTTACCTTTGGTCTAAACCATTCAATCATAGATGTGGCTGTATGTTCAGGTCTTTGTCCTGCTGGAAGATAAATCTCCAAACAAGTCTGAAGTGTTTTGCAGCTTCTAACAGATTTTCTTTTGAAATTTGCCTACATTTAGTTTTATTTACCTTTCATCAACTCTGACTAGTTACGTGTCCCTAATGAATAAAATGATCCTACAATATGATGCTGCTACCACCATGTTTCACTATGCAGTGAGTGTTAAGGGTGATGTACAGTGTTAATTCTTCACCACACATAGTGTTTTTCACGTTTGCCAGAGAGCTAAATTATGTACCTTTTCTCACTTGTTCGCTTTGTCTTATATATGGCTTGTAATTAACTGCAAACAACTAACTGTCCTGTCAAGTGATACTTTCACCTGAGCTGTACACCTGCAGTTAATCCAGAGTTACCATGGGCATGTTGGAAGCTCCTCTGGTTAATGCTCTCTTTGCCTGGCCTGGCAGATTACGTGAACGGTCATGTCTTTATACGTTTTGCAGTGGTACCAGTGCTCAATGAGATATTCGAAGCTTGAGATATTGTTTTATAACATAAGCTGGATTTAAAAGTCAAGTCAAGTTTATTTATATAGCGCTTTTCACCAACAAGGCACTCAAGGCACTGTACATAAGGAAAAACATTACAATGATACAGAAAATCAAACAACAGAGGTAATTAAAAAAAATAAAGACAATCGAATGATGGATAAGAAAACGAAAGGAAAATTTTACCAACAATGTTTAGATAACACATTCAAAGACCACTCTAAACAAATATGCTTTTAATCTTGATTTAAAGCAACTTAGGGTTTCGGCACTTTTACAGTTTTCTGGGAGTTTATTCCAGATTAGTGGAGCATAAGTTCTTTAGGTGATAGAAGGCCGACCTTGTTACTGTCTTTATGTGCCTCTGAAGGTTCAGGTCTGAGTCCATCACTACACCCAGGTTTCGAGCCTGACTGGTGGTTTCTAGCTGTATTAACTGAAGCTGTGTGCTAACTTTTAAATGCTCTTCCTTTGGTCCAAAGATTATTACTTCAGTTTTGTTTTGATTCAGCTGAAGAAAATTTTGGCACATCCATGCATTGATTTCTTCTAAGCATTTACCAAGCGCTTAAATGGGTTCATACTCACCTGGTGACATCGTAACGTATAGCTGTGTGTCGTCAGCATGATATGTTACATGTTATGATAGCTTATGTTGTTGTTTTTTAAAATCTGAGTTAGGGGGAGCATGTAGATATTCAATAGGAGGGGTCCTAAGAGTCCTTTACAGTCTTTCTCTCTGACCTGTCTGCTGTTTTTTTGGTCTTCCCAACATTTTTCAATTTTCTCTAAAAAAGAAAACCTATGAGGCCTTCACTGAGATTACACAAAGGTGTACTTGTTTACTTTCTATTTATGGGTGACAACGTGGGGTAAGAAAATGAAAAAAAAATTAATAATTTTACATTTTTATTTTTAAAAAGATCTTAAAAACGAATAATTTTTCTTTCAATTTACAGTGATGCACTACTTTGGTTAATCAAATAAAATCCTAAAAAATACAGGTTCATGGTAGTAAGGTAGGACAAAATGCAAAATGGTTTAAGGGGTAGAGTTAGTAGTTGTTTATCATTAAATATAATTTAAAATAGAATAACCAGCACAAAAACAGCAAATTTTAGTGAGCAGGACATGTAGATTTAGGAGACTTAAGATTCACTATTATTCTGCACCCCCACTGAGAGCCGTAGTGATGAATGAGTAATACCTCTGCATCCATGAAATGAAACCTACTGGTTGAATCTTGACTGAAAGTGACATTCTTGTCAAAGGTATAATGTAAAATACATAGGACACTGCTGAAAAGATTTCATACTCCACTCAAAGACACAAAATTGGCAGAAGTAAAGGTCAGGGGCTTCAATACACTGTTGCCAAAACCTCTCTGCCTATTTAAGAACACTTGCATAAGTCTAAAAATTGTATTTTTTCCCCAAAAAGATTCATAACTCAAGCTCTCTGCCGAATTGGATGGCTATATGGGAGTTGTAGGTGAGGGCGTGGCCATTTTAGTGCAGAATGAGGTGAAAAACGTTTGGTATGCAAATTACTGTACAACTGCATTGCACCGGGCTTTCACCAAGCCAGTCAATATGTGTTCGATTCCCAGCCGGGGGTCTTTCTGCATGGAGTTTGCATGTTCTCCCCGTGCATGCGTGGGTTCTCACCGGGTGCTCCGGCTTCCTCCCACAGTCCAAAGACATGCCTGTTAGGTTAATTGGTCTCTCTAAATTGCCCTTAGGTGTATGAATGAGTGTGTGCTTGGTTGTTTGTGTGTTGCCCTGCGATGGACTGGCGACCTGTCCAGGGTGTACCCCGCCTCCCGTCCATAGACTGCTGGAGATAGGCACCAGCTCCCCCGCGACCCACTATGGAATAAGCGGTAGAAAATGACTGACTGATGACTGACATATATATACATATATAATGTGTATATATATATATATATATAATGTGTAAATATTATATATATATAATATATATATAATGTATATATAATGTATGTATGTAGTTAAATAATGAAATAATAAAGGGCACAAACTTACACTAAATGTTATCCACTGTTTTGCCAAACAGGGACTCAAACCTTTAAATTACATATTATATATTTATAATTACATATTTTTCTAAAAGAAGGTCCTCTACTTATTGTTTTTTTACCTAAGAATTAATATTGTGATTAGTAATATTTTTTGCTCTTAACTAGAAAGAATCCAGTGCCTTTAAAAAATGTTGCCGCAGTATAAAAGCTCGGAGACCTGCTTCCTTCTTATTCTATACTGCTTAGCTATCTTTGTTTTAAAGGAATCAGAAGTCCTGACCTTGTCCTTTTGGCCTTTGTGCTACTTCAGCAGCAAAAAAGACTACTCATACAGTGCAGCAAATGAACCAGCGTGGAGTACAAGGACAGCCTCATTGGGTGTCCTACTATCACACAGTTTGCCCCCGTAATTCCATCTGGAGGCCTTCCAGAAGCCAGCTATGGCCCACTAAGCCCTCAGTGGGTAAAGAACATTGCATCAGCTGCTTAAACACTGCAAGCATCATTTTGAAGAAACACCCTTTTTTAAAGCATTAATATTAAACGGTCCAAATTGGGACATTAAAGAAGCCTGCTTAGGGAAATGCAAAACTCATTTACTTGACTTCTGGGCTCAGGTAGAAGGGGCAGCAAGGTAAATATATGTAATAGAAGCATGCCTCCCCGAGGACTTGCAGAAATCTTTGTCACCCATAGACTTTCCCTCCCTCCGACAAAAGGCCTTTCATCCTGTGACTAATAGTACTGACTGACTGAAAGTAATTTTCCCTGATGGTTAACAATACAGAGTACAACTGTTTTTATTTCTGTTTTGTGGTGAAAAGTTTGTTTCTTGAGCCCACAAATATACACTCAATGGCCATTTTATTAGGTACAGTTTTAACTGTTTAACACCAATAATGAATCAGTCACCTGGGAGAAATGTAATGTATTTAAGCATCTAGACATGGTGGAGCCAAGTTGAAACTGAGCAAATGAATGGAAAAGAAAGGGGATTTTGAAAGTGAGATTGTTGGATGTGTGATACTTTATTGGTACCCAGGTGCAAAATACACCAAGCGTTTATCAACCAAAAGAGCAAAAAGGTACAACAACTACAGGTGGGAAAGACTAGAGCAGGGGTGTCACTGCTGTTCACCTGCACGACACTACCGAGAGAGGAAGAGAGCAGCTGTTTCCACTCTGTTGATCTATCAAAGCAATCTCAGGTGTCTCACTAAATTGATGAAAAAAAATAAACCTAATATAGTGAGCCTGAACATTATTTTTGTTAAGTATTCTGCTGCTGATGTTTTATTTTTTCTCCCAACTGCAAAGAGGACAAACATGCCTCTAAAACTTGGAAAGCTGGCAATGCTAGTATCTGCGGATTTTAAAAGCGCTGAATTTTGTTTTGATGGTAGCAGGGCTAACTCTCCTACTCCTGGTACATATGGCGAAGGTACAACTACACAGAATAGCCCAAGTGTTTCATGCCCTAACCCTGACATACAGCTAAAGTCCAGTCACCACAGAATAAAAGCTTTTGACCTGGCTTGGCTGTTGGAGATGTAATAATCCCGTGGCTTTAAAAGACGGAGCTTGGCAATTAAATACATACATGATGGATGGATAAAGAAAGACAACAGATAAAGATTGAAAGATGGAAATAGACAGAAACAGATAAAAGATGTGATAAAGAGTATAGCAAAATGGCTCAGTACACAAGTCGAAAAAGGTTTTGAACCACTGTTCTAGGCGTATGTTGCCTAACCTGCAAACAGACTGCAATGTTTTGAGCTTGTTAGCTTTTCTTGCTCTCTGTTTTCAGACACAGGTAAATGGTCTAACTTGCACTGACTGAACAGCATGCTACTTATAATTTAAGTATGCATAAGCCTGAGTACTTTACCTGTTTGTGTTTTCTACTGTTTTGCAAAATAAAGGAAATAATTTTAGCTGCCCCATTGTAAAAAAACAATTTTAGTATAATTGAAGACATTATATATTGCACACCCTTAGTGTACCCATCTTCGAATGTTTAAATCCAGAAAGATATTGCACCATGTCATAAAGCTTAAGTCATCTTAAACTGATCTAAATCCAACAGAGCACCTTTGGAAAGTGTTGGAATGAGAGATGTGCAGCCATTAATTCTTCTCCAAAATGTATAGTGTGGTTAATGGTTAAATCTAAGGCATGAAAGCTAAGGTGGTTCTAAAGGGCAGAAGCAAGGTGTACCTGATAAAGTTACCGGTGAGTGTAAAATTGTAAAGTTTCACAGTGGTTACTACAATTATGAGAGTAGGACTTTGTAAAGCCCTGTAAGTAAGACCAAAGCTGCCACTGGCCCCACGTTAAGTGACACTGAGCACACAAAAGTGTGCTCAGTGTCAGCTTAAGCTGTTAAGTCATTCAGCAGCCGTTAAGGAGTGGGTGGCGTGGATTGGGGGGTTAGTGGCTGGGGGGGAATGCTTCTTGCTGGGCATTATTGCTGCATAGCGTCACTACTAACAACACTTCTGGCCCAGGCACACACATACAAGCAAAGCACTGCCTCAGGCAAATTTGATGCAGACATGGCACGATTGTTTCCCACTGTATGGCTGACTAATAGTCTGTTGCTATCACTGATTTTGTTGATGTAAATAAATTGTATGGCCTATTACTTTGCTGGGCTCATTGAAGCCCTCTCCATTACCCCCCTTGTCTGACATGGTGAAACAGAATTCATTACTGACTAGTCAGAAAACACTCCTTGCTTTACCGCCTACCTTGGTTCAAACCTCTGACAATTCTCCCCGACCTTAAATGCTTCTGTGGCTTTTGGTCCGTAAAATTAGATATTATCTTTTGTTTTTGCCTAATTTAAAAAAGAAAAAAATTATTTATCATGAATAATTAGCAAGTAAAGACAAAATTAGCTGTAAAGACAAAAGTGAAATGTTTTCAAAGTTTTCCACCTCAAACTGAGGAACAACGTTTTTCTCAAAGTTTTCACTGTGTAAGCTGTAGTCATTCAAAAGTAAAGAACGTTTTTTCCTATCTTTGTTTATGGCTTTTTGTGGGTTGTATGTAACACAATAAATATCCAATGAAAGAAAAATACAAGAAAGACTTTCAATAAGAATGATGAATGACATATGGACAGTGGAATGACAGACACACCCAGTTACACTGAGAAATACATGTCCTCTAATGTATTTCTCTGATATTACATTATGTTACATAACTGTCACACAGTTATGTAAAAGAAAGTACGCCTACTTTAAATTTCAAGTTTTTATGTACAAAGACAAGCCTCTGGCCCTTAGCAGGTCTCAACATTAGCCAACTGCAACCTCCGATAAACAATAACACATTAAATATTACTTTGTTTAAGCATTTTTATTTTAGAAAATTACAGTTAATGCACAGCAGAAGCAGTATGTAAAAAAATATGTATACCCCCTTTAAAGTAATTATTAAAATCAACCACATGTGACTAACCAAGTACACTTAAAAAAGTGATTCTCAGCAGGTTGGAATCGATAAAGTGGGAAGCAATTATTTCTGCCCATCAATCTGAGACAGAGTAATAAGTATATTTCAAGACAATCAGGAGTCTATCCTTTTAATAATAATACATACAATATTTTTCAAGATCAGGAAAGACAGTATTGCCCCTTTTCGACTAGCCCCTACACAGAGTGGTTCTCTATGGTTCGACTCACTTTTTTGGCTTTTACATTAGTAACGGTTCCATGTAACCATTACTACTTTTAGTACCTGCTTACTTGTAGTTCCAATCGTTTTGAGTCACACTGAAAACGTTAAGTCAGAAAACTGTCGGTCACTGATTGGTTAGGGGGCGGCATCACTAGTCACAGCATATTTCAGTTACTATCTTCAACTGTTAAATTGTTTAACGCTAGCCTTTTTGTGTATACTATTATTGAATATAGTGAACACTATTATAGCAAGATAGCATTTTGCAGCGTTAGCTTACCCTCACACATCCTCTAGTTTGTATCCTTCCGTTTGATGCGCCATGGCTTCCCTATCTCTCCTGTACTTGTCCACAGTGCTTTGAGTCTCGCTGCCCCGAGCCTTCTCTGGCTCTCTTCTTTCAGTCGGAGTTTGACAACAGCCTCAAACAGAGCAGCAGTCTAGGCTGTTGTTGTGTTTTTTGTCTCTAAATAAAATCACTTCAGACCGTGGGGCCGCTTTCCTATAAACAATTTCTACTCATTGAGATAGTCCTCAATTGTAATGGATATCAGTTCAATTTAATTCAATTCACATCACTAGGTTTCAGTAGTGTTGGCAAGCCACAAGTGCTTAGCTTGTGTTGTTCTGCATTTAGTGTAACAAATGATGAAACATCTTGATGGCTGGTCATACCAATACCCCTAATCATACAACAGCCTGTCTGCCTTGCTTTTCATCTTCATTGAATGATACCCTGCCTTAGGTAAATACCTCTGCAGCATCACCTTTCTACTGTGGCATATGCAATTTGATCTTCAAGTAACCTACATTGCCACAGATTTTTGCGAGACTGCTTTTTGAGCACTATGTAACTCACATCAACCCTGTTGTTAAAAAAAATGCTACTCAAATCTCACAGCAAAAGTAATGTTACTTAAATTCACATTTCGCTTCGCAGTCATACGTATGCACCAATGAAGATTCATTGTCCTCAGCATGGTGAATATTAAGTGGCTCCAACTGACAGCAGTCTGACCTACTTTCCCTTTAATAAATCAACTATTTATTCAACCACTTGGGGGTCCTCATAGACTGTGTATAGACAAAAGACAGTTTACCACTAGATAGTAAAAATTTTTTTAAATAAAATTAGACTAGATGGTGATGTTATGGACAATTTATGTAACCTGTCCTGGCACAGTATAACAGTGAATTCTATGCCCTTCATCCTAATACACATGTGCAATACAAAACATGTGCACATCAAAAAAGTCCCACATATGACATGACAGGACTTGATGTTCCACAAAAATAATTTCCCCCTGCTTGGATCCGCATAAAATTCGTTTTTTGATGCGTCAACATACATGAGAACACAAGAAAATGTGTAATAACAGCTTAAGATATTTAAAAACATTTTATTCGTGAAAAGTAAGGCACCCGTGTTCATCAACAATAAATATTTGCACAGCAATCAGCTACAACACTTAAACAGTCTTTCGTCCATTACTTTTGGTAGCTCTCTAAACAAGCCTAATATCTATTTGTACTATAAAATGCATAAATTGCTAAATATCCTACTGAATGGTTTAGTCCTAAATATAAGATTTGTTCTGAAATATTTGGTGTAAAATGTTGAATAATACTTCATACTAAAAAGCACAAAAAAGTGGTTGTTCCCTGATTTCCTGACCACCAACTTCCCCTAGACCCCATCAACAGGTGGTTACTGAATGCTTTGAGTTCTAAAATGATGTGAATCAAACTCTTTGGCTTACATAGTTACCAGTTGAAAGACACCCACTGAGATAGTAGAAGAGAACATTTCACAACGCTTTGCCCCCATTGTTGAAGCAGACAAGAAAGGAATAAATGTAATTTCAGTGAATTGTACTTCACTCCTCTAGATAAATTTCAGAAACATACAGAGTTCTTGCCAAAGAACACTTAAGTTGTTTGGCAGCAATGCCTTATGAGGACATTGTATGTTGAATTTTCTTTCCCTTAAGACAATGCATGTGTTGGTTTGCACTGTACCACAGTCAAGCTGTAGCATACTTTAGAAACACTTTAGTTTTTGGATAAACCTAAGAGCAAATTTAACAGCTTTAGAAAGTCATGGCCAGACTAAATATACAAAGGCTAAAGTTTAAAAGGCCAACTGTCTGTCATAAATAAATTAGCCTACAGAAAGAACAAGGTGGAGGTATTCAGTCCACCATCCAGTCATTCTGAGATATATTCTGATTGTTTCTGTACTATGTTATGTTATTAGGTCCTAATTTAAAACAGTAAAAATAATGACTAAATCAGTAGTAATTAATGTGTTCCTGCACCACCTGTAATGTGTTCCTGTGCCACCTGTTTTCTGTACTCATCATATAACTATAACACTAAGCTAATAAATAAACTGTAACATACAGTAATATTGATTGCAATAATCCTAAAGCATTTGTCACACTGTTTCTTATATTGCCAGGTACTTAAAACACATTTTATGTGACTCTAAACATAAAGAAATGAGTATCATTTTGTGAAACAACTCTTGTCATGTATTAACAGTATACATATTGTATTTGATGTGCCCTGGCAGCTTTGCTTAACTGGAGATCAAATTGTGTTGCTACAGTTTCAAATATGCTAAAAAGCATAACAAAGGCATTATTTACTTAAAGCTACACATCTTCCTACTCTAGTGAAGTAAAAAGCAGATGTGATGGGGTTTTAGCCATAGTGCAACAACAGAAAAAAACATGTTGTCAAAATATGTCAACTACATGTTTTAGGGAACCCGCCTACAAATCCTTTAACATCCACCCTGTGGAAATTTGACCTCGGTTTCATTACTGCACAAATAACATAAAAACACAAAAACTATCAAAAAGTTGAAGTCTGATAAATTTATAGAGCAAATACAGATTAAATATTTGTACAGTACCAGCAGTTCCAATGTTTTCATTACATTGCTAAATATCACATACTAAATATTACATGTGATATTTAACATTATTCATAGTGTCAATGCTGGAGATGATGCAGTATAAGAAAAAAGAAGCAGAAAAATAGAGGGCAGAAAAACATTGCTGGAGTGAAATAGACTGAGGTTCCCTGAAGCTCATCTTTTCTACGTCAAGCACAGTATTTAAATGACAATGAAAGAGATTGCTATCCTCTCATCATTCTATGCTTAACTGTATTCTGGTCTGCTTGTGTTCATCAATAGGACAGCTGTGGAGCATTCACCAGGACAGAAGGGACTGACCCACTGACTTGGTTTACTATTACAGCAGCCACATAAAGTAGTAGAATTATCTTTCTACATAATTCCAAGCTGCAGAGCTCTCGACAAGCCTCCAAAATGTGTGAATGCAAAATACTTGTATTGTTAATATACAACAAGGACAGGGAATCAGGCTTACCTGCTTGTGTTGTAATTTTTTTATAAAGTGATACAGAATAAAACTTTTGATGTATTTAGTTATATTAACCCATTTTTTTTTACTGCTTGTCATGGTGAACACATGTCAAGAGAATGTCTGAGATAGTAAACACATAAAAAAAAATAAAACACTCTTATTCCACTTCATGTCCGGCAAAAAGCTCTGATGTCTCCAGACGTGCAGCAGAAGGCTCTGCATATTCAGTAAGGACTGGTCTAAGAAATGTTAAAGCGAGAATCAAAAATGGCAAGCCACCTGCTCTCTTCATTACAGCAAACTGTTCATTTCCGACACAGGTTCTTCAAGTAATTTGCCTTGTGGCGTACAGAATTGCCTCCCACTCAAGCCTTGTTAAACACTGATTGTCATTTGGCAGTCCACAAGCCGACAAATAAATACACACACAAACAAAATAGTTGAAACTTCCTTAGTCCTGTTTGGTGCAAACTGTGGGCTAAACAATGTGAGTGACCTTGAGTAGAAACAAATGTGGTTACATCCAAGACATACAGAAAAACATCTCCCTGTTGGTGCTCATAAATACATAGTAGGAAGTGTAATAAAGCAGCATTCAGAGTCATATTCAATACATTCTGGATGGTATGACTGGAGCTACATAGTGTCAACGCTGACTGTATCTGCCTTCTATCATGCTGAATGCTTTGCATACTCTGCAGTCACAAGAACTAGCACACATTCAGCAGTATGCCAACAGCAGAAGACTTGCTGGTGTATTTTTGGTAAGTCGCATGTTGTCACAGGAACAGAGGGAAAATAAAATGTGGAGAAAATGTGGTGCAAAAAAATCATGTATTTTTACACATTTAGAGACAAACAGTTTAGCTTTTTTTTCACATATCGAAACCACCTGTTCGCTACATGCCTAAAACCAAGCAGTGGGTGGGCTGGAGAGTGGACCTGAAAAAAAATGAAAACAAATCTACAATCTAAGAAAATGTTTCGTAAACGCATATGCTGCAGCGCTCTATTTGATTTGTCTGTTTCATTATCAGTCTCAGTAAAGCATAGTCTGGCAAAAATGACTCATTTCATATCATATTATCATGCTTTACTTTGACTAATATATTATATGTCTGATTTCACTCCTAAATTCTTAAGATTAGGAGCTAAGATGACTAAGGTTGAACTTAGAGTTCCTGCACATAATATCTAAAACTTTTTCACGTTTCCAGACTCATTTCTAGAGTTCTCAAGTTTTTGCTCATTTTTAACTTAGCAATAAAAAGAAATCACTGTGAATTGGATGGATGGATGAATGGATGGATGGATGGATGGCAACATTTGACAGCGAAGTAAGTTTGGTATCAAACACCTTTTTTTTTACTTATGCAAACCTAGAAAATAGTTCTGTCTAGATGTGGAAATGCTGAAGTTTAAACCGAGCATCAGAATGGGCAATTAAGGTGATTTGAGCAACTTTGAACGTTTTATAGATCCCCGTACGAGACAGGCGGGTGTACTTTTTTCAAAAACTGCAGTGAATGCATGACTATCTCTTGCATTTACAGAGGATAGGCCAAAAATAAGTTAATATCCAGTTAGTAACAGTTGTGTGGACAAAATACCTTGCTGATGTCAGAGCTCATTACACACTCAATATGATAATGTACCATGGTATAAAGCTTAAATCATCTCAAACTGGTTTCTTGAACATGACAAGGAGTTCACTGTACTTGAATAGCCTCAACAGTCACCAAATCTAAATCCAATAGAGCAATAGAGGATGTGGTGGAATTTGAGCTTTATTTCATAGATGTTCACAGATGTCCAGCGGACAAATCAGCAGCAACTACAGGATGCTTTTATGACAACATAAACAAAACTTTCTCAGGACAGTTTTTGACACATGAATAATTAAGGCAGTTCTGAAAGCCAAAGGGGACCCAACCCAGTACTAACAATAAATAGTTAAAGCAAATGAGTGTACAACAGTCTATAACTTGGATATGTTGGCATCCCCTATTTTCTATAAATGTAGACACTGCAGCTTTGGAAAGTGAAACAAATGTACCTTTGCCTGGACTGGCTAATTCTTTAATTTAGGTTTTGACAAGCAAGTCTGTAAAGGGCCATTGATCTAGAGGTTCTTGTTTTGACAAAATGATGTAGATAAATGAGAAAGAATGCTTGAGACAACAATTAATTTCAATTAGTTTGACAGAGGTGTCTTCTAAGAGAGAAAATACGTATTTTGGTTTGGACTTTGAATTTTAGGATTAAAAAGAAAGATACACTGTTTGACTGGCTCACTAAAGTCTTTGAAATAAAAACTGTAAAACACCTTTAAGTTAAAAGTCAGATCCCTGAACTTTTCATCATCTGAGAGGTCTAAGTCATTTAAGAAGTTACAAAAGCTACAAAATGATGACATGAAGACTGAGTAATCAGTTAAGGTTTTTCATCTAATTCCCTACAACAAAATACATAATATTTTCTAAAGAAAATTAAGAAGGCAGATAACAGGGAGGATACATTTCTGTCCTGGAATAAAATAAGTTCATGATGATTTGAAAAATAAAAATCTTCCGGCCTCATGTTGAGTGCAGGGGTTGCAAAAATGGATATCATTATTTTAGTTCTGAAAGATTTTGGCCCAACATTTCTTCAGCCTAATGCTGCATGATACAACCCCAGCAGGTAAAACTGAAACCTACAGTAATTATCCCATAGGCTTGCAAGCCAACAGCAGTGGCAATTACAAAGACAACAGGTATCTGTACTTCTTATTAGAGACAGAAATGAAATGAAAATGAACATTATGCATTACCTGGAGTGAGAGTTTTGAAATACCTCCCAGTTCATTATATGTACACACACCTACACAGCATAAACACCTATTTCTTTTCACTCTGATCTTCCCTCGGCCCAGAACTGATTTATTAGATATTGAAAATGGTCTGTCAGCATGTTTTAGAGAGGTACTCATCTGATAATGAATGCATCACCTCGGCTGGAAGCTAATTATATTAGAGACACAACTTGGTTCTGCTGTCTTGCTCTCTCTGTGTGGGCCCCATTGGGAGACAAAGTCATCCAGCAGCACAGCTCTACCACTCAAGCTACGCTCATCAACTCTCACAGTAAAGATTTCCATTGGCTATGGCCACTTACTCTGAATTAAAAATTTGATCTCCTGCCAGCGGCCTGGACTCCACCAGGTACACATTCAAACCCACAGGAATGCATAAAGACAAAGAGTGATAGCGACAGACACAAACTAAGTTACGGAGCTACCTGATCTGCAACAGCGCGAGATAATTTGTCCATCCTGGAACCGGCTTCTGCAATCTTCTTTGCCGCGTTGATCACATCTGAGGAGTTCTTCAGGGGGCCTTTGCCTCTGTATGAATTCAGGGAAGGAATGAAAAACTTTAAGACTGAGCATATATAGCACCACAAACATAAGACATGAAATCCATCGGCATTAAAAAAAAAATACATATTTTTGACTAGATTAAGCTGAAATAAACTGAACGTTAAACCTGTAAGCTTTAACATTTTTGCCTTTTCTATTCTTCCAATGTCTTTCTTCTGAAACTGGCTTTCTTCTTGCCACTCTTCCATAATGCCCAATTTTGTGGAATGAATGATTATGTAAACATATCTCCCAGAGCTTTTGATCAGGGCTGCACGATATATCACAAATTTATCAATATCACATTACGACTATCCACAATAAGGAGAAGAACTGTATGAACTGCAATGAATGTTAGCAAATTATTTAAGTGCATTACATTCAGGTTCTCTTTGCCTGTATTATACTTGGGGACACTTGTTTAATGCAGGCTTAAAATGTTTAGAACTTAAAGAGGGTGTAAGGTAGTCAAGTAGTAAAACAACCCTTTCAGTGTCAAAACGTTCACCAGAAGAAACTTTGTTGCCCTTGATGTTGAAATGAAAAAAATGGCTTTTTTTAGCAGTTGGAAAGACTACTTATAATATGGGGCTTCTGGTTGCTATGAACCCAAAGCAGAAAGACTTTAATATTTTATAATCACTTGTTTATTTATCACAAGTAACATAAGTATTGTGAAATGTACCATTATTATCACATTTCACATGTTTTCTTAATATTAAACAGCTCTACTGTGGATCTCTGCAGCTCTTCCAGAGTTACCATGGGCTTTTTGGCTGCTTCTCTAAAAAATTATCATCTTGCAACAACATTAGTTTAGATGAACGATCATGTCTTTGTAGGTTTGAAGTTGTGCCATACTTTCACTTTTCAGATAATGGATTGAACAGTGTTTCCAGAGAACCTACCCCTGTTTTAAGCTTCTCCGTGACTGTATCCCTGACGTGTCTGTGTTTTTCCTTGGTTTTATTGATGCTGTTTGTTCACGAATATTCTCTAACCGAGCACCTAGGCCTTCACAGAGCATACTTCCATCTGTTGTTTATACGCACTTATGCTTACAGGGTCACAGGGGGACTGATACATATCACCAGCCGTCTTTAGACGAGAGGTGGGGTATACCCTGGAAAGGTCGCCACTCCATCACAGAACCTCACAAAAAGAGACTCAAACAACCACTGACACACACTTACTCCTAAGGGCAATTTAGAGTGACTAGTTATCTAACAGGTTTTTAGACTGTGGGAGGGAGCTAGAGTAACAGGAGAGAACGTACCCATGCATGGGGAGAAAATGCAAACTCCATGCAGAAAGACCACACGCTGGGATTTGAACTCATGACCTTCTTGTAACCAGGCAACAGTCCTAATAAAAATGCACCACCACTTCACAGAACAGCTGTATTTATGCTGAGAGAAAATTACACAAAGATGGACTCTTTGTACTTGTTATGTGACGTCTGAAGGCAACTGATTGCACTGGATTTTATTGCAAGGCATCATAGTAAAGGGGGCGTAATACAAATGCAAGTCGATTTTTAGATTGTTTGTGATTGTATAATGACTTTTGGGAGGCACTGCATGTTGTGTTACTGTTTAACTGCGGCCACTGTGGAAATTTGTGTGTTACGTATGATTCTTGTTCAATCATTAGCTATAACTGTGCTGTGTGTGCTAATGCCAGTCTGAGTAAGTTGGGTCAACACCAAGTAATAATGGTGTAGTCATACCACCACAGGCACAGAGACTCATGACTAGTCAGTGCTTTGATTTGTAATCAGGAAGTTGCTTTTAGTTTGTCCCATGTCTTTTAATTGGTATGAATCACAACGCCATGCAATGGGTCAGAAAGCATCAGACAGTTTTTTGGGTATTTCCCTGGTATTTGAGCCTCGATTGGGGAGAAAGGAAATGTTTGCGGAAGTATTGGTATCCCTTTAACCTATTCAGATTTTGTCATCTTAAATGCACAAACTTTATTGTATTTTATCTGGGTTTTATGTGATGGCTTGACACAGATCAATGCTCAATAATTAGTAGAAATCCATTTTGCTGCAATACAGCTGTAGGTCTTTTGTCCTTTTGTCTCTACCAGGTGTAGAGACTGTCATTTCGGCTTCTTATTTGAAAAAAATCTCAAGCAAGGCCTTAATCTTCTTAAGAAAAGCATCCCAACATCATGACAATGCCACTACCAGGTTTTACTGTGTGAATGGTGGGTTTAGGGTGATGTGCAGTGTTCATTTTATGACACACTGCATTTTGCATGTAGGCCGTATTGTAGGCGGTATTGTCATCTAATCTGAACTGAGAATCTTCTTCCATCGGTTTGCTGCTCCCCTACATGGCTTGTGGCAAACTGCAAACATGACTTCTAATGGCTTTCTTCAACAACAACCTTTTTATTGCCACTCTTCCATAATAGTAACATAATACAGATGAGTAAAGGTACACAACATCTTTAAATGTTTTACAATGACAATATTTATTTTAGGTCTTGACTTTACCTGGTAAAGTCGGTCATTTCCATCATGATCATACACATCTGCTTGGCCAGCACAATGATGTCATTGCCGTTGTCGTCCCATTTGGCCACTTCTGCATCTAGCTTACACTTCTCTTGTCTAAAGCTCTCCACCTGCTCTGCAATCTTTGCCTTCTCCTCCTGGGGAAGCTGTGCCATGATGGCCTGCAGGTGACATAGAAAAAGAAAAGCGTCAGAGGTGGTACAGGACATGTTGGAAAGGTAAAGTTCACAAGAATAAATTGGCAACATGACTCAGGAGAAGTAGAAGTAGAGGAGCGAGATAAGACTGGAGAAGAGAGAAGAATAGAAAATAAAGAAAATGTTAAAAAAGTAGAGGGATTAGTTAAGCATGCCTACTGCCTACTGCATGAAGATAAAAGGAGAGCTAAAGCACCATTTTTTTTACTTTAAGAAACTGCAAAACTACAAACTTGAACATTAATTTTGTAGTCATGCCCTTTAAGAACACTTTCAAATAAAGTTCTTGACTTGGTATTTAATGACTGGACCTTTTCAAAACCCCTGACATCCTATATCCATAAAAGCAAATCCATTTTTGCCTTCATAGTTTTTTCCCAGCTATGAAAATACATTTCCTCTCTTAGCAGCCTTTGGGGGCAGGTCCAAAACGGCATAAATCTTGTGGCGAGGTCACAGGCACAGTTAGGACCTAGTATTATTTGGAAGATAAATGTATAATTACCTCGCCTCTAAGACCAGAGAATGAATAATGCATTTTTTTCAACATTATGTCAGCGAGGTGAGATGGAAGGAAAAGTAACCTGGTTTCCAGTAGGTCGATTATATTGACTCAAGAGGCACAGATTGAAAACCAGTACAGTAAAAAAAAAGTATTTTTATTATTCATTGTCCTCCACAGAACTGCCATTCTTTCAATGTTATAAAAAAAGCCAGTCATTCTTATCACTTCTATTTCTTGCCTCTCTCACAGCAACGCTAGTTTGCATGTCTGTATGTGTGTGAGTGTGTGTTGGGGGTGGGTGGGTGTTTGTGGGGGGGATACTGAGATGTGCGTCACTTTGCTTGCATCCCCTGGTAGACATGGCAGGAGGAAAATGAAAACAAAAAATACAGATGATTGGTCCTCCTGAAATTCTTCCTGAGAAAATAGGGAGGGGGAGCCACAATGGGAAACAGAAAATTGAAATTACATTCAGAAATAGAAAGGTGTAGAGGCCCAGCTTTCTCATCAGCGGTTAACAGGTACGTCGATGAGCTTAGGCCTTCCGATCGCTCTCTGAGTGCGGCTGTGCAAAGCATTCATGGTGGTTAGTTGAAAAGGAAAATAAATGCCTGGCATAAACAAACAAGCTAAACTAGCCCCCTGAAGCCCAGTGTAGATCTCCTCTGCTGCCTGTGCCAGGACACACAAACAACACCATGGAGGCAAATCCTATTAAACAGCATGTGGGGTGAAAACACAGCTCGCATTTAAAACAAATACCAAGTTAATATGTATTTAGACTGCCCAGCAAGGAGTGAACCATTTAAACTACATATTAGATTTTTTGCAAGGTACACACATTTTAACATTGCAGGTACGTGTGTTGCTCTGATTTATTGTGGTTTCAGGGATCTGGGGCAGCAGTATTCTTATTCATTTAATCTATAACTGAACATCTAATATATATGACTGCCTATTTGCATATTAAATACCCTGCTATAGATTAATTCAGTAATTAGACAAAACCCTTAAGTCATTTATATTCAAGTTGTTTTTTTGGCGAACATTTAATAGCCTACTGGAAAAAAAACAAACACATATTATTCTATGCACTAATGGTAAGCCCTCCCTTGCTTTTGAATGTGGCTTTTGTATAGCTAATAAACTTGTGGATAGGTAAAGAGTAATTTTACACTCAGCTCATCTTTTTGTAAATTACCCTTTTGAACCCACGTAGGATAAACTTGTATTGTTTTTGGTGGTAGATCTTTTCATTCTGCATTTGAAAGTCCTATCTTTGCCACAAAATAGAGGATGTTTGCTGGTTCGACCTACATTTGTATCATGGTCGCCAACCTTTTGTTTCCTTTGTTTTTGGAGGTAAATGATTTGGACCAAAGTCAGAATTAATTACACACTGAGAGATCGGCTGGTGACCTAACTCTTTAGCTTAATCGGCCTTGAAAAAAACTCAAAAGTCCAATATTTTTGGTATCATGAAATGCACTTTTACTTTAATGCATTTTAACGTTAAAAGGTTGCAACAACAATACTCCTCAGTGTGGATGATGCGCTGAAGAAAGATGCTAAAGATCTTGTTTAAAAAGTCAGAGGAAGCACAGCAGGTGTTAGTAGGCTATTTAAACTAAACATTTATTTAATTTAGGTCCCTACGATTATACAGGCTTGATGTATTACAGCAAAGTTACTCTGTTTTATGCTTTATGGGGAACAATCAGCAGGCCCTGGTCCCAGGACCTCTGGGACCTGCCAGGGAAATATGGGTACAGAAGCCCTCTCATATGACCTGGTGCCCATCCATGAAGAGCTCTTGAAGTTAGTAAAATAATCTTAAATTAAACTTTAAAATAAACCGGAAGCCAGTGTAGTTGCATCAAGATTGCAGTAACGTGAAAACTTGCCCGGCAACAGCAATTCACTTGCCTTGGCATGACATTTACATCAGGTTTAGAAGCTCCCACATTAATGGCAAGATAAGAAACAACGTGAGAGTCTTGATAATCCTCTATATGTGCTTTGCAGACAGCATTTTCTATTTACCTCTTTCTCAGATATCAGCTTTTTTTAAAAGTTTTATTTATGTTACTGTTTTCATCGAAAACCATTTTTAACACTGTTTCTGTGAAAACAAAACTAATTTCAGCCCACTGACTCTTTAAGGCCTCTTGAGCTCTCAGCTTGAAATTTGGGCTTGCCAGTGGCACCCTGGGGTATGGCTTGCTGATTACATGCTCATGTCCAGTGTGGCCAAAAATATAATGTAAACAAAGTTGTTTGGTAATTGCTGCCTAATCATCAGGAGCTCGGCTGACTGTGCTGTGACATTCATCAGAATCGTCTGACTTCAGGACAGTAAGGCTGTCATTAACATATTTAGATTTTATATAGTTGCTGTGGCTAACTGTTAAAGCCATCAATTATTCACTCATTTCTATAATTATACATAATTATAATATACCGTAAATTTCGGACTATAAGCTGCTACTCTTTTTCCACACTTTGAACACTGCAGCCTATACGACGGTGCGGCTAATGCATGTTTTTTTTCATGCCGCCAAAAACATTTTGCCTTTTAACAGCGGACCAATCAAATTGATGAGTAGTTCAAAGAGGTCCAACAAACTTGTGCGATAAATCAAGAGCACTTTCACAATTCAATTACCGGTAGTGTAAATCAGACATTTATATTCACCCTCATCAACATGGAAAATCACCGACGGGTTTCGAAAGGCTGGACTGCTGCATGATTAAGGGGACCAGGTGCGCTCAAGTGAGAGAGTCAACAAAGAGGCTGAAGTGAGTGACGAGATCCTGAGGCTGTTCAATTCGGACACTGAAGAACAGGACTTTGATGGTTTCAGTGCGCAGGAAGAAGATGAAGAAGGCGATCAATGACTTTTGACCTGGTAGGCTGCAATGTATATCAGTTAGGAGATATTGGAATGTTGTTAGTGCACTGTTCAGTAAAAAAGCATAAGCAATGTAATTTGTGTGTTACTGATAACGTACGTATATTTAAAGGTAGCCGTGTTACAGGCACTGTTCGAAAAAAAGCATTTGCAATATGCATTTGTTTATATTACCATACGGATTAAATCAAAAGTTAAAAATCCTCACGTGTAATATCTTTCTGTGTAAATATCTCATATTACAAAGTGGGACACCCGCAGCTTATAATCCGGTGCGGCTTGTACAAGTACAAAATTGGTTTTCTTTCTAAAATTAGAGCATGCGGCTTATAATCAGGTGCGCTCTGTAGTCCGGAATTTACGGCAATCTATGTGTGGCTAATTCTCTTAGTGGAATAAGCATCTTCCCCACAATCTCTGTAAAAAAAGCATATTAAATCAAGGCAAACTGCTCTCCCGCACAAATGAAAGGAGCAGGAAGTCTTCGGAAAAAGACTGAAAATTTCCAGACTGAAAAATAGGTTGGGGGGTTGAGGAGAGAGAGTAAGGGATTTGGTTAGGATAGCAATTCACTTCTAAAATGGTGTGACAAAAGAGAGCATGTCAGGGAGGAAGGCAGAGAAAGGGGTTGTGAACACAAAGGAAAGCTGCACAGCACAGGGGTAAACACATGAGCCAATTGGGACATCAGAGGAGCACAGCAAGGCTCTTGGTGCTGCACCCAGCCCCCCTTAACCACCTCCCCCAGCAGCCCTCTAGAATTCACTTATCCCCAAATCCCTTCCCCTTCTTTACTGATAACAACAAGGAGCGGGCCTTGGGAGCTTAACATAGTGGCAAATCCAGCCGGGAGAGAGCCGCGCCAATACACTGTGCGACTAGGCTACGTCTGTGGGGATTAGAGCGCTTTCTGGGTTTCTTCACCAAGTGCGGCATTTTGAAATGACTTTAATTTGTTTCATTTGAAATAAACTGCCCAGACACTCAGAGTTCAATTTTATGGATGACCTAACAGCAAGGTTGTCCAATCACAGTGTTTAGAAATGTTTACAGTGTATTTGACTGCCTGTGAATCATCCATGGCATGTCACACGAGAGGAGGTTTGTTTAGACAGAATAATACTTTGCTTCTTCTTTGCTAATGTTTAGAATATTGGCTCATACATAAAAAGCGTAAGTAAAAAATGGAAGCATTTGCAAGCAAATATACAGATAACATAAGCTCCTGAGAATGCCTTGAACCTGATATGTTGTTACTGTGGACTTGAGAAAACAGTGAGGCTGAAAGAGTAGAACTGAGATATCACATAAGCATCCTTTGTATGATATCTGCGCACTGGATGGGCTTGGAGGGATCACAACTGTAAACCTCAGTGTGCTCATGTCAGCTCCGATGTAGAAAATGGATTACTCTCCTTGTCTGTTAGAAAAAGAAGACGGAGTACCAGTTTTGACTTGTTATGACCGTAAGAGGACAGTCAAGCTTTATCCTACCACCACAGACTGGAGCAGATTGTGCAAATCACCTCTGCTTTACAGGAAAAAGACATATTTTATGGATGTGTTTGCCCTGTGCGTGTTTTAAATTTTAATTTCAGAGGCCATGACACTGTCGGCTGGTAGAAAAACAGGCCATGGCCGTGACACTGTTGACTGTGTGGGAAATACTGTCAATGTGCCAGATATTTAAAACAGGAGAATTTAAAAAAGATGTACAAAAAGAAAAAAATATTATTCGTTCATTTGATCCAAACATATTTGCAACATGTGTAAATGCGCTTTAAGCTGCTCTTTATCACTGTATTACAGTTAAAAGTCAGGAGAAATGGGACACTTTGCAACTTCATACTGTTCTCAAATAGAGCCGCCCACTTACAGCTTAGCTGAGTGCCAGAAAAACTAGTTAACAGTTTGTGCTGTAAAGCTCCTTTGTGTACAAGTGTTGGTGCATCTTAGCTCAGATGGCCCTGCAATGTTACTCTGCAGGAGCCCTAGTGGGAGTATAAACACAACAAACCAAAGTACTTCACACCCAGAGCCCCCACAGTCATTTTGGAGGAAGCCAAAACATGGGTTTGTTCTTCCTCGTCATTACAAAATTTGATGTTAAACTTTATCTATTTATTTTTAACAAGTTAACAAACACCTAAGCTGCAGTGCCAAGAGAACTATTCTTTACTTTTTCTTACACCCATAATCTCAATGTATTGTCATTGATTTTTAGTTTTTTTAATAATAAAAATCTGAAAAATGTGGAATCTGTTTGAATTCTGTTCCAGTTCCCTGAAACTTCAAAATAAAATCCAGCACAACCAATTGACTACAGAAGTCACCTCAATATAAATACAGCTGTTCGGTGAAGGTCTTTGAGGTTTGTTAGAGAATATTAGTTGTTGCTCTGGCCAGAGGGGACAGCACAATTTGCTTTTTGCCTACAAGCTAAAAAGTGTGTGGAAGAAGCACACACTGTGCATCCTTCTCTGAACACACCATCCCCACTGTAAAACATGGCAGTGGCAGGATCATTGTTAGGGATCATTTTGTTCAGCACGCACAGTGAGTCAGTCAGAGTTGATGTTAAGATGTATAAAACAAATACACCGTGGTGATTTGACAATCCTGGAAGAAAACTTGTTAGAGGCTACAAGACTTAGACGCAGGTTCATTTTAGAGCAGGGAAATTGCCCTAAACATATAGCCAGAGCTACAATGTGATGACTTAAGGTAAAACATACAACCTACTCAAAGTTAACTGAATCTGACTGAGGATCTGAGGCAAGACATAAAAATCTGTTCTTAGACTCTTTCCATTCAGTCTGACTGAGCTTCAGCTATTTGTGTCCCCATCTAGTCAAGTCTAGGTCCTAAAATTTGGTATGAAGAACTATATAAAAAAAACATTACATTTTGAAAGAAAATATTAACTTAAAAGCAATTTAAAATCCGAAAGTTTAATGTAAAGAATTGGTATATCCTTACTGATTCCACAAGAACCGGTGCATTAAAATGCCACCAAATGTTACCTATGAAACGCATTTTGCTAAATGAACTTTAGGAAGTGTGTGTGGATAAAAGTTTTCTGTTCTATAGTGTAAAAATGTTTTTATGTGAAACATCGTTTAACACAGTTGCTTCTCAGGAGTGGATATTCAAGCAGGTTCATCCCAGAACCCCAGACTGTAGTATTCAAAGAAACAGCAAAAAAAAAGAAAAACTAAAAGCTACAGTTCAGACTCTACATACCTCTGTTAGCAAGCAAAATTTTAAAACTGGGACATGAAACCTAATTTTAGACAAACTGGGTCAAGCACACAGACTTCTTAAAAGACTGAAAAAAAAGAATAAAGGTGTTGCAATGGCCCAGTCAAAGTCCCAAAATCCACTCAGCTACAGTGTGCATGTCTCAATGAACTGAAGCTGCAGCGTGGGCAAAACTATTAGAAATAACACAATAATGTTCATTTTACGATAATAAAACTTAGATATAGTGGCAATAAAAATGTTTTAGTTCAACAAATACACCATGGGGCTTTGAAGCTAACTTAGTTTTTTTTTTTTTAAGATGACCAATGGATTTGGTGGTAAATGTATTAAATCACTGAGGTAGTTTGCTGACAGTAGCCTTATGAATTACTTTAAACATCATGACATTATTGCTCCCAATGGCCCCTTGAGGAATAAAAGGTTGCCTTCTACTCATGTAGTGAGATTTTTCAAACACAGAATAAAAAAACGGCATCATTAAGGAGGTAGTACCTGAACATTAGAGACATTTAACTAAAATAGGATTCTGATTTGATTGGATTTATTTCTCCCTGTTAGTGGATTACCCTAATGTTTGCAGGCTGTACAGAGACCTCGCCTGGGCCACAGGGAGAGGCATAAGGCCAAGTCACACTTCTGCCTTTCACAATCCACTCAACATGCAGCACACTACTAGAGTCTATGTGTTACTGGAGGGGAGCAGGAACTGATACCCTCTTAATGTCCTTTAAGCCGGGCCCAAGTGAAAAATTGCTAATGTACAACAAAGCCCAGACCCTGGCGGTCATGACTGGGGCCTTGGCACAGGTCTGTGTTGTATTGTTGGGAGTGTCTGAAGGGAGGTTGGTAATTACTTCTTTGTTTGTGATTTTCAATTTTACACCTGTCATCCCTAAACAATGCTAATTTCAAATCGTGATGCTTGTTAGAATCAGTTAAATGCAGCAGAAGTGGAACAAGTTGGATAGACTGATTCATGTGCTGCTGGGAACATGACAGACATCACTTCAAACTACATCTGACCCATAAATACCACTGTTACTTTTGAAAAAAAAAAATTGTGAAGGCTGCCTACCCTTTATCCAAGCAAAATAGATATACTTTTTCCTGTTCTTGTCTTTTTGAAGTTCCATAACTAGGGCACTTTTGAAAAGGTGCAGCACAGTAGAAAGTGATTACCCACTCACCCGAGCACTCTGACCAGCAATAAGCTGGTCATCTTCAGTCTGGACACTAGTCCTGCTGCGAGTGTCATAGTCCTCCTGTTCAAAGTCTGAGTCATCTTCCAACTCCTCTGGTGTCTGTAAGAAGCACAAAAAAAGAGTCAGAAAAAAAAACTAATCAAACTTTTAAAGGAAAGAAGCTTCAGTAACATAAACTGCAGTTTTTCTTTAATGTTAAGCACCATTGCTTGGAAATCTCCCATTCTTCCTATTTTGTATTCTGCATACAATACCTCAACTGTGGTGTAGTACAGAGTAAACAATCAGGGATGCAAAATAACATCCAAGCCAAATTATTGTCATTTGTGTCCTCTGGAATCTGGACACAACGTCTTTTTTTTAATCTACATGTTTATTCCAACTGGATGTAATATTAACCTTTTGGAGAGGCCCAGCCAAAGTGCCTATAGATACAGTATTTGTGATAAGAGGGCTAAAGATGAGGGTGATGGCAAGGAGGCCTTCCAAACACTGATCAAGAATTTGATTTTTAAGAAGAGAACAAATAATTTTTGACAAGCCATTATTACAGAATGTCAGTGAAAACAAAACATTTTTAATACCGCTTTTACATAGTTTTGTTTCTTTTGGGAATGCTCATCTCATTTTCTATCAGAAACAAATGTCTTCATTGAATGAACATCCTTTTAAATCTAAAACTGCCAGGCAAATGAATAAAGACAGTTGTACTTTTTAAAAGTGAAGTGAGGAATCAATTCGAGAGGGGTAAAAAGAAATTAATCTAAAGCCAATCACTATTTATAGGCTAATATCATGGTCTGTTTCACAAGACAGCTGGGATCATAAACACACCACTACACTCTTTTAAAAAGAGTTTCTACCTTGTTCTTTAACCTGTCATTTTATGAAATGGAACATTTTAAATTCTTAGAAACAATGTTTAAAACAGGAAACATGGGAGATTTACCAAATGACGTGTCTTTACCAGGATATTTTTAATAATTAACATAATTGTCACTCACTAACTATTTAAACAATTTAAAAATGATTTAAAAGATTATAATGCCCAGTTTTTTAGCTTAACGTTTCAAATAAAAAGACAAGGAATGCAATGCAAGATCTTCAACAGCTTATGTCCTTAATCTTCTTTGATCTTGTATGATGAAACATTTCTCTGTATACCAAGTTATTCCCCGAAAACAGTAAGGTGTTTTACTTTTCTTTGAAGATGAATATACAAACATCTTTGTGTAATGGCTTTAAATCCTTATTGTCGTTCTTCTCAAATCTGAAAAAAAAACTTGAGGAGAAGGAAGGAAACGAAATAGTAAAATATTCCAGAATCCTTCATTAAATTGTGTTTTTGTGGCTTTCCATAAATTGTAGGAACAAAATGTGAATTAATTTTATGAATTTTCATTTCCAAAACTTAGTCTGAGCTCTGAAAAGACATTGTAATTGCATAATGGAAAATCAACAGGCTACCTCCTCCTTTGACGTCAGTTCCATAGTTACATGTGTCCAAAGCTACATGTAGCTGCTGACTTAATAGAAGGCAAAGATTCACAGTAAAATATGTGCATTTGTGAAGCAAATTATGCTAAATTATGCTAGCATTTCGAAATCAGTCAACCAAAATAACCCTTACAAATATGACGTTGGCTGAAGATGAGACTAAAAAAACCTTTAAAGTCCTCAAACAAAACCACTTAAGAACTCAAAATAGTGATCAAACCAGATTAGTTGAGCTCGTACTCGTGCTCATCGTACTCGTACTCGTCGTCTTCCGCTTATCCGGGACCGGGTCGCAGGGGCAACAGACACCCAGACGTCCCTCTCCCCAGACACCTCCTCCAGCTCCTCTGGGGGGAGCCCAAGGCGTTCCCAGGCCAGCCGAGAGACATAGTCCCTCCAGCGTGTCCTGGGCCGTCCCCTGGGCCTCCTCCCGGTGGGACGTGTCTGGAACACCTCCGGAGGAAGGCGTCCAGGAGGCATCTGGTATAGATGCCCGAGCCACCTCAACTGGCTCCTCTCGATGTGGAGAGGAGCCCTATCCCTAAGGGAGTGCCCGGCCACCTTACGGAGGAAACTCATTTCAGCCGCTTGTATTCGGGATCTCTTTCTTTCAGTCATGACCCAAAGTTCATGGCCATAGGTGAGGGTAAGAACGTAGAGCGACCGGTAAATCGAGAGCTTCGCTTTTCGGCTCAGCTCCCTCTTCACCACAATGGACCGGCACAGTGCCCCCATTACCGATCCGTCTGTCGATCTCCTTCATTCGAGAACAAGACCCCGAGATACTTGAACTCCTCCACTTGAGGCAGGAACTCTCCTCCAACCTGAAGAGGACAAGCCACCCTTTTCCGGTCAAGTACCATGGCCTCTGACTTGGAGGAGCTGATCTTCATGCCAGCCGCTTTAAACTCGGCTGCGAACCGCCGCAGCGCATACTGTAGGTCTTGGCTAGAGGGGGCCAGCAGGACCCCGTTATCTGCAAATGATTAGTTGAGCATACAAACTAAATGCTGCTTCTTCATGTTTGGTTCTGATTCTGAGGATGCGGAAAAGACCTGAACTGGAAGACCTGAGTGGTCTAAAAGGTTGATGCGACAGCAATAAATCTTTAATGTATTTTGGTGCTAAGCCATTAAGTGATTTATAAACTACCAAAAGTATTTTATTATTGTCTGAGGTACAGGGAGCCAGTGCAAAGGCTTTACAACTGGGGTGATATGACTCTTCTTAGTTTTAGTGAGGACGTGGGAAACAGTATTCTGGATCGGATGCAGCTGACTAATTGACTTTTTAAGCAGACCTGTGAAGACAGTGTTGCAGTTATCGATTTAAATAAAGATTATTGCTTCAGTGTAATTTTTATTCACCTGAAGATAATTATGGCACATCCACTTATTGATTTGTTCTATGCATCTACTCACAATGTGGAGCTTTGTGTCATCTGCATAATAATGGTAACTTATCTTGTTGTTTGTTATAATCTAAGCTAGTGAATGCATATAGATATTAAACAGGATTGGCCCCAAGATAAAACCTTGGGGAACCCTGCATGTGATTTTGTCAACTTTGATATAAAGTTACCTAGTGACACAACGAAGTCTCTGTTCTTCAGGTAAAGCTCAGTCTAGTCAAGTGCTGCACCAACTCCATGGTCAACAGTGTTGAATGCTGCACTGAGGTCCTATAATACCACCACTTTGGTTCTTCTGCAGTCTGCATTTATGCGGGTCACATTGACAAGGGCAGTCTCAGTGCTGTGGTCAGCACGGAAACCTAACTGGAAGACTTCAGTTGCTGGCCATTGTTAAGAAGGTATTTACTGTAGCTTTTTCTATAACCTTACCACTGAATGGGAGATTTGAGATTGGGCCTGCAATTTTGCAACAGCAACATGTCTGGATTGCTCTTTTTCAACAGTGGTTTCATAATTGCCGTATTTAAGACCTGGGGGGAAACAACTGACAAAAAGGATGAGTTTAATATGTGAATCAAGTCAGATGTTTGACAGGCAAAAGATTCATAAGAAAGCTGTATGTAAAATATGGAACAGCAGGAGGAGCTTGGTTGATGTATAATTTCTTCTAAGCTTTCATAGTTAAATTGGTAGGATTGTGTCATTTTGTCCTAAGTGGCCACAACATGATCCTGGACTTGATACTGATTCACAGACTTCAATTCTAATTCTCTGAATTTTCTCAGTTAAGAAGTTAGCAAATTGGACAAAGTGGAGTTCACATTCTATAGACACAAGAGGGTTTGTTAAAGTGCTGACTGTGGCAAACAAGGCATGAGCGATATAAATGTTTTTGTTGATCATTTTAGAAAATAATTATTCACTGGCATTCTTCAGCTGTAAGTTACATCTGTGAAGCCTCTCTTTTTAGACAGTGAACTTAGAGTCCAGTCTTTTACCACCTCCGTTCGGCTTTTCGACACCCCCTTTTTTCACTACTCACCAGTGTAGCAATTCACCATGGAGACTTCTTCTTACCAGAGACAACCATCACATTAATGACAGCAAATGAATCAATGATGTCAGAAATTTTTGAATAGAAGTGATTCACTAGCTCATTTACTGAGTTACAGGACAAAGTAATAGTGGAAGAGTAAACTTGGTTAAAGGTTTCAGTTGCACTGTCCAAAAAAACATTTTTCTTATAATATCCCTTTGACTAATTGAGTCAATTGAAATTACCCTCTCAAAAATATCAGTGTGGTCAGATAGGGTGAAATCAGGTACAAAGACCTCGAAAATGTTTAGACCCTTACTGATGATTGAGTCCAAAATATGTTCCCATTTCTGTGTTGCCTGTTAACCATGTTGAGTCAAACCAAATATTTTAACTGCATTATTACTTATTTTGCTCTTGGGGGTTTTCAACGTGGATGTTGAAGTCTCCCACGATGATTTAACAGTTGTAATCAACACATCACAGATAGAAGGTAATTAAAATCACTGAAAAAGTTTGGTTTGGATTTCAGAGGCCTGTCCTTTAACTGGACGGCCAGATATTCAAGAGTCAATTTTGCCCAAGAATATATTTTTACACTTTAGTGAATCATGAAACAGGGTGACTGCAAAAGTCAGTCAGTCATTTTCTATACCCCTTCTGTGGCTCACAGGGAAGCTGGTGCCTATCTCCAGTACTCTAGAACATGCAAACTCCATGTAGAAAGACCCCCAGCCTGGAGTCGAACCCAGGACCTTCTTACTGCAAGACAACAGTGCTACCAACTGCGCCACAACATCGAGAATATGCTCAATAATAAAGTCATTGACTAAAATTGATTTTCCTGGCAAAGATTTAATGTTTGATAGAGCTAGTTTTAGTCATTAATGTGGGATTTGGGCATGGTGTGCATTGGATTCCAATCTTGACATTTGTTGTGGACTTTCTTATTGTCTCCTGTACATGGCACTGGCTTCTGGTGGAAGTAAAGTGAAGAGCTGTGCTGTAGATTTATTAAGACAAAATCCATCTGTCTTCAAAACATGTCTGTGTAACCAGAAAATGTTAAACATGTCGATAAGTTCCCCTATTTTGACAGTACATGCATCTTTAAGCCATTTGTTGAGCATCAGCAGTCTGCTGTCAGAAGAGGTACACTGAAAAACACGACATTGAGACCTTAAACTTTGTTCAGCAAAGAAATAAAATCCTCTTTCAAGATTTCCGATCGTTGCTTCACAACATCAAAGACTCTTGTGTGTATGATAAGGTTTTTCACTGTTGGATGCTCGTATCGGAAACCTTGTTATTGAAAAAACTAAGTACTTTGGTGTTTCCTAGCTGCAAAAGCGTTTAATCTCATTCACGGCTCCATCACCCACCATTAGAGTTTGTGGCCTTGGGGATGGCTCTTTCTGAAGCTGTTTAGGAGGAAACTGTTTAGAGTGCAATCAGGTCTGTTTTCTAGTGGTATTCCTGTGTTTTTAGTTGGTTATTTCCACTGCTATTTTCTCCTTGGTGCTAGGGTTGACGAGTTGTTTCTCTGCAGAGCGGCCAAGCTGTTTCATCTAGGTGCAGGGTTCTCTTTGTTAGTCATCTTCCTAGATTTGAAGGCAGCCGAGAGAGTTCCTGGGAGGACTCTTGGTCGGTTTACTCTTATTTACATCAGCATTCTGATTCATGATGCTACTAGTTACCGGTCTGCCAGTCTTTTGACTGTTTTGAATCATCTGTAGGGTCTTTTTATTTTCGTATACAGCCTTTACCTTCACTTTCACTTCAAGCTGATGAATTTTCATTTCCATCACTGCTATTTTCTGGAGAAGTTTGTCGTAGCCACCTGTGAAAAACAGAGGCATCTTGTACTGATTAGTTTGTATTGCCATGAAAAGTGCAGCTGCTCCTGATGTTGTCTGGTCCTTCTCTCAAAATCAATTAAAATAAAAACAAAAACAAAAAAGATCAAAAAACCTTGCTGAAAAATCCTTGAGTTCCACTAATTTAAAGTGGTTTAGTCCAACTTTTCTGAAATTTTTGGCTGAGGGATAAGAAGTTAAGACTTAAAGAATGCAAGCACACAGAGAGCAAGTGAAAAAGGGTCTGAGGAAGCAGAGAGGTGGCAGCAGAACAAAATGTATCCTAATCCTGATTGTGTACTATGGCATGTCTGCAGAAATATATTTCTTAATTGTTTATGTTGCCAGGGAAGATGACTCTGATCCTGTCATGGAAAAGGGCAGCAGATTTAAGTCTGTCGAGTTGAGGAAAAACTTGCAGGGCTGCTAGAGAAGTGATTTTTGAAGCGGGGATCCTCAGCAGGTCCTTATAAATTATCTAGCGCTTTAGTGGTGTTCCTCACCCTGAATCCCATTCTTTCATTCTTCTTTTCATCCTTCTGATGAACACTACTTCCTGGTGGGGGATGACAGGATGAACAAGGCTAGCCTACCAGGGAGTTTTTTGTTCCCAGGAAGCCTAGATTCTGGGGAGGTATCAAAATCCTCAGGACTCTTGTCTTTTGGGTGGATCCGCTGTCAGGTGTCTCAGATGGGGAGTCGTTTGGGTCAAGCACTTCTCCTCTCTTGAATGTGATATGTCCTGGACATGAACTTTCTAGCATATGTTTTGCAATGTATACTTGTGGCTCTGATGGTACTCCCCCTGCCCATAGTCAGGACAGCTAAAACTGATAAAGCTGCACCGGCAGGCTATTAACCGACAATGCGGACAACAGTTGCACCTTTCACTTCAGTGCATTTAAGTGTTCATACATCTCAACTTTTTAACATTCTGTCATATTACAACCCCAAAATTCAACATGTTTTATTAGGATTTTATAGGGTAGAACAACGCAAAGTAGTACATAATGTAAAGCAGAAGTGAAATGATACAAAGTTTTGAATATTTTTTACACATTAAAATCTCAAATGTGGGTTGTGGATTTTTAATTAGCTTCCTTAGTCAATAATTAGAAGAATCACCTTTAACTGCCGTTACATCTGCCACTAATGTTTAGAGCATCAGTGAACATCAGCTTTCCTGCCACAGACACTCAATAGCATGCAGGTTTAGACTTTGACTATGCCATTCTAACACATGAATAAACATTGATATGCTTGATCTAAACTATTCAGCTGGAGCTCTTGCTGTTTAGTGATATTGTACTCAAGGCGTTATAGAACGTACAGCCTGTAACAGGTTTTCTGACAGAATTGCCCAATATTTAGAACCATACATAAGCCTCTTTCACAAAACATTTTTGTCATAAATCTGTAGAGCCTTTGAGCACTGTCTGGCCATCCATAAATCACAAGCTGAGACAGTGACTTGACTTTACAAAAATTAAGCCAGCGCTGTGGGCTGACAGGAGGTATTGTGCGGCATGGATGTCAGCACTACACCCAAAATTCTCGCCTTTGCCATTCTTTTGAAAAGAATAATTGCAGACATACTTAATGTAGTAATCCTGTTTTAGTCATGGGACCTCGGTTTCTCTCTACTCAATACGGTACCTGTTGTGTTTCCACTGACCTACTGACAGCTGGAGCTATGGCTGCTGAAGCTCCACCTCCAGCCGTTAGTGTGGTGTACTATGGTGCTATTAACATTACTGTGTGGCATTGTCACATTAAATAATCTGCATAAAACGATTAAAAAAAAAATTAATAGAAAATACAAACATAAAGTGAATACTAAAGTTTGTATTGTTGTATATGCTAGAATGTGTATATGTTTTGTTTCATGTATAAAATTATCCACTGGGATAATTATCTGGACCACTGCCCAGCCAGAACTTCTAAAATAAGTCTCAGAGGTTCTGATGTGAGGGGGCGTGTGGCAGGAGAAGCAGAGAGGAGAGAAACCTCTGTCTGGAGTGGTCAATCTCCAAAGTTTGCCTGAAGAAGTTACAATTTATGGCTTTATGAGGAAGTTTTTGTCTTAACCATGGCATAACGCGGACAAGAACTTTAAAGTGCAAAACTGCGGACTTTTAACCGCAGTGAAGTTAGTGTTAGGTTGGGTACTCGTGCTCTGTGGATACAGCGCGATCTTCCTCCAGTTTGATCCGATGAAGGCAGTCTGATTACGGGCAGCTGCTCTCTGCCTGCTCCCTCGCCCTGCAGCCTGTGGTTTGCTTAAGGGCCATCAATAAATTTCCGAAACCAAACACGCTGTTTCATGGTGGTATTGTTTTGTGTGTTTTGGGAGAATGTTTGCGTGAAGAGCTGATTTTATGTTTGATCAGCTGATTTAGGATGTTATTTAATACAGTGCCTGCCTGCATGTAATACAGAAAGCTTATATGTTTTTTTTTCTTTTCTTTCAGCCTTCAGGCATGGTTTATGATTTTTAAATAGTAAAATGTGTCACATGTAGTCCCTACTCAGCCCCGATAGTTCCTGCTCAGGAGCAGGGACCAAAAATGTAGGTACCAGTAGGGAAAAAACAATAATAAAAGCGCTCGCAAAGTGAGACAAGTGGTGTTGAGTAGGATCAAATCAAGCCAGTGGAAAAGGGGCATTGTTGACAGATTTGCAGTTGAGCTCTACTCTACTCTACTCTACTCTACTCTACTCTACTCTAATGATTTCTGTAAACTTCACAGGCCTTCACAGGACCACAACACAGACAAGTCAACCTAATTATACTGAGAGTAAATTATATGGAGTTGGACTCTGTTTAGTAACTGGATGACTTCTGAAATTAGTTACACTGGATTTTACTTAGGGGTTACAGAGTAAAGGGGGCTGAGTACATATACATGCAACACTTTTCAGATTGTTTGAAAACATTAAAAGCCTTCATTAGGTTTCCTTCCTTTTCACAATAATGTGGTTTTCTGTTTTGGTTTATTGTACTGCAAAATCCCAATACAATAGAGTTTGTAATTTTAATGTGATGGAATGTACAAAACAAAGTTTAAGGGGTATGAATAATTTTATGAGTCATTGCATACTGGACCAGTTTCTCCTGTACAACATTTTCACCACATCTAGAACACTTTTTTCTATTGACGAGGGATATATTTTTTTTTAACACAGTGACATTTTCTCAGCGAATGTAAAGCATCAACTAAGGGTGTTTTTCACTAGGTCTGTTTATGAGTATGATATTCCTTCCCTTTTAGTGTTTGGGCAGTGTGATTCCTGTAGGAGTTCTTACACAAACAAACAGCTTCAAGCAAACTTTGCCTCTATCTCTGCATGCCATGCTGGCTTTGAAGGTAAAAAGTCAGCCAACATCTTTTGGTCTGTTTGTTAGGCTTGCTAATATCTCCAGGCCCCTGTTGTTACTGTGGGATTTAGAAATGTTGCTTATCTCGCTCTCCTGCTCTCTGTTTTAGCCACTAGATGTTGTTCAACTCATACACTGGTCTTTTTTGCCACGGGGTTCAGCCACTGCTAAGGATGGTGGGGATATTTACACATTCCCCTTGCATCATTCAGTTTCCCTCAGAAGATGTTAAAATGCCACCGAAACCCAACCCTGTCTTTATGCCCAACATGGTGGGCCTTTCTGTATAGAACTAAAAAGTCTTGGAGTGGTGACCAACTGTTTATATGGCCAAACCCACATTTGGGTAAGTGATACACAAAGCAATTGCTCTTTCACCTGATTATGGGAGGACCTGACATCACCCACAAGTCAGGGCTTGATTCTCCCCACCTGTAGCCTGGCTGCTTTCCCGGCTTTCTTTAATAAAGTCCTGTCCACAACAAGGTTGTAGCTGTGAAACGGTTACCTGTTTAACTTGTGTGCCAAATAAGAAAAGGTCTTTATCTTGAAAGATGTTCTGCTGTAGCATGAGCTACTGAAAGGGTCATTGAAGTAAACCCTGCTATACCAGCTGCCATTGAGATATGGCTGTCATGGCACTGGGATGATGCAAGTCATCTCCAATTTTGCTGGTGATAGTTTGTCATCAAACAGTATAAACTGATCCATTAAAGATTGGCTAAGGATGATGTCATACATTTAAATTGTAATAACACTGTATCATCAAAGTAAATGCATTTAACCAATGCCAAACATTGAAGCTTTTTTGTTGTGATTACAAAACCATTTGCAGAAAAAAGGGAGGTAGGTTTGATATTTAGGCAAAAATAGATTTGTCCTATATCATTAAATTGATGCATATGTCTTGCTATGAAAGCATTCAATCCAATATTGAAATAAAGAATATAGGGATTACATAAATATTAAAGACCATATATAAATTTCTCTTGCACAGGGGTTCTCAAATTTCAAGTGTGATTTCTGATTGAGGTCAAAAGTTTGGAACAACTAGTGATGAACAAATCCCTTTTACTAAATGTGCTTATAACAAACAAAAGAAATATTACTGTATACCTACAACTTTTTGTTTATGACCCTAAGCAGCTCAAATTTGTGACAGAAAAGCACAATAAGCAAGTTAATCTTCTTCATTACTTTTAATGCCTCATTGAATAAAGTGCCTTTCTTCATACATGAGCAATAAAAAAATCTATATTTTTACAAATGTATTTAAAAATTCAGTTTTGTTTATTTGTTTATTTGAAAAATAAGGTGTGGACGCAGTCGGAACTGATTTGGTGTTTTGTCCTGATATAGATTATCTGTTTCCTCCTGATTTAAAACTGCTTTTTACCCAGCATTGCTGAGGTCATATCAAATATTAAACAAGTTTCATTAATTAACACTGTACAGAGGAACACTCCTCCTCATTGGTAACAGATCTGACTAGTCTTAGATCTATTCTCTTGTGTCCAAAACCATTCCAATATGAGCCTCTGAATGACTTTCAGGACAAAAGTGAATTTAAAACATAATTTGGATTATGCATTATTTCTAAATTAGGCTCTGTCAGTTTGTTGTTGTGTGAGTTTGAGTGATATGAATGATCATTTTTTTTCCCTGAAAATATTCAGAGCTAGAAGAAAATAAACCCACAGTGGAAAGATCATTTATTGGTGGGTGCATGTATTTTGTTTCATAATTACAGATTTGCACGATGGCACCGTGTTTTATTTCACCTGCCTCACACATAATTATTAGGTATGAAAGCAGACACAAAAAAGAAAATTATGGCAACAATGATTCCAACTACATTAAGGTCAGTGTAGCTATACTTTGGCCAAAGAAGTGGTAGAATTTAGTTCTGCAGTTTCACGGAAGCAATGTGACACATGGCCTAACAAAAGCAATGCTTGCTCATACATAAAATCTATGATAGAATGCAGCCCCCTCATTCGTTTCAATGAGGTCACTGTGTGACGCAGCAGAGGTGCCAACTTAGAGACCTAGTTACCAAGGAGACTGGGTACTTATGTGAACATGATGATGGGATGATTTCGCTGTTTACCTTTTCATCATTTCAACAGAGGATTAAACTATTATGGGTATTATGATAATTTCACAAGCTAGTGAAACTCCTTGTTTTCTGTTGTAAAGCCCTAAGAAGTACAGGGGTTGGACAATAAAACTGAAACACCTGGTTTTAGACCACAATAATTTATTAGTATGGTGTAGGGCCTCCTTTTGCGGCCAATACAGCATCAATTCGTCTTGGGAATGACATATACAAGTCCTGCACAGTGGTCAGAGGGATTTTAAGCCATTTATCTTGCAGGATAGTAGCCAGGTCACTACATGGTACTGGTGGAGGAAAAAGTTTTCTGACTCGCTCCTCCAAAACACCCCAAAGTGGCTCAATAATATTTAGATCTGGTGACTGTGCAGGCCATGGGAGATGTTCAACTTCACTTTCATGTTCATCAAACCAATCTTTCACCAGTCTTGCTGTGTGTATTGGTGAATTGTCATCCTGATACAGAGCATCGCCTTCAGGATACAATGTTTGAACCATTGGATGCACATGGTCCTCAAGAATGGTTCGGTAGTCCTTGGCGGTGACGCGCCCATCTAGCACAAGTATTGGGCCAAGGGAATGCCATGATATGGAAGCCCAAACCATCACTGATCCACCCCCATGCTTCACTCTGGGCATGCAACAGTCTGGGTGGTACGCTTCTTTGGGGCTTCTCCACACCGTAACTCTCCCGGATGTGGGGAAAACAGTAAAGGTGGACTCATCAGAGAACAATACATGTTTCACATTGTCCACAGCCCAAGATTTGCGCTCCTTGCACCATTGAAACCGACGTTTGGCATTGGCATGAGTGACCAAAGGTTTGGCTATAGCAGCCCGGCCGTGTATATTGACCCTGTGGAGCTCCCGACGGACAGTTCTGGTGGAAACAGGAGAGTTGAGGTGCACATTTAATTCTGCCGTGATTTGGGCAGCTGTGGTTTTATGTTTTTTGGATACAATCCGGGTTAGCACCCGAACATCCCTTTCAGACAGCTTCCTCTTGCGTCCACAGTTAATCCTGTTGGATGTGGTTCGTCCTTCTTGGTGGTATGCTGACATTACCCTGGATACCGTGGCTCTTGATACATCACAAAGACTTGCTGTCATGGTCACAGATGCGCCAGCAAGACGCGCACCAACAATTTGTCCTCTTTTGAACTCTGGTATGTCACTCATAATGTTGTGTGCATTTCAATATTTTGAGCAAAGCTGTGCTCTTACCCTGCTAATTGAACCTTCACACTCTGCTCTTACTGGTGCAATCAATGAAGACTGGCTACCAGGCTGGTCCAATTTAGCCATGAAACCTCCCACACTAAAATGACAGGTGTTTCAGTTTCATTGTCCAACCCCTGTATATGATAAAGCTTAAAACTCAAAGATTAAAAAAAAAACTTCCAAGTTATTTCAGCATTCCAGCACCTCAAACAACATTATTCCATCCAAGAAATCCCTTTCTGGTATTTAATGTGAAGAGATAGTAGGAATGTGAACTGTTAGTGTGAGAGATGATCAGTTTAACAAAGAAATCATACAGAAGTGACTTGTGAAAGTATTTCGTCTTGTCTTGTTACAACCACCAAATGTAAAGTTTTTATTGTGTTTTTTTGTGCTAGAGCAACACAGGCTAGTGCATAATTGTGAAGTGGAAGGAAAATCCCCTCCCCCACCTTTAAAACTTTTTTTTACAGGATTGCCCTGTATTTAGCTTTCTCAATATTCCAATCAACTCTGATTAACTATCCTGTTCTTGCTGAAGAGAAGCATACCCACAGCATGATGTTGCCACCACGTGTTGTTTTTAGGATAATATGTAGTGTTAGTTTTTCAACACAAATCCTTTTGTTATCAGGCTCCTCTCCTGTGGAACCAGCTCCCGGTTTTGGTCCGTGAAGCGGACACCCTGTCTACTTTTAAGGCTTGGCTTAAAACTTTCCTTTTTGATAAAGCTTATAGTTAGAGTGGCTTAGTTTATCAGGGAGGGAGCCTTCCTCCCTCCCTGTTGGATGGAGTAAGGGGGAGTCAGGTTTAGCCTAATGGTTGAGGTGCAAACACCCTCCATTTCTGCTACCTGTATGACCCCTTCTCTTTTCCAGTGGTTATAATCAGTCTGACAGAGAGAGGTATCCCAATCCTTGTGGTTTTTAGTATAACAATGACCATCAGTGGGACCCTTTGTGGGGTGCCTTGGGACGACACTGTTGAAAATAAGCGCTGTTTAACTAAATAATCTGAACTGAAACCTTCTGTGTAGTTCTGCTATAGGCTTAGGTGGCTGGAGGACATAATGACCACTTTCACCCTCTTCGCTACATTCTCACACTACTCTCCAATTTTGCATTATTTGCTGTTATTTCAGTTTTTAACTTTGTTCTCTCTCTTTTCTCTTCCTAGAAGCTACACCTGGCCTGACTCTGTGTCTACCTGTGACACCTTTCTGGAGAGGGGCATCGTCCGAGCTTCTGCTGGCAACAACGTAATGCTCACCCTCTACTGATGATCCACATGGCCCTGTCTTTTAGTGTTTAACCCTTTCTCTCTCCTAGACATGGCAATTGACTGAGATTTTACTGTGACTAACTCTATGTGCTCTCTTTCAGACTCTAACCTTGAAAACTGGCTCAGAGTTTATATGTTCCTTCGTTCTAGGTGAAACGACTAAAGGAGCTACATCCATTAACATTTACTTTTCCTTCCCATAGAAAGTACTCCTGGATCAGTGCTTCTGTGTTCTCTTTGTGTCTCTGCTCTGTTCTCTCTAACCCCCAGTCGGTCGTGGCAGATGGCCGCTCACACTGACCCTGGTTGTGCTGCAGGTTTCTTCCTGTTAAAAGGGAGCTTTTCCTCTCCAATGTCGCTACATGCATGCTCAGTATGAGGGATTGCTGCAAAGTCAACGCCAGTGACTGTCCACTGTCTCTACATGCTCATCCGGGAGGAGTGAATGGTGCAAGTCACTGACTGGATGCAATCTGCTGGGTTTCCTTAGATAGAAAAACTTTGTATCCAATTTGAATAAATAACAGAATCTGACTGCACTGTTCAATGATTATGACTAATTGGAATGTATGTACCTGACTTTTGTGAAGTGCCTTGAGACAACATGTGTTGTGAATTGGCGCTTTATAAATAAACTGAATAGAATTGAATGTAATTTAATTGAATTGAATTGAATTGTAAGCCAGTACATAAAATATTGATCTACTCTGACCAGTTAACCATCTTTTACACATGTGCTGTGTCTCTTACATGACTTGTGGCAAACCTCTAACAGGACTTCTTATCGCTTTCCTTCAACAGTAGACAGTTTTTTATAAAACCTGATCTTTTACCTCAGCTGAGGATCTCAGCATCTCCTCCAGAATTACCATAGGCTTAGTTCTGTTTCTCTTCAAATATTGGGTGATGCATTGAACAGTGCTCCCTGTATTAAATGACTCCTAAACTTTATCCCTGACCTGTCTGCTGTGTTCCTTCGTCTCCATGATGCTTTTTGTTTTCTAATGTTCTCTAACTGTTAGGAGTCCATGGATGTATATGCACGTCTTTTTTACATGTCTGATTTGGAAAGACGTAGCTGCAAGACTTCACACACCAGACACCAGTCTTTAAATTGTGGTTATAGGTCAAGTAAAACCAGCGTTATATTAAATTAATTGAACCATATTTTTTTACGGAACATTGTCTTGTTTATTGCAACACCAAATGGTAAAAACCTGCTAATCTATTAGCCAGATGTGCTTGCTAACACAACAAAAACAACATGAGACCCCCTTTGCTATTGTTGGAAATCTGACATCTTCAACTAATAAGAATGGGCAGTCTATTGTTGCTAAAAGATGGATGAAAGTTGACCAAGTAACGGGACAAACAGAGTAATTCTGAGGAGCAATGGGGGAATGAAGTAGTGATGCGAAGCAGAGTTATGCGCGAACGGAGTAGCCAAAAGATAGCGATATTGACGGTGAGTTTTGATACTTGAGGGATTAGTGACATTCAGTTTGTTAGTTGTATGTAGCTTAGTGGTTTTTCTTTTGAATGTAAAGGATGAGGTGAAGACTGAATGTACAGCAGGCAGCAGAGCTCCTTTTTGAGCAGGAACGTGAATAGGCAGACAATCAGGAATCTGAAGATGAGGATCAGCTGATCATGCTACTGTGGCCATTTCCACAGCCACAGATGCTGCCCTAAATGCCACCACAGGCAGACTCAAATGCAAACACTGCCTCCTGGACAAAAAAAGGTATCACACACCATGATAGTGCCAGGCCTGTGATGTGGTCCTCTGTTTAGTGGTGGACAGAAACTGTTTTTAGAGTGGCACAAATAATTTGTGTCTTGTTGTGATCCCCTGAGCCTTTTGTAAATAACTGTAAATAAGTGTACATTGATAAAGGAATTGCCAGCATTATAATTTATTTGGTCCAAGTTTATATATATAGTATATACACTGCTCAAAAAATAAAGGGAACACTTCAGCAACAGAATATAACTCCAAGTAAATCAAACTTCTGTGAAATCAAACTGTCCACTTAGGAAGCAACACTGATTGACAATCAACTTCTCATGCTGTTGTGCAAATGGAAAAGACAACTGGGAGAAATCTTTGGCGATTAGCAAAACACACTCAATAAAGGAGTGGTTCTGCAGGTGGGGACCACAGACCACTTCTCAGTACCTATGCTTTCTGGCTGATGTTTTGGTCACTTTTGAATGTTGGTGGTGCTTTCACACTCGTGGTAGCATGAGACGGACTCTACAACCCACACAAGTGGCTCAGGTAGTGCAGCTCATCCAGGATGGCACATCAATGCGAGCTGTGGCAAGGAGGTTTGCTGTGTCTGTCAGCGTAGTGTCCAGAGCCTGGAGGCACTACCAGGAGACAGGCCAGTACACCAGGAGACGTGGAAGAGGCCGTAGGAGGGCAACAACCCAGCAGCAGGACCGCTACCTCCGCCTTTGTGCAAGGAGGAACAGGAGGAGCACTGCCAGAGCCCTGCAAAAGACCTCCAGCAGGCCACAAATGTGCATGTGTCTGCACAAACGGTTAGAAACCGACTCCATGAGGATGGTATGAGGGCCCGACGTCCACAAATGGGGGTTGTGCTCACAACCCAACACCGTGCAGGACGCTTGGCATTTGCCAGAGAACACCAGGATTGGCATATTCGCCACTGGTCCCCTGTGCTCTTCACAGATGAAAGCAGGTTCACACTGAGCACATGTGACAGACGTGACAGAGTCTGGAGAAGCCGTGGAGAGAGATCTGCTGCCTGCAACATCCTTCAGCATGACCGGTTTGCCAGTGGGTCAGTAATGGTGTGGGCTGGCATTTCTTTGGAGGGCCACACGGACCTCCATGTGCTCGCCAGAGGTAGCCTGACTGCCATTAGGTACCGAGATGAGATCCTCAGACCCCATGTGAGACCATATGTGGGTGCGGTTGGCCCTGGGTTCCTCCTAATGCAGGACAATGCTAGACCTCATATGGCTGGAGTGTGTCAGCAGTTCCTGCAAGATGAAGACATTGAAGCTATGGACGGGGCCGCCCGTTCCCCAGACCTGAAGCCGATTGAGCACATCGGGGACATCATGTCTCGCTCCATCCACCAACGTCACGTTGCACCACAGACTGTCCAGGAGTTGGCGGATGCTTTAGTCCAGGTCTGGGAGGAGATCCCTCAGGAGACCATCCGCCGTCTCATCAGGAGCATGCCCAGGCGTTGTAGGGAGGTCATACAGGCACGTGGAGGCCACACACAATACTGAGCCTCATTTTGACTTGTTTTATGGACATTACATCAAAGTTGGATCAGCCTGTAGTGTGTTTTTCCACTTTAATTTTGTGTGTGACTCCAGATCCAGGCCTCCATTGGTTAATAAATTTGATGTTCATTGATGATTTTTGTGTGATTTTGTTGTCAGCACATTCAACTTTGTACAGAACAGAGTATTCAATGAGAATATTTCATTCATTCAGATTAGGATGTGTTAATTGAGTATTCCCTTTATTTTTTTGAGCAGTGTATATAGTTTTGACACATGATGTTTTGTAAGTAGTTTTATATAGTTGTAAACAAAGGAATGAGAGGTTGGCTTTATTTTCCTGCAAATAATTTTATATAACTGTGTAGTTTGCAGTGTATTTACTTTCTAGATTCGTTATAAATGTATGTGGGTTCCACTGTGTAAAAATAAACGTTTTTCCAAATTGGATTTTATGTTTTTATGTGACTTAAGGTCCAATATGCAATTACAGTATGTCCAAATACAAAGGATAAGTGTAAATTAACTCAGCTGAGGTGAAAAAAATGACCCCACATAAGGCAATAGTAATGGTTTGTATTGGAAAATATGAAGGTAAAATCAAGATTAGTCAAAAACAACCATATATATCTGGACACCAAAGGGCCAACAAACCTCTGAGACTTTCACAGAACCCCTGCTTTTATATTGAAATTAAATTACACTTAGGTTGAATTTATTTATTCTATTTAGGTAACGTCTGTAGCCAATTGATCGCACTAGATTTTATGTATCATAGGGGGGGGGGGGGTTGAATATAAGTCCACACCAAATTTTGGTGGTAAATTACCTGTATGCTTTTGCTTCTACTTTACAATTATGCACTAACTTTGTGTCGCTCTATCAAGAAGTTAGTTGTTGTAACATGACGTGGAAATATTTTTCAGGAACATTTGTTATAGAATTCTGTTATTTAACATTTGTTCAATAACATAATTTCAGCCATAGTGTCCTCTGTTTAAGACTTACTGTTCTATCTAAATACATTGTTGTGTATGAACACATTTGGGGACATACAGGTCATCACACAGCTCTGTTGGAGAAGTTTCATTATAACCCTACATTATTCCCTAAACCTGCCTGAAGTTTTATATACTGTGGAAATTGGCTTCTTAATCCACTGACTTTTTATGAGAGAAAAGTCTAAAAGAGCCTAATACTCGGTTAAAGTGGGAGAAAATTTGTACACACATAGGGAAAAAAAGAAGGGTGGGAGCATTACACATAACATTTCCTAACTGTATGATGAAGTCAGACAACAGAGACTCTGCAGATCATCTAAGTTGTTTCCTCAGAAAGTAATTGAACTTGGATGGGATTATGAAGCCAGCTGGTCCCGGGCAGTTCAAAGCTGCCTGTTTTACATTATTTACCAACATCAAATTATTTTCCGTAATTAGATTTTTTCCAGAGCTGCACTGGGAATCCTTCCAACTTGCATAAAGTTGAAAAAATGAATTACACACTGAAAAGAGGAGGGTCAGTTTTGGGTGAAAAATGTACTCACTGTAACATCAGAATTACATACTGTAACTCTGATGTGGAGCTGCTTATATCTTATTATGAAGTTTTTTTTTTTATCATGACAGCTGTAGCAGCTTTGAAAATAAACAAATAATGTGAAAGATATATTTCATTTATTCATATATATATAAGTAAACCTTATCCTCAAGGCAGCTATGTTTTTGTTTTGAAATACACACCTTTTTTATTTTACTAAAAAGTACTAACTATGCTTAAAAAGTAAAAGTCATCCAATAAGTGCATATTTGAATCATACTGGACCTAATTATTAGATATTAAAAATAAAGCTCTGTAAAATTTCAGTCTGTATGACCTCTGTATGTATACAGAGCAAATTAATCAGTTTTCTAACGATACACAGTCAGTAGATTTCAATTGAAGGTTAACCACTTAATGCCTTAATTTATTTACAATTATTTAAAAAAATTGAGTTTTGTCTTTCAAGCAGAAGCTAAATTTGGTAGAGTGCGCTACGTATCACATACAATTAATGTAGGTATTTAGGATGTATAATGACTGAAATTAGGGGTAACTGGGCACAACTTTGACAGCTATAGGGAGGTAAAATATTTCCAATACGAGCTTTGGTATGTGTGGAATATACATCAATAGGCATTGGTTGGATATATACACACTACCTTGGCTGCAATAAGACTGGAAGAAGTTTGAGGCGCATTAGCAACAATACTCTTCATGGGGTTAAACACATAAATATACACCAATCAGGCACATCATTATGACAGGTGAAATTAATTACACTGATTATCTCTTCATCAAGGGACTTGACTAGGGCGTGATGTATTAGGCAGCATTGACCATTTTGTATTAAAATGGGCAAGTATAGGGATTTTAGCAAGTTTGACAAGGACCAAATTAGGATTTGGAAAGTCTTGGTCTGCAATGGTTAGTATCTATCAAAAGAGGTTCAGAAAAGTAATAGTGGTGAACCAGTGGCAGAGTGAAGGGCTTATTGATGCAAAAAGCTCAGATTTAGTGAATGTCCTGGATTGACCCACCCTTATCATGAGGACAGCTTTCCTGATGTCACGGACGCCATCGTAGACCAAACGGGACGCATCGATAAATTCGTTCTCCTCAAAGGACTGTGGAGGATTTGTACTCAGTGCCTCGATTGCTACCTCCACCTGTTCGGCAAAACGTGGCATGACTGCAGGAGAAAAAGTCAGAAAAATGGGCTTGTTATTAGTCATCTGCTTCTTTTGAATTAAAATCAAGTTGCATATGAGTCAAAATTGACAGCAAATTTAGATATTTTAGTGTACTAATGACCCTCTTTGAATTCATGATCCCAACCTGTTTCCACGAGGTATCACAGCAAAGATCTCCCTAAATGAGAACATTCCTTTCAACCATTGAATGGTGTATGCTCTCATAGTGTAATTGTATGCATCTGTGACTAACTAGGGAGATAAGTATGTGCGCTAATGTGTGAGTCCTGGCTGTCAAATCATAATGTCAGCAAAAGGAAACATTCATTCAAAGTCTTTTTGAGCCTAACAAAAGCCCTCCGACATAAAACCCCTATCGACGGCAAAAATGGCTGGTTTTGTTCTCAGTATAAACTGGTGGGAGTTGATGGAGGAGCCTTACGCTCTTTGTGTGTTTCTGTTGAGTGGTTTTGAAACTGAACGGGCTCTTAATATTCAGGAATATTGACTTTATGTTTCAATACTTAGCAGGCTGCCGTTCTAATAGATCTTGTGTCATGATTAATAATAATTGCGAGGCAGAAATCATCATTAGCAGGCATTTACAGACCTTGACAGTCGCCAGACAGAAAAGACCCTCGCATATTCTTTGCAATGAAGGGCTTATTCAAATTCTATAAATGCTTGCAACAGCAATATTATTTTTTAATGGAATTCTGGTGTACAAGTAGGTGATCGTTTTTCATGCAATCCCCATTAAAACACACTTTAGTAAAGATTTTAGTATGAAAAAGATTTAGTGAAAAAATAGATTTATTGTTCATTTTAGAAATAAATAAGGAGCAATTATGTATGATTAAAGATTGATTTAGTTTTCCAAGAGCGAATACCTGGATTGATTTAAAAGAACATCCTTTTTGGAGACGAAAACACATTTAATAAGGACAGATGGATGATAAAAAGAAAAATATGGGGGAAGACAAATAAGGTACTGCAGCTTGAATGGTGGACTCCCACCCGAAAGCCAACTGTGTGGTTTCATTATTATTCTCTACATTATCCTGCTCACTTACATACCAAGCAAGCTAAATCAATTAACCCACTTGCACTAAAGGTGTATCTGCAATGTACCTATTTGTTTGATATGAAACATAGTCTATATTTCACCAAACATAAAAGGCACTACAAAAAACTCTGCCTTTTCTTAAATTCAGTTTAATCCACTTACTGCACAAGCGTAAAATAGGCTTTTGGGAATTGCTGGGAAGGCGATTTAAATAGAAATATTTAAATATTCTCCCAGCTCTTAATGAGCAAAGTTGCTGGTAAGAAGCAATTTCACTCATTCCAGTTGAAAAATGATGAAGGGAATTAAATGTGACCATGTAGGAATGGATTTTTTTCACCCGCCAGGCTTAAGCGTAGTTTAACTGAGAAGTTATGGAAGTACAATGGGTGCGTGAAAACTTCAAAGCAAAGGCCCCGTGCCCCGGTGGCGTGCTTAACGAGTTATATGCAGAATAGCTTCAACCTTTTGTGAAGCATAAACATTAATTTCACATCCAAAAAGCCCAATTTAAACACAATATTATTCCAGCTAAAAGGAGATGATGTTACAAAATAAAGCTGAGAGACAGTCTTAATCTAACTGTTCAAAGGTTTCTCCAAAATAAAAATAACAAAGGTCTTCCTGGACTAGCTTAGTATGTAGTATGTAGTAACTATCAGCTCAAAATACAGAATTGTCACTGACAGGTGACTTGACAAGCAGATAGCGAATGGCAGACATTTATATGATACATTTGTAGATTTTGCTACATTTCAAGTGTTTTACAATGTAAACTAAAACTCAAGTGAAAAAACCTGGAATATCGTCAGGTCAGGGCTGAGTCTTGTTGTATTTCTCACAAGTGAAGCTGCGATAAAATGGGGCATTGTTTGCAGTAATATGGGTTTGTTCCAATTTTTTAGGGTGAAGACGGTGCTGAGCTTAAAAGCAAAGTTCTTGGTTTGGTTGGTTTAGGTTCAGATCTCCACCTATGATCATATGATATGAAGCATGACCAAAATAATGCAAGCTGCTGACAATAGCTCTCTAAGCTCACCCTGACAGAGAGATGTGAGGACCTCCTGGCCTACAGGGTGAAGAAAAAGCAGAGTCAAACACCCAAGCTCTAAACCTATGGTTTGACCTTTGCTCATGAGATATGGATCATGACTGGCAGAACAAGATACTGGATACAAGAGGATAAGATCAGCTTCATCCATAGGGAGATTTGGCTCTGCCACAGTTGTAGTTGTAGGTTTCTTATGGAACTTTGTTCCCGCTTGTACAAGAATATTAGAATAATAATAATAGAAAAATTATGATTTTTATATCTTAGAATAAAGGAACAGACAACAGTTTTTTCCATATCATGTTTTGTTTTGTCCAGTCTTATAAAGACCTGCAAAAAATGAAAGGTAAATTCTGATTACTCTATACTTGTCAAGCCTGTTTAGGATGCATATATGAATCTGCATCTCTAAACACAGTGTAGCAGTGTCTTTATGGCCCAATGAGCATATCCGTCTCTAAATCTGCTGAATATTACACCCAAACAGGATATTCAGGCACGTGAATCTCAGATATGGCTCAACAGAAGCCAATCAGGAAATGTCAATCCCAATCCAAAAGCCAGAAATAAACTGCAAGAAGGAAAAAAAAAAAAAAACGCCATGCTGGAAAGCTGGACGGGAGAGGAAAGAGCATAGGAAGTGTTGAACACTTAAACTGTTGGAACAAATGTGGCCACAGGGCTTACAGCAGCAGTCTACAATTTATCTAATCCTTTAGAAAACATTTTGCTGTCATTCGCTTTCTTTACTGTATTCACATTAACCTCAAGCCAGAACAGCTCTCCTCTCATCTGCTGCTTGTATCGTTTTACTGAAGAGTCATAAAAGATAAAAAAGTAAACAAATGCAGAAACCATTTCCCAGCATTTCTCAGGGATCGATCATACCTTAACTATCAATCTGGCTCTTTATTGGGTCTGACTTTTACAGAGGACAGCTGTGATTAATTAACGTGTGTTCATCTTGTGCTCTTTTAATTTTTTATTGATACAGTTTAAAATGGTCAATATAGTAAGCTCCCTTGGGATCAAAAGGGTGGCTCATGTAATAATGTTAAACAGATTTATCAGGTTCTGAAATGTATCAGGAAGGTATAAGAATATACCGTGTACTTTGTTGCATATTGAGCTGGATAGCTGGAGAACAGCCAAGTTGGAAATGATGTTCCCTGAAGGCTTTGGCCTTTTTTAGCAGAATAATGATCCTTGATGCAAACCAAAAATGGTTCAGGAATGGTTTGAGGAGCAGAACGGTGAGTTTCAAGGTGTTGACTTGGTGACCAGAGCTTCTGAGTGGCTTCATTTTGAAAAACTAGAGGCATCAATGTGCTTCTATTGGTGCACTTGAAGATTGGCAGTCAAAGAGAGGAGGGAGAAAAGCATGTGAGCCCACATACAGTAAACAAAGCAGTATGTGGGTAGGCCCAGAGGACAGTTATTACTTTTTGTGTTAATACAGTTATTTGCCTTCCTACCCCGAGCCCACCAAGTTCCACAAAAATATCTGGGAGAACAAGTCTGGTGCATTGTGAGCAAAAAGTTGGGTGTCCCTGCTCTAGTGGACTCCATCACTTGATGAGTCTCTTTCGACAGCAAAGGGAGACCAACACACTGTAAAAAAGGTGGTCATAATGCTATGCCTGACTATGTCTCTTTTTTTTTGTTTGTTTTTATAGTTATAAAGATGGTAATAATGTGTGTGTGTGTGTGTGTGTGTGTGTTCTTGTACTTGTTGCTGAGTGAGAACCATTTTTTCGTATTTTTATCGCAAAGTGAGGACACTTTGACAAACATTCTCCTGGTCCTCACTTTTCCAAATTCCGTTCTTGGGACAGGGGTTAGGTTTAGGACTAGGGTATGAATTGAGTTATTGTTAGGTTTAGGGTTAGGTATTAACTTGTTAGGGTTAGGGTTAGTGTTAGGGTCAGGGTTAGGCACTAAAAATCAAGGAAAATTAATGGAAGTCAATGGAAGTAACTGAAAAGTCCTCATAAAGATAGTAAAACACAGATGTGTGTGTGTGTGTGTGTGTGTGTCTGGGTGTGTGTTGAATTTTATTTGGGAGCATCTAGGGAAAACGAATGTGGGTTGCAAGATATAATGTATATTTTAATATAATTGAAAAGTGGTGATTTTTCATCAAAAGATAAATATCTTGATTAGGAAAAATAAACCAACTCTGTATTAGAAGAAGTTTTCATTTTTTTCTGCTCAAAGTTCAACCAGATGAACTTGGGAGTGTAGTTAAAGAGAGGGGTTAATTTGGAGGAAACTGTTTTGCCATTTTCCCACAGGCATCAAAATGAAATAAACATTTGGCAGGAATATGGGATTGTAAAAATCTCCAGCTAGATCCTTTCTGCATCATGTCTCTGAGCATACATGGATCCAAAGAGCAGTAACAGCAAGAAAACCCATTCGAGTTTCTGCAAAACCAGTGTGTTTGTTTTGCTCTCTGCACACCATAATCACAAAATATGTCCTTTTTCATTTGGATCTTCGACCTAACAGTTACAAAGATTTTCGGTCTAATCACTCACCTAATGCTTACGTAACGCTGACTGGGTGAAAAATAACAAAAAAGAAATCCTCATTTGAGCCTCTATCTGGTGTGCTCTCCCACAGTATAATCTTGGTTAAAATGTTTTTCCAACATTCTCATTCTGCCCTGCTCGTCTCATAGTAATTTCCTCATCAGCGCTCTCTTCTAACTCCCGCCTCTATTTACGCACTGATTAAGGGACCATAGCTCTTCTCCATTCAAGCTTGGAGTTTGCTATCTGGCTATCATTTTGGGTAATACCTCTTTACCCATCCCTGTAACAATGGGTGCAGATTTAAAAATGTGACTCAGCCAGCTGTGTGTTTTACACATATGGACCAAATCAAGAGTCCACTTGGAGTATTCAGAAAACACAGATGTTCCTCCCTGTTTCTAGTTACACTACAATCTGCTGGGTTATTTCTTTAACACAAATGCTAGGTTTATGCTTTCGAGACAGAAGTTAGATAGTTTTAACCAAAAAATAGTTAACCAGTTGGAGAAAGGACTAGTAGCTGACTTACTATTTTTCACAGATTGCCATTTAAAACTATTAAACAACCTCATCAGGTATCACTGAAACTACATAATGCAGTAAGGAATGGTAGGATGGTAAACTGAAGCTATATAATTATTTTAACATTATTCAAATGTTTGCATTAATGACTTTGTTTCACACCTGAGAACAAGTTGGTTCACTTAAGATTACATTAGCCTTTTAGCTGCTAAGTAGTAAGGAGTGCCTAGTGCTGGTTACAGTCAACATTCCTACATTGACCAAAGAATTGGTCATAAAGTTAATGCAGACAGGCAATATTTTATACAGTGTTACAGAGCACGATTTTACTGTTTATCAATAAGTCTTATCAGTAGGGCTGTAAAGGTACACTAAAATCCTGGTTCAGTAGGTACCTCGGTTATAAAGTCATGTTTCATTATGTTCGATTTAGAGAAACAAATATGCAGGGTGAAACTCATAACCCAAACCTGTTGTGTTAAACCAACCTTGGGCTGAAAATCTACATTTGATCTGTTTCTAAATTGGGTTGTTTTTAACTCTTTTTAGAGTGTAATTATGAAAAGCCTTGTCTAAGTTTGTGTCTTCTGAGGTCAACGATGTGGGTTTTTGATTAAAAAAATCCCTGGTCCCTGAAGCTATTTTGTTAGAGGGAGACAGTAAGAAGTGTCTTTACTCCTATCCCTTAAATCCCAGCTGCATTTCCTTTTAGTGCACTTGATCCACTGATTTACAGGCATGACATGTGGGAGGCACTGTGACTATATGTGTTATTACTCACAGCAAAAGCCTGGTTAAATCCTATTTTCTCCAGCCCAGTGTAATAACAAGGAGCGACTCCTCCCAAGCTTTTCTAAATGGCACGGTGACAAACTATGGACCATATATCAGTTTTTAATCTTCTTTCTGCAGGCTTCACATTAATGAGCAACCTAAAAAAATCTCTGTCTTTTTGAGAAGTAGATTATTTGAAATACAGAGTAGTATTCTAGGCAGAAAGGTGCAACAGAGAAGGAGGAGTATGACGGGGGTAAACTGAGAGAAGTCATAACCACTTTCCCATTAGGCTATTGATTTTTCAACCTCTCAAGGACACGCTTCAATCCCAGACCTTCGAGTGGACTGTCTGTCAGGAATCTATGGTGGAGCCTTGCACAGCGCACTTTGGCTGCCTGGGCTCTGCTTAAGCATAAATGTGACCAAGCTCAATGGGTGAAAGAGGGATGGGCAAATTGAGACAAGGTCAAAGGGCAAGTACTGCAATTGTTGTGAGCGTTGTGTTGGTGTGACAGCTGTCAGAAAAGATAGGGAGGAGGTGGTAAATGGGCTGAGCTGCGGTGGGCATAAACACAGGGGTAATCAAATAAAAACACAAACAGCCACCTCGAAGGATGACAAATGGACAAACACATGTAGGGCAAAGAAAAAAAATGTTTTACACTCGCACAATAATCAGAAAAGGAGGAAAAGGGGAACGGTATCAGTGAATTCCACAAAAATTCTCACTCAGATCTCTTAGTGAAATCTTTGGTGACAGATATTGATTCTTTTTGGTAAAGTCTAGTTAATTAGACTTGGTACCCTCTAAAAATGTGCAGTCCTATATCCTTTTTCATTGCTCAGTAAAACTTAATCATCTTTCCCCCCCATCTATAGATTTCTCCTTGATTGTGCTCAGATCTATATACATCAGGTTCTGGGAAGGACTGAGAGGAGAGGATGGCAAAAGTTCACCAGGATCAATAAGTGCTTTATGGTCCAGATAAGATCTGCATCGTAGCCCTTACAAAGCCCCCCCAACTACTACCACTAAGAGATGAACTAAACAGGAATCACAACAGCTTAGATGATGGAGAAGGGCAAAGCCAGTGAACACTGGTCTAACACAGCTGCTGGTTTCTGGGCTTGATAACTCTATTAGTAGTCAGAATGGTTAAAATTTAAGTAATATATCTCCTTCAGAAGATCTGACTGGTCTACTTTTTGCATTTGTTTAGACTGTATTAGCTGAGTTCTGACCAATCTGTAAAACATGTTCCAGTTTAGTCAGTCAGTCAGTCAGTCATTTTCTACCGCTTATTCCATAGTGGGTCACGGGGGAGCTGGTGCCTATCTCCAGCAGTCTATGGGCGAGAGGCGGGGTACACCCTGGACAGGTCGCCAGTCCATCGCAGGGCAACACACAAACAACCATGCACACACTCATTCATACACCTAAGGGCAATTTAGAGTGACCAATTAACCTAACAGGCATGTCTTTGGACTGTGGGAGGAAGCCGGAGTACCCGGTGAGAACCCACGCATGCACGGGGAGAACATGCAAACTCCATGCAGAAAGACCCCTGGCTGGGAATCGAACCCAGGACCTTCTCTCTGCAAGGCAACAGTGCTACAAACTGCTCCACCGTGCAGCCCATGTTCCAGTTTATTTTTTCTATTTTACAGAATAGATTTTATAATCTAAACAACAAGGAAACAAACATTAAAGGCATATAATCACAGTGTACTACTTTCAACATGACATATTTAATGCACCAGTTTCATATAGTATGCAATAATCATTTGATCTTAAAGATCAAAGTATGTTGCTAACTGTTCACAACTGGAATAGGAAAAACTTCACCATTAGCAAGAAGCACTAAATGATTCTGTGGTGATGATGGCAGTGGTAATAGTGATTAAATAGATCTTTATTATTATTAAGTTAATAAAATTTTAATTTTTTGCACAGAGTTTTCCTAATTTATTAAAGGGAAAGGTGAGATTCTCTCCAATTGTTTACTACTCTTATTCTCCTGTATATATTTATAGATATCTACAGTACAGACCAAAAGTTTGGACACACCTTCTCATTCAAAGAGTTGTCTTTATTTTCATGACTATGAATATTGTAGCTTCACACTGAAGGCATCAAAACTATAAATTAACACGTGGAATTATATACTGAACAAAAAAGTGTGAAACAACTGAAAATATGTCTTATATTCTAGGTTCTTCAAAGTAGCCACCTTTTGCTTTGATTACTGCTACGCACACAGGCGCCCTGACAGGTGTGCCCTGTCAGGTTTAATAAGTGGGATTTCAAGCCTTATAAATGGGGTTGGGACCCAGCCGGGCCAAGCCCGAACGAGAGATGCGAGGCCATCCCCCAGTGGGCCTACCACCTGCAGGGGGAACCAGGAATAATCCAAAGAGGATTGGGCAGCGGACAAAGGTGGAGCCTGATCTCCGGATGCTTAGGCTGCCTCTAGGGATGTGGAATGTCACCACGCTGGGGGGGAAGGAGCCTGAGCTTGTGTGGGAGGTCGTGAGATATCGACTAGAAATAGTCAGGCTCACCTTCTCGCACAGCATGGGCTCTGGAACCCATCTCCTTGAGAGGGGCAGGACTCTCTTCTACTCTGGAGTGGCCTGGGGGGAGAGGCGGCGAGCTGGGGTGGGTTTGCTTGTTGCCTCCCAGCTCAGCCGTCTCATGTTGGGGTTTACCCCAGTGGATGAGAGGGTCGCATCCCTGCGCCTTTGGGTTGGGAACAGGTCTCTGACTGTCGTTTTGGCCTATGGGCCAAGCGGTAGTGCGGAGTACCCGACCCTGTCGGGGGTGCTGCATAGTGCCCCTCCCGGGGACTCCATTATTCTGCTGGGGGACTTCAATTCCTACGTGGGAAATGACAGTGACACCTGGAGACTCGTGATCAGGAGGAATGGCCTCCCCGATCTGAATCCAAGTGCTGTTTCAACATGGATTGTCCATAAAGAACACCATATTCAAGCATAAGGGTGTTCATCTGTGCACTTGGCACCAGGACACCCTAGGCAGGAGGTCGATGATCAACTTTGTTGTCACGTCTTCAGACCTTCGGCCACATGTTTTAGACACTCGGGTGAAGAGAGGGGCTGAGCTGTCCACTCCTCACCACCTGGTGGTGAGTTGGATCCGCTGGAAGAGGAGAAAGCCGGTCAGACTTGGCAGGCCCAAGCGCATAGTGAGGGTCTGCTGGGAACGTCTGGCGGAGCCCTCGGCCAGGGATGTATTCAACTCCATGACCTCGAAGCGATTCTGGCAGACCGTCCAGTGCTTCAGGAGGGGGAAGCAGTGCATCGCCAACATGTTTACAGTGGGGGTGGGGAGCTGCCGACCTCGACTGGGGATATTATAGGGCAGTGGAAGGAGTACTTCAAGGATCTCCTCAATCCTTCTGTCACGCATTCCCTGTTGGAAGCAGAGGCTGGGGACTCAGGGTTGGACTCTTCATCACCCAGGCCGAAGTCACCAAGGTGGTTAAAAAGCCCCACGATGGAAGGGTTGGTGACAGTGCCTCCGGCAGACTGGGGTGGTGGCCCCCCTTCATAAGAAGGGTGACCGGAGGGTGTGTTCCAACTATAGGGGGATCACACTCCTCAGCCTGCCTGGTAAGGCCTACGCCAAGGTATTGAGAGTCCGGCTGATATTCGAACTTCGGCTTCAGGAGGAGCAGTGTGGTTCTGTCCTGGCCGTGGAACACAGGACCAGCTCTAGACCCTCTGCAGGGTACTTGAGAATTCATGGGAGTTTGCCCAACCGGTCCACATGTGTTTTGTGGACCTGGAGAAGGCATTCGACTGTGTCCCTCATGGTGCCCTGTGTGGGGTGCTCCAGGAGTACAGAGTCGGGGGGCCTTTTATTAGGGGCCATCCGGTCTCTGTACAAGCGGAGCAGGAGTTTGTTCCGCATTGCTGGCACTAAGTCGGACCTGGTCCCAGGGTTGCCCTTTGTCACCATTCCTGTTCTTAACTTTTATGGACAGGATTTCTAGGCACAGCCAAGGGCCAGAGGGGGCCTGGTTTGCGGACCTGTGGATTTCGTCTCTTCTTTTTGCAAATGATGTGGTCCTACTGGCCCCCTCTAGCCAAGACCTAAAGCATGCACTGGGGTGGGTCGCAGCAAAGTGTGAAGCGGCTGGGATGAAGATCAGGTCCTCCAAGTCCGAGGCAATGGTTCTCGACCGGAAAAGGGTGGCGTCTCTTCTTCAGGTTTGAGGAGAGTTCCCACCTCAAGTGGAGGAGTTCAAGTATGTTGGGGTCTTGCTCAGGACTGAGGGGAGAATGGAGTGGGTGATTGACAGACGGATCGATGCAGCTGCTGCAGTAACGTAGATGCTGTGCCAGTCCTTTGAGGTGAAGAGAGAGCTAAGCAGAAAAGTGAAGCTCTCGATTTACCGGTCGGTCTACGTTCCTACCCTCGCCTATGGCCATGAACTTTGGGTCATGACCGAAGGAACGAGATCCCAGATACAAGCAGCTGAAATAAGCTTCCTCTGTAAGCTCTGTAAGCCATCCGGGAGGGGCTCAGAATAGAGCCGCTGCTCCTCCACATCGAGAGGAGCCGGTTGAGGTGACTCAGACATCTAAGCCTCCTGGACGCCTGAAGGTGTTCCAGGCATGTTCCACCGGGAGGAGGCCCAGGGGATGGCCCAGGACACGCTGGAGGGACTATGTCTCTTGGCTGCCCCCGGAGGAGCTAAAGGAGGTGTCTGGGGAGAGGGACGTCTGGGTGTCTTTAGGGTCTGCTGCCCCCCGCGACCCGGTCCCGGATGAAGCGGAAGACAACAAGTATGAATTCGAAATTCTGACAACTTTGGTAAAACTTTTAAGTAAAAAAAAAATATTTAGACCTTCTGCTTAAATAGCTATTTCATTTTTTTCTAATTAGCTGACAGCACCATTTAATTCAAACTTTTCTTTAGTTTGTGTTTTAGTACTGGACGCACTCAGAAACTTTGTAAGGAGAAGAGTCCCGTCAGTGCATAGTCCTTCAGGGGGTCTTAGAATGAATTACAATCAAGCTGCCAAACTAATGCAGATGAAAGCGTCCCAGATAACATCAAAATGTCAACGGACAACCATCCTAAAAAGAACATGTGTCACAACAATGTGATCAGATTGTTAAGGTTGGATGTTAGTTGCACATCCGAACGGTTAGTATCAAAGGAGAATAGTAGTGAATCCATACTTATTTCTAGTCATTTCTCCTATCTCACATCGGTTGCTCTTTTTCTTTGGACATCTAATATCTGCCGCTGACAATGAGTGTGAACTCAGTCAGTATTTAAGAAAGCTGTTCCATTCTGCTATTTGGCAAGTTGAGAATGTGAGTTTTGCAACATCACAGTGATTTGAAAGAGGGGGAAATGTCATTGCTCCAACACACAGTTCATGCCCAAGAAAGATGACTTGTCAGTGATTGCTAAGCATCAACATTTCAAATACATGAGCAGGTCTGAACTGCAGCAGTGAAGAGGTTTTGTTGTCAAAAAGGTGGGATTTTCAGTCTGCAGACATCATGACTGCTGTGGCAACCGCCACGTATATTTTAGTGAATCCTTGACGTTGTTTCAAGAAAAATATGATCTACTTCAATTCAATTCAATTCAAAAGTACTTTATTAATCCCAAAGGGAAATTAAATGTTGTTGTAGCTCATTATGTAGGTTTCTTCAAAGAGCCGTTGTAGATGCTGATGGCTGTGGGCAGGAGGGATCTCCTGTCGCGGTCTGTCTTACAGCACATCTGAAGAAGCCTCTGACTGAAGACACTGTTGTAGTAGGACAGTCTCATGAAGAGGATGCTCAGGGTTCTCCATATTCATTTTATGAAGAATCCTTCTTTGCACAATGATCTACAGAGGTTCCAGAGGAGTCCCCAGAACAAAGCCAGCCTTCTTTATCAGCTTGTTGAGCCTTTTTAAGTCCCTGGCTCTGATGCTGCTACCCCAGCAGATGATGGCAGAAGAGATCACACTCTCCACAACAGACTTATAGAAGATATGGATATACTTATTATCTATAGAACAATACTTTATTTATATCTCAATTCAATTGACAAATACTGTATTAATCCCAAAGACAAAATAAATGTTGTTGTAGCTCATATTATGCAGGTTTCTTCAAAGGGCTGTTGTAGCCCACCATTGTTGCCCATCATAATCGAATGAAGAGATGGTTTTAACTTCCTCCTTCTCTCTTTTCTCTTTGGTTCCTGCTCGGCATCCATGGCTCCTCCTTTTCAACTCATTGGGAATTTGAGATCATAGTTAAGGTATTATTTGAGCTTTTGAGATGTTAATCAGCTGCTCCCAGTTATAAAAATGAACAAAAAAAACACACCTTGTTGCTAAGGTTACCCATCATAGCACATGTTCAAAAGTAGAAAAAAATCCTTCCAGCAGCACAGTATCCAATACTAGAGGGAACAATCCTCCAAAAAAGCAAGAGGAATTCAAGTTTTTAAAAATAAGATATTAGAATGAAAACAACAGAGCTACTCCAACATGATGCCACTCTGTGTGGCACAATTCTACAAATCTGATGGTAATTAAAAATCTGCAGGTGAAACACTTTTGATTGTTTTGTATGTATTTATTTTATTCTTGCTCAAAGATAACTATAAAGTTCTAAGAACAGGAATATAGAAAATAAAAAAGTAAATTAATCAAGGTTAACTTTAACTATTTAACATTTTCAATTTAGACTTATATTACCAGTTGCGTTTGTGTTAATCTGTGTATACAATCCCAAATCCATAAGAACTCATGCTTGCAATTTGATACAAACAATGTTATGGACAGTGCAAACATGTTTAAGATAAGGTTCTTGTCAGATGAGATGAAAATTGTACCTTTTTGGCCTAAGTCGCTGTGTGTGTTGGAAAACCAACAATACACATCACCTTGCATCCATATAGTAAAACATGGTGGCAACATCATGTTGTGGGGATGCTTTTCTACAGTAGGTATATAATAATGGGTTCGATAGAGGATTAGATGGATGCAACTTAATATAGGTCAATCGTGGAAGAAAGTGAGTTAGAAGTTGTAAAAGACTGGGATAGAGGTTCTCCTTCCAACTGGACAAGTACACTAAAGACTTGAACACTGATGTTCCCCATCCAGTCTGACTGAGCTTAAGACGTCAGTAGATGTGCAAAGATGGAAAACATATCCCAGAAAATTTGCAACTGTAATTGCAACAAATGAGGTTTTACAACATATTCACTCAAGGGGGGTAAATATAAATGCACATAACACTTTTTTATATTTTCATTAGTAAAAAATAAATAAAACATGTATTACTGTCTTTTAACTTCACAAGCCACTCTGCTTTGTTTTGGTTTATGACATAAAGCTCCCACAAGTTTGTGATTGTGCTCGTACTCGTACTCGTCGTCTTCCGCTTATCCGGGACCGGGTCGCAGGGGCAACAGACACCCAGACGTCAATCTCCCCAGACACCACCTCCAGCTCCTCTGGGGGGAGCCCAAGGCGTTCCCAGGGCAGCCGAGAGACAGCATATCCTGGGCCGTCCCCTGGGCCTCCTCCCGGTGGGACGTGCCTGGAACACCTCCCGAGAAATGTGTCCAGGAGGCATCTGATATAGATGCCCGAGCCACCTCAACTGGCTCCTCTCGATGTGGAGGAGCAGCGGCTCTACTCCGAGCCCCTCTCGAATGGCCGAGCTCCTCACCCTATCTCTAAGGGAGTGCCCGGCCACCCTACGGAGGAAGCTCATTTCAGCCGCTTGTATCTGAGATCTCATTCTTTTGGTCATGACGCAAAGTTCAAGGCCATAGGTGAGGGTAGGAATGTAGACCGACCGGTAAATTGAGTGCTTCGCTTTTCGGCTCAGCTCTCTCTTTACCACAACGGACAGGCAAAGCGCCCCCATTACTGCGGCAGCCGCACCGATCCGTCTGTCGATCTCCCGCTCCATTCTTCCCTCACTCGTGAACAAGACCCCGAGATACTTGAACTCCTCCACTTGAGGCAGGAACTCCCCTCCAACCTGAAGAGGACAAGCCACCCTTTTCCGGTTTGTGATTGTAACATAACAAAATGTGAAAAAGTGTAATGGCTATGACTGACTTTGCAAGGATCAATATGATAACATTTGGCTTCTTTTTCTGTTTAGGAATCAGGCTTCAAACTGTTTTAATTTTCTAGTTGAACAAATTCTTCAGTTGAGCACACTTAGAGGATAATTACTGAGTGTTGTACAGTATCTCATATTTGTAGGAACATTCAAGTACTGTGTCAGACTGCTAAAGAAAAACCACTCAAGTTCCTTCATGATGTCAACTCCTGAAAACAACAAATACATGATGAACTCAAATCAGTGGGGAATCAATGTAATGGTGCATCATCAACAGTTCTCCAGTTGTTCTCAGTAATGCTGACATAATGCGTCTGTGTCATGCTGACTGTTGAAACAGGATACATGCTCCCTGCAGGATTAATAGAACAGCAGCACAATTATGAAGTCTTTGACAAGGTTATGGTTGTACAAAATTGACCTCAAGTGTTCATCAGATATTGCCATGATATGTCATTAATTAATTACCCTAATCAATTAAACCGAATTATGCAATAACAGACCAGAATGTGCTTAAAATACCATATAACCAACAGTGTAAGTAGTCTATTATGGTGAAGCTGAGCGCCAGAAGAGGGGCTCAGACAGATGGCTTTCTGAGCGCACGTGACTCAGCGAGTGCTGTTTGCAACTTATCAGCTAATAGGGAGGGGAGCTGATTGTGTCTCTCAATTATCCTGGCAGATGAAAGTAACGAGCGAAACAACAGATATACCGCCTCGCTAAATGGGCTCTAATGGGAGAGGTGGAAACTGGAGCAGGGAGGGTGGCAGATAAAAAAGTAGAACAGCAAGGAGGGGGTGGGGGTGGACAGAGTAAAATGGCCTGTCAGAAGATGCTTTGCTTTTTTGTATACAGGAGGGATTGTGGTCAAATTTTATTCTTCTAGACCATTAATGGATAAATGACTTATTTCCTTTCATCTTGCGCCTCTGTTTTGTCTGCTGTTTGTCACAGTATATTTTTAAAGGGCACGTTCGAGTATACTTTTAGACAATTTGCACAGCTCTTTTAGAGAACAAAAATCTTTGTAAGAAAAACAAAATTCAGCGTATTTTTTAAATTTATGTTTAGTCTTTTTCTGAATTATAAAACATTATAGAGGACTGTATTAAGAAAATCATTTGTTTACCTTTAAATTTCTAAAGCATGTATGTTTTGTAGGGGTATTATTGCACAGTATACCGAATCACCAGCTCTAATGCATACACCATGTTAAGTATGCTTTTGGTACAATGCAATAAAAACAAAAACAGAAAAAAAAAAACTAATTCTTGCTTCTAACACTGTAAAAAATGCATTCCTTACATCTTAATCCTGTTAAGGATGACTTTGCACCTCCTCTTCAGCAGGTTGCAAACCTTCTTACTGAAAACATTGCAAGCATTGCTACATCCCATCTTCAGTGATCATAGCCTCCCCCCAATATCCAGTCAGGTTTGCTTCTCTTCTTGTGTGACCTCAGGCCTCTGCCTAGTGTAGACTTTTAATAAGATTTTAACCTCTGACAGGCACTACACTGTTGTAAAAAAATTGCAAGGGCATAAACACAGTAACATTTTCTAGTTTTTATAGATATGGCTTGCATTCTTTCCTAAACCACGCTTTCATTTAGTTTTATCTTGCTGTTTGCTGATTAATGACAGACTGTAGTCAAGCACTTGTAAAGGATTGTGCCAGATGAAGCTTCAGCATGGAGAAGTTAATGTTTACATCCAATAATTATACTCCCTGTAGTACCTCTCCAAAACAGTAGCTGTCGTTAAAAAATAAAGCTGCTACACAGCAGGAGTGGAAGCCGGAGTAGTGTTCACAGGAAGTGAATTCTTGATATATAGACACTAACATAGGATGTTTAAACTTTCCTGTGCATGACCAGCATTAGCAGTTTTAATAATAATACTCAAAGCAATAAACACAGCAAACTTTGTAATATAAATAGGTCATGAATTTTCTTGTCAAAGAGAAGTGTGAAGGGCTTTGTGCTTGACTAACTGTTATATCTTTGTTTGAGACTCCTACTTTAAAGTGGTATAGTATAGTATAGTATATATAAAATATGCAGTGGAGGTGGCTAAATAAGACGACTTGTCAGCTCGGTTAGCAACAATTGCAACGCCAATAGATGACGGCAGAAGAGATTACACCCTTCACAGCAGACTTATAGAAGATCTTCAGCATCTTTTGGCAAAACTGAAGGACCTCACCATCATCAGGAAGTACAGTCTGCTCTGTTAATTCTTGCATCTCTAGTCTGTTGTCCTGGTGAACACTGAGGTATTTACGCTCCTCCTCCACTTCTACTTCTTCACTCCACGTCTTCTACCATGATTTAAATAGTGTTAAAACATAATTAAAATATATATTTTTTATGAAAAATGTATACTATTAATGAAAACACAAATTTTGGGATTTGTAGTTTTCCCTCAAATATTGCTAAATCTTTTATTGTCTTGTTCTCATAAACTTAATATTGCTTATTTTGGTATATTTTTCGATACCTCTAGTGAAGAAAGGTATTTAGGAGAAGGACACCTCAATCCAAGAAATAAAAGCTAAATTCCCAGTGTTAAACTTTGGAAATATATAAGGTAACATATTTAATCACAACAGTGCATTATAAATGCTGCACATTTAACGCATGGTAGTGGTTTGCCTTTCAACCTTTTTGCCATTTTTGGATATTCCTACATGCCTTATTACCGTGTCATAGACCAACCCTATGAATGTAAAAATAACATTTTCAACAACAATATCATGGTAAGTTATTCAATGTTTTGAGATAGTAAGTATCCACAACTCCTAATTTCAAAAGACAGTACACAGAAGCACTTCAATATTTGATCACCCTTGATTAGCATTATTCTTTGAGTAGTTATATAAGCAGCAGTGGATTATGACTATAAGTAGACCTATCTTTTCAGTGTAAGCCTTTTTCCTTATTTTGACACTGACTTATTGTACTGCTCTCCCTAAAACTCTGCCCTCAAGCTCAAAAGTCCTCACTTGCGTGCAAATATGCTCTGCTGCTCTTCAAAAATGTGCTTCTCCTCCCAGATACACAGCTGATTTCACAAAAGCTCTGCAGTACAGTCTGAAGGCTCATCCATGCACCCAGCCATGTTGAGCCTATAAAATCTCTCCATTCAGTTTTTATTTGTTTTCTGCTGGCTCTTGGAATATAATTTCTCATAAACAGCGTTCCATATATGACAGTAACATCACTCTATGTGGCTGTGCATGTTTTACTTCACAGCATCCCATCAAGGTAATTACTTGATAACTGGCTTCTAAAGATCACATATACTTTAAATTAAAATCAGTTCTGTTTTATTACACAGCACAAATTCATATAAAGATCGTCTCAGGGCAGAAGAAGCAGAAAGTCTAATTTAAGTCCTGCTTTAAAAAGCCCAATTATTTTCTGTATGTTAACTTTTGTGGATTGAAGAAATACAACAGCAAAAGTGGCAGGCTAACTTGATAAAAACATGGCACATGTGCTTATGTTGTTAATGAAGTTAAAGAGACTTTGTTATATCAAATACTGTTCCTGTTTTTCCTAAGGGTAAGCATAAATATTAAAATGAAAGTATATGTTTCAGTTTGTTAGGAGCTGACTAACAATTAACCAAGTGAACATATGTAATCTGTTAGCTTAGATGTTTTTGATGGCCACACCACATTAATGAAATGCACAATAGTTTTAGAAAGCATAAATGAAATCCCAAAACTAATTGTAATATATAAGCCTTCAGTTCTCAAAGAACTATAGAAGGTACTGTTTACATTTATTGTTGAATAAAATACAAATTGTCAATTCAAATACAGTCAGAATGCAAAATGTTTATTCACTTTTAAATAGCATTATTATACTGATGGTAAATGGTATTTTAATGATGTTAGCACTCAGCACAGATTGGGAAATGGAAGTTGTCTGCTGAGGCCAGTTAATCAGTAACTGATGCTGATAAATAAAAAGAGAACACCAGCCACCAGGCAGGGATATCATGTTTTGCATTGGCTTTTAGGTTTTTACTACCAATTCCAAAACAGTGGGTGCGTGCTCGAAAGAGGGCTATGAAAGGGGCTAAAAGAAACACAAAACTTATTATATTTAATGTATCCTACAATCGCAAAGTATTTTCCATTCCTTTTTATTTACTCCTTGATGCAAGGTGCTGCGACTGTCTGAAACCTGGATATCAATATTTTGTCCAAAGAAACATCAGTTAAAACAAAGTGGATGTGGACTGCAATAAACATTTTTATAAAAGTCCAACCACACCATACTGTTGTGCAGTTATAATTATTGGATTATAAATATGTATTAAAATGTGTAATAAAAAATCATAATTCATAATTATTGGGTTACTAGCACAACAATTGGGATTATTTAGCTACTAGTAACTGTTGATAATTATAATTAACAACTGGAGTTGGTTATTAATAATTGTTAGCCAAAATCACGCTAAATGTAGCTGTATTATCAAACCATTAACCAAAGGAGTAATTGAGCAATAATCTTATTGACAGCAGATTACTTTCATATAAAATAAGCACAGACGCATTCTCTTTATCTATGTGAAAACGTATTAAACAAATTAGTTTTGCCAAACTTTCACCTAACTAGGATGCTCACTAACTACTGAAAGGATAAAATAATAATCAAGAGTTAAAATGAAAAAATCAATCAATTTATAGGGATGCACACTGAGTAAGTATGGAGATCAAACCAGTAATTCATGGGCGAAGATAGGAATAATCAAGGCTTTCAATCAATCTGGAGTGTCGGAAGTAATAATGGATCTCTCTGGGCATAGTTTGGACCAGCCACTGTCAGCCGACAAAAAACAGGAAGACCAGACCAACATAGTGACTGTTTAGCTCACAAGCAACCTAGCTCCTTGCCACCATCAGCTAAAGGCTAACTGTTATGAAACAATAGCACTAATACTTATACTGCGAATCGGCAGAAAAAGGGGTCAATGAAACAGTGATGAGACAAAGAAATGATCAGATCAAGCAGGCCAGGCTCAGATTACTGGATTACAAAAGAAAAAAATTCACTTGATTTACATCTTCTCCTGGTCAGGACAAGATTACAAGTATTCATACATCCTTAAATGGCTCAGAAAGCGGAAATATTTCCATCCTTCGAAAAAAATGATGAAGAACTGCAGTTTGTCCACTAATAAGAAAAACGGGACACCTGGACAGCAAATAACTTTAATTTGAGTCTTCAATCGGAACGGATAAAAATCTGCTGGTTCTGCATACAGCTAAATTTCAAGCTTGTCCTGCATGTTGTTCCTTCGGGAAGATGTACTTAACTGTACAAGACGCAGCAAAAAGCAGTGCATCATCAGACTCTAGGGCTTTATATATCATCCCTGTTGTGATGTCAGAGCTACAATGGATCCTGGGAGGTGTAGTTACAGTCCACTTCTTTGACGTTATGGCTCCAACAATACATTCAAAGCTATAGTTGTTTATGACTTATTTCTAACCACCAGATTTAAAGGTTTCTTCATTGACTGGGATAAGTAACCAAACTATTTAAATCTGTAAATCTGAAATAAAAAAGGGATCAGTTGAAGGCAAAACCAGTCTGCTTCAACATTTCCTATTTTCTCTGTTCAGCTATTTTGTTCAAATGGATCCCAGGGTTAAATTTTCCTCCCAATGTGTTTATTACGCAGTTGTAACTATAGTCTGGAGTGTCTGGAGTGTTTATGTATCCATGTTAAAGCAATGTGGCTGTACCTAGAAGAACAAATTAATTCAGAATTTTATCTGAACCTTTTTATGCAAAACACCAATTACAGGCAATATAATACTCAAATATCTCAAATCATCTTATAATCTAAGGAAATAATTTATACTGCTTTATCTCCTAATTTTTAAATTTGGTAAAAATACTCAACACAGAAAGAGTCTACTTTGAAGATACTTTTTTTCCCACTTTAGTGTTGACTGAGGGAATTTGTTTATTCTATCTTGCCTACCACAGAGATCAATTTCAGTCTTCTAGAATAAGCCCTGACACTGCACAGTAAGAGGAAAATAAATAACTGATGAAAAATGGATGGGAGGCAGAACTGGTAGAGGGGCTCACAAGCAGTTTCCAGCTTTTGTGTTAGAGCCAATTCACTAAACATAAATGTGGGGAACTGAGCATTCACCCAGAAAAGGAAGCTACAGTAGATGTTAGAATATGGACCTTTGTCTGAATGTGAGCTTGAGATTACTGCAAAGAAAAGAGTTTTGCCAAATGGCTTATAGCAAAATATGCATGTATAAGACAAGATTCTATGATGCAGAGTAAATACAATATGTTCAACTACGGCTTCTTTGTGCTACACTAGTATTGTGCACTAACCAGTTTCTGACAGGAGCCTGATGGACTCCAGCACACGCTCAGTGTAGACCCCAGGTTCGTAGTTTTCCATCTCAGCGTTAATGATGTGGACCACACGGGCAGCTCGTCCACGAATGGCTCCAGCAGTCCGGTCAAGAGTGTCCACATCTCCCTCTTGCAGGGCAATTACACATTTGTTGACGTCCTCAAGGATGTGGTTCTCTGGAGAGAAAGAATGAAATCGGCTTGGATCAAACAAGTGAGACTAAACCTTTTTTCTCCTTTAAAAACAGAAATACTGTCTGATATTAGATTGTTTTTCTCAAGAGAACCATTTTTTCTCTTCAAAGTACCTCTTTAAAAATGTTGATCATCACATATCATCTTCACTGGGTAAATATATCACATTCCTCTCTGAATGCTATACCCCTCTCTACACTACTGCATATCTGTTTTGTGTATAGAAGGTGTAGTGGGATATTCTGCCTTAGGAAAATAATGTGAATGTGATACTGAAGTTCCAGTTTAGCCAGTGTGCCATGCATTTCTTGTTCATGTCAGAAAACTCCCTGGCATAAGCATTGCAACTGTGGGATGCAATTTATACAACACATAGGCATACCTGCTACAAACATTTATGTGAGTGCTACTTAAATATCGGAGCAACGACCCGATTTATAACATTACTTCATCTCTTGTCATCCTGTCCAGAAGCTCTGTTTGCACTACTCAAGATTCCCTCACCTCAGCATGCTGAATGCTTGGAGGGTTCTAACTGACGACAGCCTCACTTACCTTTCGATAAAGCTTAAAAAATATTCGGTCAGTTGCTAAGTTGCAAAAACTGCAGATGTGAATGAGCTTAAAGCTATAATCTTGGTACAACACATCAAATTGTGACATTTAAGTTTGGGTTTCACATTGTCCCTTTTTCAATAAAATCAAAGACCCTTAATTGTGAAAGTATTTAAATAAGACTGTTAGATCTCAGCAAAAGAAATAGACCCTATCCAGAAGCAGTAAAGCACTTTAAATTTCACACACTTCATCCCAATACATATAAATAAATATAGATTTAACATTTCCCTAACAAAGATTTTGGACATGCCAAAAAACATGGCAAGATAAAAAGATCGTAACAGCAGATTTACTATGTTAGTATGTTTTTCTTTTTGTCTTTTTTCTCTTGAAGAAGTCATCTTGGAAACCACACTGCTGTGAAAAATACAGGCACACTCTTTACCTGAGACAGAAAGGAAGTCGTCCACAGATGTGATGTCGTCCACTGCCTCAGTCAGAATGCGCACTTGCTTCTCCCACTGATCCTTGAACACGTCCATGTTGTCCTGGGCCACCTTGCTTTGGGGCCGGGCAGCCAGAGTGAGCGCAGCGTTTATAACCTAGACAGGAAGACAGACCTTGTTGTAATGTTATTGCATTCCATATGCATTTATGTTAATAAAATAAACCAATTTGTGAACAATTACCAGTTTTCTTTTATTTAGGACATGTTTTGCCATATTATTATGCTCAGTATGTATGTTTGGTTGCTGCAAACAACAACATAAATAATAACCCTGCTTTACCCTGCTTGTTTTTAAAAAAGACAAACAAATGCAATCCCTTATTGCCTCAAAATGTAAACTTAAAATACTTAGCTCTGTAAAGTTGGACGATCTTAAACTGAAATATGGAGCTCAATCTTTCAACATTTTCTGCTCTCACTGACTCTAAATAGATGTCTTTGCCAACTCCAATTTAAGAAAGGGAGCCCACATGCCACAGCTCCATCTGTAAATTATAGGTAAAGGCAAAAGAAGGGTCAGACATCTGAATAAACCCAAAGTGAGTGCCTTAAAAATATAATCCAGGATAATTATGGCTTAGAAGACTTTTTTTTCACCCAAACATTTTAAGCCTCACCATGTAAAATTCATATATTCAACAGGATTTTTTTGACTGGAAACTGTCTTTTTTATTCTTTTCTAAACCTGTGTGGAAAGAGGGGGCACTGACAGCATGAATGACAGCATCGTATATTCATAGAATATTTTACTGAGAATCATTTTCAGCTCCACATTAATACATCGTAGATATTCCAAGCACTATTTCTGGTTACTGTACTTTATTTATGGGACTGCATCAAATTAAAGAGACATGCATGATACAGGGTAAGGACCTGTTTGACTTTAAATATTTAGTAATATCGTAAACACAATTAACTGAACTGATTAAAAGGTTCTCAGTACAATTTGTATTGAATTGAGCATCAACAGATGAGAATGGTCACTTTGTAACAAAGGTTAATGCCCACATCGTTTTACCAAATATAACTTTGGGATCTACATTATTTACAGATAATAACATAATAATATTATTAATAATTCTGAAGGCTGGTGTCATATATTTTCCCATTTTTAAATGTAGGCTATCTTAAAATAAATTAGCATGACTGTCGGATTAATCTACTCTACCATTCATTACAAATCAGTTTTGCCATCTGCTAATCTTATAAAACTTAAAAATATATTATTTTTCATATTAATCTCTCATAATAATGACTGAACTATTTTATTCAAGTGTAATTTAAGTTTGTATATCCCACACAACATTCAACACCTCATTTAAGAAAGAAACGCTCATCTTACACACATCTCAAGTTCCTCACTAATAAATATGAATTTAGATGTGAAATTAATCAGAAAATGATAAAGGAGATTAACAAATCTGAGATTACTATGTTGATCTAAAATAGATTATCAGGGTACAAAGAGCTGTGGAGGCTTCAGCACCTGACAAGGACTACAGCCCACCTGCTAGGCCACCTTGTGCCGCAGAAAACAACTGCCTACATGCTATTTACCGCTCAAAAGTGATTTTCTCTGACAATTTCTAGCCATGGCTTTAAATCCTCCCACTCATGCCTGAGGTCTGGAACTGCTGAGGTTTCAGTGGTGGATGCAGGAAGGAATAGGGAGGGGATATCTGGACCTGTGCTCTAGGGATGGTAAAACCCCTCCCACCCCATCCCCCTCTCACCCCATCCCCCGGCATTCCAACCAGGGCAAGTCATTGAAGTTTGTTACAAATCTTTCCAAACTTCTCTGTCTTTGATTTTTTTTAAATTATTTTATTTATTGAAGGTATAACAGACAGGAAAAGCCCTTAGATCAGGCTCCACTTAAATTTCTGTCACTGAAAACAGCTGTTGTACTTGTCACTAACACTGAATTTCATCAAGCCTTCCTGTGGTCTATTGTAACTGCGTGCGTGTGCATGGTTGTTGGTCCTGTGTGCCTCTGTGTGGCCCTGTGATGAACTGGCAACCTGTCCAGGGTGTACCCTTCCTCTCGCCCACTGAAGGCTGGAGATGGGTGCTGGCTCCCCCCAGGACCCTGCAAGGATAACTGGGTATCGAATGGATGGATGTTTCCTTTTCCTTCCACTTTACAATTAAGCAATACTTGTGTGTTTCTATCAAATAAAATATCCTAAATACGCTAAATTGTGTGGTTGTTATGTGATAAACTGCGAAAGTTCAAAGTTCAGCACACAAGGGTTGCTACGCTACATGTTTCAGCTGCTGATTTGTTTCCTTTGTCTCTATGTTCCTACAGAGGAGTTGTTGACCTGCTCCGCTCATCGTTAGACTGTTACAGTTCGTAACCTTCGTCACAGAGAGAAGTCTGTCATCTCTCCTCTCTGTTGTTGAGTTGCGCAGGGACCCTCTGAGCGCGTTATTACGCACACTGAAAACTGAGTTTGAAGTTGTTCTGTGCGAGCAGCTGCTAGATCTTTGTGGTCTGGACGGACCCAGTGAGGTATAGACTACATCCTGGAATTGAATAGTCAAATACGCTTGACAATTATGTTTTAAATGACATGTGGCAACCCTAGTTTAGGCTGTGAATTGTTACCCAAACTGATTTAACATAAATCTCCCCCCAAAAAAAACAAACATCTGCAAATTACTTGTCAGGTTAAACACAATGTGTCCACTCTGTCTTCACTTTGTACAAAATCTAATCTTGTCAGAATTAATCAACCTCTAAATTATTCATGGAGATTGACACAATTATCTATTGTTTAGTTCCATCAATATTTCAAACCCTCAGAATTTTCCAGTTTGCCTTTAATGTTGTTCAGATCACCTTAACACAGCTTAAGTTGGTGTTAAATGAAAAATACACTTCTACTGTCTACTGCTGTGCTTTGTGTTTATTACTGGATGCTGTTGCCAAGTTTTCATCCATGTGGAGTATGTCCACCCCCTTTCCCATTTGATGTTTTTGCTCAGTACATACATCACTGCTTGGGTACCCAACTGTGTCTTACCTGTGTGTTTATATGTGTGTTATTTTCACACCCAGAAAGGTCTGTTTTACAAATGTCTGTTCCCAGAGTCAGAAAAGAAAGAGGAACAAATTCTATTGAAATATACAACACATTTGTAGGAATAATTATCAGAATATGTTACCTTGGGGAAGTATAAGACCATTTTAACCGAACAAAAGAAGCGCTTAAACAGAGTAAAACAAATGTGTAAAATAGAAAGACAACTTACCTCTTAGATACTTTATAGTTTTCAACACGAGGATCATGTTTACCATTGCGTTTCTTTTGGAGATTTCAACCTGAAACTGTTTCTATTAATCATGTCCAAATGCAACTGAAATGTGTATTTAAATAGTTGAGCTGTTGAATATTTGTTCTTTGCTCCTCTGCATACCTTCTTTTTCGATTTATTATAGCTCAATATTTCAGAGACATTATCACCAAGACATGGCAGCAGCTGAGTTTAAGAGTGTTGTGCAGATTTGTATGTAGAAGAATAAGGAACTTGGGCTAAACTGTCTCAGAACAGATGAGGAAAAAAATACCTCTTTGTTCCACTTCCTCTTTGTTCTTCTTTCCCTAGTCACAAAGTCTGAGTCGATTACGTTTTTAATCCGTCTCTGTTGAGCGTGTCTAAGGGGTATCAGGAGACGATTCTTTCCCAAGTTTTCAGAGTCAGTGGATTACAGAGGGCGTACATAGCAGAAAATGTACATTAAAGTCTGAATCTTAACTTCAGCTTTTCTACTCCATTTTTACTTTTCGTTCTGTGTTGTCCCATGTGAAAAGGCCTTCCCTAAACCGTGGAAATAATGGATTAGTTTTAACTTCCCGCTATGTCTGCATTCTGAGAAATGGTTCTACAAGTTACAAGTATTTGTTGAATTCTCCAAATTATGATTTTTTTCTGCCATTTCAGGTTGTTCCAATAGATAAAAAAAAACTATCTAAAGATAATCTTATGAGATCAGCTCAGTATGGCTAAAAACCAAAAATTGTTGGCCACACCATGTATGCAGCTTGCAGTGAAATAGTTTTTTCAAGCACTCACCTGTGGACATAGACTGTCAATTTGGGTGGCTGCCATCCGTACCAACTTCACACCTTCTTCATTGTTGGAGATGGAGCAAGCCAGGTTGGCCACCTGAATAAAGCAAGCAAAAAAGGAACAATTACACTATACTAAAGTATATTTGCAAACTAAGAAAACACCACATAGATGTAGCCCAGTTATATTTGTTCAAGTTGTGTCAGGGAATATTACATCCCACAGGAAGCTTATTTAACTAATGCACCGATGAGCAGCATAAGAAGGCTTGGACAGATCAAGAAAGAGCTTTCATTAACAAAGGTAAAAATCTCACCAACAATGTCAGACGAGGCAAGAGAGCTGCAACAGGCTTCTTCAAAGTCTTACTGCTGGGGCTTTACAACATTATTTTCACAGAGTCACTGACTAGGAATTATAGGAATTATATGATTTTGGTCGGAAATAATTGGTTGATAGCTATTGGGGTCGCAGTTGTATTCAGCAATATTTAGGAGAAGGATCAGGTATTTTAGAGTATTAACACACACCAGTGTCTTGCAAAAGCATTCATACCCCTTGAACCTTTTTGTCATGTTACAGCCACAAACCTGAATGTACTATAAATGTATGTTATAGACAAAAATTAAGTAGGGCATAATTGTGGAGTGGAAGGATAATAATACATGGTTTTCATTTTTTAAAGAAGAAAAATATGAAGTGGGACTTGCATTTGTTCACTTTTTTAAAATATTTTTTGTGGCACTGGTTACCTATTTTGTAAGTTGACCGACAGGAAATGGGATGAAGAGAGAGAGGGTAAGACATGCAGCAAAGGTTAACGGGCCGGGACTTGAACCTGTGACAGCTGCCTCGAGGACTATAGCCTCCGTTAATTAGGTCTCACGCTTTTGCCCTGTGCCACCACTGCGCCCCTGTTACACTTTTATTCGGACATGAATTAAAAAAAATCCTGCGCAAACAGGTGCCTCCAGATGTCAGCTTATTATAAAATAGAGTCTGCCTATGTGTAATTAATTCTCCGTTCCTTGAGGTCTCAGAGACATGTTGAATGAATGAATTGCATTAATGAAGGAGCAACATTATGAAGACCGAGGAGACCTATACATGACCACGTAAACTAAAAAAGTAAACAACAAGAACTTTGATCAGAGAAGCAGCCAAGGGCCTCATGCAGGAGAAGCTGCATGTGCTTCAGAGAATTTAAAGACTACGTAATATGGGCTCTGGATGCAATATACCATAAAGAGCTGTAAGAGTAAATTTACAAAGACAAAAACATCCCCGGTGTAAAATGGAGTATTTTAAATCACCATATCTGAATCATTCACTTTTATTGACAGGATAAAACACACAAGCACACAAAGCTCGTGTCCCTCATGAAGTTATCAAATTTCTCCACACCATCACTGCAGCTCATAGCTAATTTTCATAGTTTTTAAACCCTTCAAAACCCCAATCCCATTCCCAAATAAATCAGATTTCAGCCTAAACCTTTGGGCATTGAGACTGAACTGAACAGACGTGTGCCTGTTGGCAGCGAAAGGTGCCAGTCTGCATTAGCACTTCTAGTGCTCATGTCACTGTTTGAGAGAAAGTGAGGTAAATCAAATTTGTTTTAGAGGACTCTTGCTTAGAGCTCCGTCTCTTTACTTGTGACAGCAATGAGCACATTGATGGATTACAGTCCTTTATGTGAAGTATGGTGTGTGTGTGTGTGCGTGTATGTGTGTTTAAAGTGGTGTGAGAGAGTGGGAGTGTGTGATTGTGAGTTGGTGCCCCATAAATGTGAGTGGCAGTTTGCATTGGATTTGTTTGAGAACCATGCAAAGCAAATTTTCCAACTTTAATGCAGTTGCTGATGTTATCGTAGACTTAAGAGGTGATTTTCAAAACATGACATTTTTATGTTTTAAAATATCTGTCTTTTTCTTTACAATGTACATTTATAATTAATAAGAAGACTGAGTGGGTTATTGAAATTATTACCCACAAAAAAACTGCTAGAGTGGTATTTCTTGACATTTTTCCTGATGTATTCTAGAACAGTGGTCAGCAACCTTTTTAGGCCCAAGATCCCCTAGCTCTGTCTGAGAAGAATCTATCGACTGTAATGTAAACACAAATACACAACAATAATAGTATCTCCAATGGGAGACCACTTTATTTTAATAGTATTTGAGAACTCTATTCAATGGATTGATTAGAACTGCTGTTTTGTTTTACCATTTTTATAAAAACTTTAACAAGCTTCAGTTATTCCACTTATTTGAACTTATTTAGTGCAAACAAACAAATCATACACACACACAGTACAATCAAGATTTTTTATTTAATGGAAAGTGGTTTAAACTAAAGAAAACAACAGTGCTAGGGTGCCGCATTAGGGTAAACAAGACAATTGTCAGACATTGTGTTATGTCAGTGTGATGGCTGAGACTGGACCACCTCTGACAGTGCTTCGTAGGTTGGTTTAAAGTTGCTGTCTGCAAGTCTGAGAAGGTCTGTGAGGTGGTTATCAGTCAGCCAGTGCCTGAACTTTGATTTTATTATTTTTATTTGTAAAAAATGCCACCTCACACATATAGGTGGACCCAAAATATGCATTTACTTTTAGAGCACACTGAGTAAGGAGGAAAAACCTCTCTCTGCTCACAAGTCCCCAAAAGCAACTGTCTTTGGACCTGCCTTTAAGCTCAATCTCATTTTGCAAGTCAATTATTTTTTAAATTTGGTAGCTATCTGTTTTATAACAATGGTCATGAAAGGGTTTGATGCAAATGCCGCAATATCTTCCATTAAGCTTAACTCACCAAAACGCCTGCTAAATTCAGAACCAAGTTTCTCCAGATGAGGGCAGTACATCTCTGAATGAAAAGCACATTTGTCTATCATTGTCTGTGACATTTTATCCAGGTTTGGAAAGTGTGTCAGCGTGTCACCGTTTTTTAAGTGTGTTGCACAAACATCCAGCTTCGCTTTGAACACATTCACTGAGCTAACCATGTAAGGGAGGTGTCTGTCTTTCCCCTAGAGCTTCAGATTTAATGCATTCAGTGTGGCAGTTAGGTCTGGTAAAAACCCCAGGTCCAAAAGCCACACATTGTCAGACAGTTCCTCGTACTCCTCATTTCTTGCGGACAAGAAAGTCTTTATCTGAGGCAGTAAATACATAATCCGCTGCAAGACTTTGCCTTGTATCCAAACAGTGGACATTTGAGTGAAGAAGCAGGTCCCCGTACGTGGCATCAAGCTCATCCAGTAACACCTTGAATAAGAGGTGCTGAACTGCTTTAGCGCGTATCGGGTTGACAAGTTTAACCACCAGTGTCATTACATGAGAAAAGTCCACGGCCTTTTCAGCCAAGGCCTGTTGGTGGATAACACAGTGATAATTCACAAAGTCGGGAAAGTCCAGATCATTAGGATGAGTGCTGCAGACCCATCGTGTATGCCACATTTCACCGGGGCTCCATCAGTCATAATCACCAAAGTTTACGATTGGGAATGTTAGTGTCAGTGAAATACCTTTTTAACTCCTTGTTAACGTCCTCACCTTTGGTTGTATCCTTTAAATGCCAAACTGTGAAGAAGTCCTCCTTTGTGGTAAAATCCTGGAAAGCCATCCTGACAAACACAACAAGCTGAGCGGTGTCTGTAATGTCCACAGATTCATCAAACAGTTGGGAAAAATAGTCACACTGTGACAATTCGGTCAACACTTGTTGATCCAAGCCCTGTGACAATGCTTCTACCCCTGGTGTGACTGTCACAGGTCCCGGTGGCACTTTTAATGTCGTCTTTGTTTTTGAAGTTGTTAAAAAGTTCTATGTCTCTGTCATAGAACCATAGCTTCTTTAAATAACTCTGTACCAATCTGTAGAGGGCTTCGTGTGTTTAGCCAAGATGTGGCTCACGTGAAACGATGCTTCTGTTGCAGCTTTGTGTTGAGCTGAAGGTGGGGTAAATAACCCCTGCTGGGCTTTCAATGCTGATTTCAGTTCGCTAACTTTTTCAGACCAATCGTTCTCTTCGGCGGATAGCTGTCCTTAAACTTCAGGTGGTCTATTTCATGGTGCCACTGCAGATTCCCTCATCAAGTGCCTGTGTTTGGTGACACAACATGCACACACAATTGTACTTCGCCACTGTAAAGATAAATGATTCCCATTCTGGATGAAAACGATAGCTCTTTGCCTTTTTCCGCGAGGTATCTGCCATCGTAGCTGTATGAAAATCGGCATGTACAATGGTGGATTTAAAAGGGGTTTGACTGATTCTTCTTCGTCTTCCTTTGGATTTGACAAACACAGACAGTACCGCTCGGTCATTGCATACTGTATTGTCTATTCCCCCTCAACATGAGGAGGAAATGTAAATACGAACGGGGCGGGACTGAGACAGAGGGGGCGGTCTTTGGACCAGTGTCACTGAATCAGGATACTTCAGTTTGCCGAAGTAGTAAGAGAAGGTCACATTTTCGGACGCACTTTCAAAATAAAAGCGTCACTCAATGACAGACTTTTCACAAACTAGGGAAAACATACTACAAGAACTTCAACGTTAAATTAGCATCTTTAAGCATTTACACTGATACTTTCTGAATAATATTAAGATATACATTTTTTTTAACAATAAATCCTAGTACATATGGCCAATATTATTCAACATATTAACCTTTTTAAAGTAAACTGTCATTCAAGGAGGATTTCTGTCCTGAATAAGTGTTCAGTTTCTATAAATGTCACTATGTTTTATTTATTTTTCATGTGGCATTTCTAAATTATTTTATTTTGAAAGCGCCTCTCAGTTAGAGTCAACAGGATACAGTAAACTATCCCGACTAACAGCGCTATCTGCCACCAAATCCACAATGTTCCTAAATTCTTTAGCAACATGATAGAAGTTAAGTTAGCCGTTTCTGCTTGCTCCTTTTCAGAGCCAGGCAGAGGCTCAGCAGCTAGTTCCTAGAGGCTCGACCTCAACCAATAAGAGAGGTGCTGAGGCAGTGACACTGGTCCAAAGACCACCCCCTCTGTCTCAGTCCCGCCCCGTTCGTATTTACATTTCCTCCTCATGTTGAGGGGGAAATGACAATACAGTGAACAATTAATGTAAAAAAGAAAGATGCAAATAAATGGGCTCAGGGAAATCGGTTGGGTAAAAAAATACAACAGGGGTATATTAGAGGGGAAAATATATCGGTCATTAACAAATAAAAAGATAGTAAAATAATTAGAAAAATAATATATTTTTAAGGAACAAAAACTGGTTTTAAATATATTTGAGTGGTTAATAATTTCAAAGAAATAAAAGGGGTAGGAAAAATAAAACAGCAAGAAATCCACTTGTATTAAATAAAGGAAAAATATAGAGTTCAAGAAAAAAATATGATTTGAAAATTAGTGGTTTCAATGAAAATTAGTAGATTAAAATAGAAATATGTATATTTATATCAGATTAATTAATCAATAATTTAATAAATCTCTTCTCTTTATTATTTTGTAATGTAATGTAATGTATGTAATGGCACACTAATTTATATTTCTAGCTACTTTTTGGCCCAGTAATTATTTTATTGATTAATTTATTTATTTCTGTATTTATTCTTAATTATGGCAGGATCCTCCATAATTGCAACCCATACAGTGGTTAATCTTGGTACTACAGCTTGACCACGCTCACATCAAATGAATGAAAACTGTATTCATAGCTCTATATTTTACAAAATTTGTAGAGACTTAAGAGACCTGTTGATCGCGATTGAGAGGTTGGTGACCACTGTTCTAGAAAGTATAATCTTTTTTTAAGTTTTATGAACAAGGATCACACCTTTATCTCTTTTTAGTATTACATCAAAAATGATGTATAAACACATTTCTGTTCATGATGCAATTATATTTGTTGTCATGCAATGTTTCCTTTAAAGCAGTGTTTGTGTCCTTTCTTTCTAAGAGGGGTTCCAAAAATAAATACACAATTTCTATGCATTTTTCATGTAACCCTGGCTCTAACTAGAAAACAACAGCCCTATCTAACCAGAAGAAATCAAGTCTTTCTTCTCTGATTATATTCACTTACATGCCTTCCTATCTCCAACTTTGTTCAGCCCCATGACTGCTGCAGTCTTAAGAGGCAAAAGGGGCAGAGGGCTCTCCGGATGCTGGAACAATGCCCAACAGGCCCACTCCCACTCCCTATTACCTAACACAGAGTGCAAGGTGGGGGCAAAGATGCAAAATCCTGCCCCAACTACTAATTGCAATCATCTGAGGAAGCACTTCTCCTTTGGGTGTTAATTTCTTTCTTTTTTTTCTGACAGGGGTGAGAAAACCAAGAAGGAAGGTCTGAGAGTACACCCTGCAAGCCTAATGCTGATATGGTCAAAGATACTGGAGCAGAATAAGGAATTCAAAGAGGCAGATGGATGAGTGTGTGTTTGTCTGTGTGTGTGTGTGTGTTTCTGTGAGTGTGAGAAAAGGAGGAACAGAGAGAGATCCCTGCTGAATGGCCATTCTTCATTTTAGCCTAGAACAAAGAGCTATCGATTCTGTCCTTTAGCTCTGCCGTGGATAATCACTTCAATTCTAATTTGATGAAGGTTTCCATGGCACTTGGAGAGATGGGTATTCTTATGTTAGCCATATAAATCACTGAAATGGAGCCGAGTAACTGGAAGACGCTCAGACAGTGTCGGCTTTTTTTTTCATTACTCTAGCTGGGGCGTGGGTAAATTGGACATCTTATGTATCGTCTGGAAGCAAAGATGATAATAACATGTTAAGTAACATCATAAAGTGGTCTGTCTTGTTCTCTCTTCCTAAGATGCAAAGCTCAGAATCGTCCTGACCTCAATGTAACTACAATCATTTGAGCAACTCCCTTCAGTGCACCATTTCTGTAGCCATTTCTAGCAGTTACACAAAAACTGTTAAAATTGGAACCAATCCTGCCAAACCATCAAGGAGGGTTAATAGTGTCGGTGTTAGCCAAGGTTCAAGGTATAACAGTTTTGTTGGAGAGGAAAGCAGGAAGTGGAACTTGAATTGAAAAAGAAAATTAAAGAAAAAAAAAATCACTGCATAGAACAATTCTGGTTGCTGTATGGAAAAAAAATGCTGCAGTACTTTGAACAAACGTGATATGTGTTTGTTTACTTGTTGCTGGAAGACGTTTCGTGGAAGGTTTATTCCATTACCTAAAATACAGCGTTTTAGTCATTTTTAAATTACAAAGTTGGAATATTACTCCTTCTTTTCTCTATCCCCTATTAGAACACATAGAACTTGCAGTTTGTAGAATGCAGGATCAAATAATGCTTAGATAGTTATATTTACCATGTAATAGCGGCCACACCCTTTAAACAATCCTAACAGAAAGTAATGCATAAGTGGGAAGTGAAGCAAAAAGCTCGTACTCGTACTCGTCTTCCGCTTATCCGTGACTGGGTCGCCGGTGCAGCAGACTCAGCAGAGACACCCAGACGTCCCTCTCCCCAGACACCTCCTCCAGCTCCTCCGGGGGGGAGCCCAAGGCGTTCCCAGGCCAGCCGAGAGACATAGTCCCTCCAGCGTGTCCTTGGCCGTCCCCTGGGCCTCCTCCTGGTGGGATGTGTCTGGAACACCTCCCGAGGAAGGCGTCCAGAAGGCATCCGGTATAGATCTCTGAGTCACCTCAAACGGCTCCTCTCGATGTGGAGGAGCAGCGGCTCTATTCTGAGCCCCTCCCGGATGGCCAAGCTCCTCACCCTATCTCTAAGGGAGTGCCCGGCCACCTTACGGAGGAAGCTCATTTCAGCCGCTCGTATCTGGGATCTTGTTCTTTCGGTCATGACCCAAAGTTCATGGCCATAGGTGAGGGTAGGAACTTAGACCGACCGGTAAATCGAGAGCTTCGCTTTTTGGCTCAGCTCTCTCTTCACCACAACGGACCGGCACAGCGCCTCCATTACTGCGCCAGCCGTACCGATCCGTCTGTCGATCTCCTGCTCCATCCTTCCCTCACTCATGAACAAAACTCCGAGATACTTAAACTCCTCCACTTGAGCCAGGAACTCCCCTCCAATCTGAAGAGGACAAGCCACCCTTTTCCGGTCGAGAACCATGGCCTCGGACTTGGAGGGGCTGATCCTCATCCCAGCCGCTTCACACTCGCCTGTGAACCGCCCCAGCGCATGCTGTAGGTCTTGGCTAGAGGGGGCCAGCAGGACCACGTCATCTGCAAAAAGAAGAGACGAAATCTTCTTGTCCCCAAACGAGACCCCCTCTGGCCCTTGGCTGCATCTAGAAATCCTGTCCATAAAAGTTATGAACAGGACCAGTGACAAAGGGCACCATGAATACATCCTTGGCCAAGGGCTCCACCAGACGTTCCCAGCAGACCCTCACTATGCGCTTGGGCCTGCCAAGTCTGACCGGCTTTCTCCTCCTCCAGCGGATCCAACTCACCACCAGGTGGTGATCAGTGGACAGCTCAGCCCCTCTCTTCACCCGAGTGTCCAAAACACGCGACCGAAGGTCTGATGATACGACAACAAAGTCGATCACTGACCTCCTGCCTAGGGTGTCCTGGTAATAAGTGCACTGATGGACGACCCGTATGTTTGAACATGGTGTTCATTATGGACAATCCGTGACTAGCACAGAAGTCCAGTAACAAAACACCACTCGGATTCAGATCGGGGAGGCCATTGCTCCTGATCACGCCTCTCTAGGTGTCACTGTCGTTTCCCACGTGGGCGTTGAAGTCCCCCAGCAGAATAATGGACTCCCCAGGAGGGGCACCCCTGACAGGGACACCAAGAAGGCCGGGTACTCCGCACTACCGCTCAGCCCGTAGGCCGAGACGACAGTCAGAGACCTGTCCCCAACCCGAAGGCACAAGGATGCGACCCTCTCATCCACCGGGGTAAACACCAACACGAGACGGTTGAGCTGGGGGGCAACAAGCAAACCCACCCCAGCCCACCGCCTCTCCCCATGGGCCACTCCATAGTAGAAGAGAGTCCAGCCCCTCTCGAGGAGATGGGTTCCAGAGCCCACGCTGCGTGGAGGCGAGCCCGACTATTTCTAGTCAAAATCTCTCGACCTCCCGCACAAGCTCAGGCTCCTTCCCCCCCAGCAAGGTGACATTCCATGTCCCTAGAGTCAGCCTAAGCATCCGGGGATCGGGCCGCCGAGGTCTCCACCTTCGTCCGCCGCCCAATCCTCTTTGCACTGGTCCCTCACGGTTCCCCCTGCAGGTGGTGGGCCCATTGGGGGATGGTGTCGCGTCTCTTGTTCGGGCTTGGCCTGGCCAGGTCCCGACCCCAGGCCTGGCTCCAGGGTGAGACCCCGGCTCCGCTGTACCATGCGACGCACGTGCCTCGATGTAATAGTCGTCATGAGGGGTTCTTCAACCGCTCTTTGTCTGACCCGTCACCTAGAGCCTGTTTGCCATGGGAGACCCTACCAGGGGCATTTAAGCCCCAGACAACATAGTCTCTAGAATTATTCAAGCACTCAAACCCCTCCACCACGTTAAGGTGGCGGTTCAAGGAGGGGTGAAGCAAAAAGCATTCATGGGCCTGCCAAGTCCAATAAAAATGCATGTTACTTACGAGGTAGACTTTTATGTGTAAAAAATGGTAAATACCATGAAGCAAAAAGCATTCATGGTAATTACCATTTTTTACACATAAAAGTCTACCTTGTAAGTAACATGCATTTTTATTCAATGCTCTTGACTGATACCCCAGAGTAAAAAAAGCAACCAATTGTCTCCAGTCATCTAATTCACTAATAGATACAGCAATGTGTAAGTCGATCTCAGTATGAATCCAGTTGTTCTGTGAAGGGCGCACAGGTTTTGATGGAGAATATTAGTGAATAAAAGGCATAATGAAGACCAAGGAACACAGCAGACAGATCAGGGTTAAGATTTAAAACAGGGTTAAGTTAGAAAACAATTTCCCAAGCTTTGAGCATCTCACAGAGTGCTGTTTAATCTGTCATCTGAGAAAGGAAAAAGTATGGTACAACTACAAATCTACCAAAATCTGGATGTCAACCTATGCTTATAGGCGGGGTAGGGGGAGCATTAATCAGAGAAGCAGCCAAAAGGCCTTTGGTAACACTGAAGGATCGGTGTAAATCCACAATTCACGTGGCAGAATCTGTCAAGAGAACAACTATTAGTCATTGAACATTGAACCAATTTGGTCTTTTAAATGAATGACAGGAAGAATGCTATTGATGAAGGAGTGCTACAAGAAGTCATCTTTTGAACTTGCCACAAGTCATGAAAGGGACAAAGCAAACATGCCAAACAATGTGCTGTGGTCCAGACCAAAACTAAACCTTTTTGACCTCCATCTACAACACTATGTCAAGTGGAAAACTAACATTACCCTGACCACACCATCATCTCACAACACATTGTACTGGCAACATCAAACTAAGGGGATGTATTTTCTTCAGCAGGAACAAGAAAGGAGGTTAAGCTATTTTGCAAAGAAAATGGGCAAACAATGGGCACTCTACATGTGCAAAGCTGGAAGAGACGTACCCTAAAATACTTGTCGATGTAACTGCAGCGAAAGGCAGTTTAGCTAAGTAGTGTTTTAGTGGGGATAAATAAAAAAATATATACACTTTTCAGAGTTTTGTTTGTAAGAAATGTGAAAACAGTGTATCATCTGTAACCACAATTATGCAGTACCCTGTGTTAGTCTACCAATAAAATATATTGAAGTTGGCTGTTATAATATGATTGTAAGGATCTGTCTGGTTTGAGTTTGTTTACTTTTCTCAGCCAGGTGTCTTCTGTTCATTCAGGTTTATTGAGATATCTTCTGTTTAGTTGTTGTTGCTATGGGTTCTGGTGCTAGATGTGTTTAAATTCTGATAGATCTGGTTCTTGTTTATGTTCTTAGTCTAGTCATTGTTTTCTTGTATTCTAGTCACCTCCATTCTCTCTCTGGTCTTTTGTGTTAGTCACTCCCTCTGTCTCCCTGCAGCCCTGGTCCACACCTGTGGCATATTGCTATTGATTACATTGTCTCTCAGTTTATTGGTTCTCACTTCACTTCCCTCAGTTTATAAGCTCTCTGGTTTGCATTGTTCTCCACGGGTTCCTTCCGTTACCCATTTTCATCCGCGTTACCTACCCTGTGTCTTTTCCCTGGCCTAGTCCTGATTCCTTCCATGTCTATTGCCTGGATTTTCGTGCGCCTGCTTCCAACCTGTTCATGTTTTTCACCTGCCTGAGTTCCTGTGCCTGGTCGTTTGTAAGTTTATTTTTTCATTAAACTTTTTTCAACTCCACTAAATCTTGCATTAGGGTCACCTCCAAAACACATGACAATGATAAAATGTAGAAGACATCAACTTGTAAGAACTTTCCATTACAAGTATGTTTTGCCATCCTTCGCAGGAGTGCTCGTATTTGTTTTGGTCACATGCTGTCAGCTCCAAATGGCTACAACTGTACATTCACTGTATGGACTGGAGGAGACGGCTATAGGTGGAGGTGCATGACATTAGGTAGCACATATAGTCAAGGCTGCGTGAGGCTCAAGTCCATTGGGAATTCCAGGCAGCAGGAGCTCATGACCTGCTGCGAATGACTGCAAACCACAACTTTGAAAATCAATCCCCATTAAAGAGTGCAGTGCTTATTGCCTCAGAAGGAATGCCCACAGGGCTTGCTGCGACATCAAAGCAACACCAAACCTTGTGGCATATTAAACAAGAAAAGTGTGAAATAACAAGAACAAAGGCAATGGATTTCCAACCATGTTCGGCATGATAATGGCTTAAAGTCTCACTCTACACAGGTTCTGATCCACCTTCCCTTTCTACATTTAAGTTTTCACTTAAAAAAAAAAAAAAAACCTAAACCTGTTTAAGGAAAGGACAGACCTTTGAGCCACACCTCTTTTATATTAATGTTTCACAATACATTTATTCTGAGTCGTATCATTCCGAACAACAAAACTGTTTTACCTATATCTCAGTTGTAAGGCTAAAACATGACGCGTGAGTCACTACTGTTATTTAAATTCCTTTGCTACCTTTTTCTGTCAACCCACATCTAACCAGCTAAAAGACAAAGTAGAAATAAATTGCAAGTGACTCTAATACACTTAGAGGTTCTCTCCACTTCTCAAGTTGGAATGGAAATGAGTTTAAGTTGCTGTTTATGAACTGAATGTTTACAAAGTGACAGGTTCAAGATACTGCCCAACCCGCCTTCTTGAACAGTCTCTGTAGCTTACCCCCTGGTTCAGTGTACTGATGGCAGAAAAACATGAAACAGGAGAACACAGAAACACAGAGTGTCAGATCAATATCTAATACCAAGTCTTTCTGATGATAAATACTTATTTTTCTTTATAATCCTAAATAAAAAAGTTAATAATCTACAGTGGACATAAAAAAATCTGCCCAAGTCCATTTAAAATGCCAAGCATTTTGATCAATAAAAAAATACTATTCAGATTATTATTATAGAAATAAATAAATCACAACACTTTCCACCTTTAATGTGACCTATAATCTTCACAACTCCTTGAAAACATTTTCAGGAGTGAAATAAATACATAAAATAATGTGGCTGCATAAGTATGCACACCCTCTTATATCTGTAGATCTGGCTGTTTTCAGAAATAACCTTCACATTAAAACCTATAATTTACAGTGCCTCTGATTAACACCAAACAAAATTTAGTTCTTTTAATAGAGTATTCTTACATTTTCTTTGTCATGTCTTTCAACGGAAGCCATGGTTTATTGGTTTAATGTCTTAAATTAAAAAAAATTCCAAGACATTAGACACACCATAGCACGCGGTGAAACCAGTCATAATAATGGCAGAACAGTAGCATTACCAAGAACTTGAGTACTTCTACCAAAACTGATGAAACGACATGAAGAAAATTGGTCAAAGAGGCTGCCAAGAATTCTACAGCAACATTGTAGTCTAGTAGAAACATATAACAACAATCTTCCAAATGTTGTATATGTCTCAGATTTGGGGTCGGGTGGCATAATGCAACCCTTTTGTTACAAAGAAAAACATCCAAACCAAGCTAAGTCTTATATTATATATAATTATATTATATTTTTTATGGTTGGATGAAAATCAAGGTTCAACATCTTGGTCATAATTTTAAATTATATATAAAATAAAACTGCACATCCCAGTAAGGCATTGTAGTGGTGCCATCGTGCGTTGGAGCTGTTCTTCAGCAGGAACTGGGGCCTCAGTTTATGTGGATGGAAGTATGAACCAATTCAAGCAGCCGTCAACATGGGCTCAATGGTGACTCAAAACCTTCAGGCCTCTGCTAGATGGACTCTTCTTTCAGCATGGCCAAAGCTCACAAAGAATTGCTTCACGAGAAGAACATTAAAGTTTAGAATGGTCTAAACAAAGTCCATATCTTAATCTGATTTAAAATCTCCTGTGGGAACTGAAGAAGGCACTGCACAGTAAATGTCATTGGAATCTGTCAAATTTGGATTGTCTTTTCAAAAAAGAATGGGCAATTACTGTTAAGTCTAGATGCACCATGCTGATGGACCTCAAAAAGTGTAAGTGCTGTAATACAACTAAAATGTGCTTTAACAAAGTATTAGTTCAAAGGTACGCTTGTGCAACAACATTATGAGAGCACAAATAAGAGAGTTCTGAAATATTTGTCCTGGTATTTGAACTGGAGTGTGTGGTTTTTATTATTCACAGTAACTGTAAAATAACTAAAATAAAGACAATGTAAAAACACAGAGGTGTCACAACAGTAGAATGAACAAACATTAAAATAAAGTACAATGGAGTAACACCAACTTCTACTTATTGCAAAAAAAATTTAAAAAACCCTTAGTGCTTCAGTTTTTAATGCTAAATCATAATGGCACAAGGTTAAGACACTCACAATGACCCCTTGATGGCAACATGGAAGTTCAATGACCCGATTCTATACGGTCAATGACTCCTTAACAAAGCTCCTACCAGGTCAGCAAAAGCAATTGTACAAGTCCCCTGTGACTAACCCTTTACAACAGGACCATTTAACTGAGGTGGAGATGAACAATGGGAGCACACTGGCAGTTATGGAGATGAAACAGCCCTCTCTGTTCCACACACTGATAGTTAGTTGCGTGCCATAACTTTCGATCACACAAAGACGACTTCCGTGTTAATTACCTTGCAATGTGTTGAAAGTTATTTTTCAGTGTATAAGATGATTAGTCGTCTTTTGACAGCACTGCTTTTAACAGAGTGCTGCAGTTTTCAGCTTCTGTCTTGTTTTGTGATCACAAAAACAAAGATTTGGAGATCAGACCTCGCATTACTTTTTTAGGCTTTTCATTTGATGATCAATAGAGGAAAAAGTGTGCACAAGTACTGTGTCTTTATGATTTTCTGGAAAACCATAAACATGTAGAAATTCTCTTCACGCCCTTGGCTTAAATTCGGCAGTATAGAGAAGCTTAACTTAAAACCAAACAGAACGGGCAAATAAAATAGATAATGAAAAAGCTAATATGCGACATTTAAGGAGGTTAAGCACAGGATAAGCATAGATCAGGTGTAAACATGTATCAAATTTTTTTCTAGAAATGTCCTTTAGCTCTGTTTTTACAAAATAAATACATTCCTTCACCTGAAAAGTATATATTTGTATAGATTATGTAGAACATGGTAACTTAAATGTTCAGTATGACAATAACCCAAACTTAAATAAACTAAATTAAACTTTTTAGTTAGTAAAACTCTTAAAAAATCTGCCTGTCAGTTATTTATACATTTTTTTAATAAAAAAATATCGCAAGTGTTTTGTTTGATAGTTAAGAAAGTTATTTTGCAAAATACAGAACCTAAAACTTTACAAAAGAAATTAAAAACCATATTTATCTACATAACATGGTCCACAATACAACTGTTATTATGTTAACTGACATAGTAATCAAAATGCTTAGAAGAAAGCTCCTGCTTTGTGCAGTTGTTTTCTCCCAGTGTTTCTGCAGGACAGCCTTCTTTGAGTCAGCATGGTGTAACTGAGGAACAGAAAGCTGTTTGCATCTCAAACATATGCATCTTTCTCATTTTTCCCCTCAAGGCTAGCTGAACTTAATTCTGATTTGATATGGCTTGTAAATGATTGCTGCTTGTGATATATTAGCTGTGATATGTAGCTGTGGCTTTAAATTGTTAGGTAACCCACCAATTTAAACAAATGAACAAATTAAACAATCCTACAATATTTCACATTTTATAGTGCATTCTATTTTGTTTGTCAAATATCCAAATTCTTTCCAGGTTTTAACATCATGGAATCATATTTCACAGTTTACTCTAGATGCAGAGTGATAACACATATTCTCTTAAGTTGTCTTCTAAACTTCATAAATTGAAGAACACCATTTAGATTTCCAAATTCAACTAAACACATATGTAAATACAAGAAAATACAAGAAACAGTGTACATTTATAATTTAAATAGCTATTTAGGATATCTCTTTCATTTCAGACCAAGGCAGCAGTCCAATGTAAAAATAACCAAAACCAAAACTAGACAAGACAAAGGGAAGGCTTCAATAAAGTGACCTCTTCTGTCTTTATCACATAAACCTGATGGTCCTCTCTTGGATCAAAAAGCAAAATTGAAAGTTTCAGTTAATCAAAAAGACTCACACACAGAAATGTTGACTTCCCCTCCCCTTTCACTACCATTACAGTCCTATACACTTTCCTGGATCTGGCTATGAAGTTAGCCTTAAAAAAACTTAGATAAACTTATATTATGCAATTTGCTTTGTAAAGAAACAGTGAGGAAGTATTGTTTTATATTTATTTATTTATTTTTACCAGCCAGAACACTGAAAATATCTAAGAGGAGACTTTACTTAGAATTATCAAAATAGAAGCATGGATTTAAAATGTATTGACTTTCCTTTTTTTAAAAAGACTATATGATTTTCAATCAAAAGCTGTGGTTGGCTGCAGCAGAAAACAGCCACCAAAATCACATCGCAGTCTCCTTGACAACCATGACTGAGCTTGCATAAAACTCGGACAGTGTGATTTACAGTGGTCGATTCTCTTAAGCCACGGCTAAGGTTTGACTGCTCCTGCTAAAACCATGGCTGGCTTCTCGATAAATATGATAATTTGCTGTAAACTCCTGGGGATGTGAAGCAGTGCTGCTAGCTGGGTAAGGTTGGAAACAAGCACTGGGGGTGGATGACAACACAGCTAAGACGAGTACATACAAATGTTCACATGGCTGCAGATGTAGATACACACTTTGAAGAGAAGGAGTACAAGCAGCTGATGTAATACGGAAGACGACGGTGGCAATCTGTTTTGTAGGAGGCTTGTTCATTTATTTATAAATGTCAAGGAGCAGAGGGGTTTTTATGCGACCACATACGCAGAGACCTGAAAATGTGATTCATATTTACACTGAAATTTGAATGCCTATACGAAGGCCCTGGGAGGAGAGAATGGGCACCTAGAGATAAATATCCACAATATAAAATTTTATTGAGCTCAACAAGGGACAGAGAAAGGTAATTGAAAGCAATATAAACAAATCAAATAATGTACCAGGACATGGTGTAGAGGAGTGCCTCGCTGTTCAGCTTCGGTTTAAAGTCCTGGATATTGGATTATCTTGTTCATGTGGCTCTGAATGACGGTGCATTAAAGAGAGAAGGGAGTGGAGTACAAATGGCTGACTCATTTTGCCCGAGGCACAGAACACCTGTAGTATTCACACTATGTATTGGCCTTGGTGTCTTGTTGCTTTGCTGTACTTACATCTTAAGTAAAGGAGACCAGTCTTGGCTCACTTTGCTATGAGCACTTAACAGTAGAGGGTGGTGGTGGTTGGGGGAACAGTAAAAAACGGTTTTGTTGAACTTGGCACTACTGTGACTTATCCTTTTTGCCTTTTGGTAAAGTTGGTACTGTAGTTGGAGGGGACAAACAGCCTCTCTCACAGGTCTCCACACCCACCCAAAAACCCAGCTAAGCTTTTTTTCAACTGAAATATTGATTTTTCTCTGCTTTGCCCCCCGCTTTCTCCCACCCACCCTCCTCTCCCAGGAATGCTGGCCAAGCAGTCGAGCTTGGCACCAAAACATAATTATGAAAATGGACCTCTGGGTTGTTTCTTTTAATCTATCTGTCCCTTTGCAACAGAAGTTATTTTAAAAAGTTTCAGGGGAGTTGAAATGTTTAACCTGCTTTACTGTAAAAGGCAGTTTATATATTGCTGTTAACAGATCAGTTACAATCAAAATCCCAAAAAGTGGTATCTTAATAGATTAGAACTGAACGTAAAAGTTAGTTTATTTCAGTAAGTACATTGAAAATGTGAATCTATAAATATAATATGTTGGTTTAGATTTATTACATACTTATATGTGTATTTCAAATGTCCAGTTAATCAGATTCTGGCTTACAGCTAATAAAAACCCAAAATTGAGTTTCTCAGAAAATTACAATATTACATAAGAATGCTGACCTACTGAAAATTACATCCAATACAGTATATGGATTTAATAAGTTTCCAGGCTCCTTTTACATAAATTACTGTATCAATGTGATGTGTTAAGGTTGGTTTTAATAGAATCCCACAGGTCATCTGCATTATTGGCTTTGGTGTTTCATCAGGTCGGATCAGTTTGCTGGCCAATCAAGAACAGTTATAAGTCCTGCTTGAGAATGAAATTATCATCTTCATTTCTTCATAAAGCTTTACAGCGGAGGGATCCTTGATGTGCTCTAAAATGTCATGGTTAACAGCCGCGCTGACCTGGTTTTATCAGATGCAATAGACCAACACCAGCAGAAGACATACTACCCAAAGCTTCACATCAGACCTCAAACAGTGTTTGTGCCTTTCCCGTCTTCGTCCAGGGTCTGAGACCTTGGTTCCCAAATGACATGTAAAATGTACTTCCATTTCAAAGGTAAACTTTGAACCACCGTAGCTCATGTCCTGGGTATGTCTATGTCTGGTGGCTTTTGAACCACTGAATCCAGCCACAGTTCCAGCATTAGGAGTTTTCCTAATTTCTTGAACATACTTTGCTTGAAATCCTCTCAAGGCAGCAGTTATTACTGTTGCTCATGCACCTTTTTATCCCACCCTTTTTTCTTTCACTAAACTTTCAATTAATATGCTTCGATATAGCGTATAGGGTGTCGGTAACTGTCTCCTCGACAACCATCAAGTCAGCAGTCACATATATTGACTATATGGGCCCTAACATGACCATAACATAACCTTTCTGTATTAGAAAAAAACGTTTTTCATTGGTCCTATGCAATATTGAATTTTTCTGAGAAACTAAACGTTGGGTTTTTATTAGTCAAGTCAAGTCAAGTTTATTTATATAGCGCTTTTCAGCAACAAGGCACTCTAAGCACTGTACATGAGGAAAAACATTACAATGATACAGAAAATCAAACACAGAAAAACAGAAAAACATTAGCTATAAAACATTAGCTATAAATATTAATCATCAACATGGTTTGAAATAAACACTTGGAATAAATCACTGTGTAAAAAAGTTTTATTTTTTAAACTGAATAAGAGAAATTAAAAATTTTTAATAATTGTGTAATTTATTGAGATGCAGCTGTACAAGGTGTCACCCACTTTAGCAAAAAATGTCGGAACACTTCTCATAAAGACTTTTTCTCCAGTTACCAGACAGTGACATCTAAGTACGACGATGATATTTAAATGTTTCCCAGTTTCAATCATACACTAGATTCCAAGATAAAGAAAATCAATACAGACAGCAACTGCTGCTTAATCTCTAACTCACAGTTCATTGACCAGTAAAATCTAAATGACATTGCCAAAACCATTCCTGCCCTCAAAATAATAAACTATGCAATGTGTGTGACAACAGCCACAATTTGAAATAGGTTTATCTAGCCAGCTTCAGTTTAAAATCAAGGTGGAAACATTCAGTTTTTCATTGTGCCTATACAGTGACTGAACACTGATTAGGTTTGTCACAAGCCATCATAAAAGTTATTATTTTTGACTTTTGTGAATGAGCATGTACAAATTACCTTTCACCCACTGGATTAAAAGTACAACATCTCATTTCAAACAAGATAAGATTTTAACTTGATCCAAAGGATCTATAACAGCAAGGTCCTACCTCAGACAAAATGTGAACACAGAACACAAACTCACAAGACCTTGACATTTCTCCACATCACATCCCTCGGCCTTCTCACATCTATCTTAGGCACAATAGGAGCATGATTAGCCCTGTTGGATAATACATGCACGCAATGGCAAAGGTCAGCGGTTGTCATTCCTTAATGCCTCAACCTTTATATTGGGGAACGGCTAAAAGAGATTGTGATTCATAAGAATCGATAATTACTCATTCTGCATCATGCCAATGAAATGTGTTAGAAAAAATGTAAACAAATCAGCTCAGGAGTCAAGCAAATCTGAATGTCATATCATGTATTTTAACTCATACTTCATAAATATGTAAATAAATAAATAATAATAGGAATAATAGTTAGTGATATTACTGCACAATATTCAATCTTCTTAAACTAAAATAAAATCTAAGGACTACTTTAGAATCCAGAAGCATCAGACAGAGCAATTTCTGGCTTAACGTTTAATCTTAACCTGCATGTCAAATATTACTGTGATTCCAGGGCTTTTACATTAAGGACTGTGTGATTATCTCTCAGGTGAAAATAAAAAGGTGTCAAGACATTGAAGGCCATCACGGTAATAGCTGAATGCAGAGTGAAGAACACAATTAACAGAATCAAAAATTAGCCATCATCCATTATTGTTCAATAATTACTACCTCAAGGGCACTGAAGTGTTATTTCTTTAACAATAAAATGCTAAAATATATAGAATAATTGATAAAAAACAAATAAGCCAAAAAAATAAAAAATAAACAAGCAAGCATCAGGACCTTTGGGTGTAAAATTATATATTTTTTATCATGGTTGGAGTTCTGGTCACATTAAGGTAAACAAAATCACTATAAAAATAAAAATAAATTTTTTTTTGCAACCACTAAAGAAAATATTTGGAAGGTGTTTATTTAATCAAACTATGACTGTAATTAGGTGGCATTAGTTATCACAATTATTCTCAAGCAAAAAAAACAAAAAAACAAAACAAAACAGCCAATTCCCAATCAGCAGAATAATTTATTAAATAACTAGGCATACTTTTTGGCTTCAGATGGCAAATAATATGACATTTGTTGTATTCTTTATAATGTATCGACAAACTATAAATTAAATGTAATTAGGCTTTTGCAAGAACATTGTGTGACTATTGTTCCATGGGGAATAGTGTCTGAACACACATCATGTTCAATTTACCTGGTAATCTTTAATTAGTGAGGTGAGGTTCACCCAGTAACATCCTCACTGAAAACAGGCACATTTAGTCCCCATTCAGTCTAACCGCTGCCGTCTATACGGATACTGTTGCACCAAAGTGTAATTAGCTGTTTACCTGAGAAATAAACGTGTTTACTTTGGCCTCACATGTCCTCACACATAAACAAACTAAACCTCCCTCAGGCCTCTATTAATTGTGTGAAGCTGTGCAGCTCTTCTGTCAAGCAGTCAAAATTATGTGCACTGATATTAAAAGGCAGCAGTAACACCTTTTGTATGTTTATACATAATATATATATATATAGATTATGGGAGGAAAGGGGTTTTTGAAACCCCTAATTAAGGCTTAACCCTCATCTCCATTAATGCTACCCTTTCCAACAATTTTATTAGGATAGTGTTATGGTAAATAATGTTAGTAAAAGGTTTGTGTTGACTTTAAGAGTAGAAGTTAGCACACAGTTTGTTGCTTCTAATTCAGCAGCTGGATGAAAGACCGTTTCACCAACTGAGCTAACCAGTTGGAAACCTTAAATCGGAGACTAACTTCAGTATCATATTTTCTAGCTAAAAAAGCAATGAACTCATTATAGGGCAGCATTTTAGGAGTTTACCTGGTGACTGGTTGTTGAACAGTATTTCTTCTGACACAAAGACAAGGAAACACCCACAAGGTTAAAAATAATTGAAAAAGTTCATGAATGTGTTGTTACTCCAGATCAGATCCATTACATTAGCATTTTGTACCCTCTAGATTCCATATTGCCCACATGATGATACAGTTTAAAACTTGCATTCATTGTATTCTTCACAATGAACAATGAATCTCTGTTCTGCTGTTAGTCATAAGTTAATTTCCTCTGCTCGATTTATATACAAATAAGTCAATCATAAGGAACCCTGCTTCTTCAGAATCAGAATCAGAATCAGAATCAGCTTTATTGCCAAGTTTGTACATACAAACAAGGAATTTGACTCCGGTACACTTTGCTCTTTGGTTTTTGTTTTTGCACTACAGAATATACATATTTACAATGTACAATATACACATATATAAATAAAAAGGTGCATTTGCAACATCTGTATGCTGTTGTTTTGTATTTTATTGAATGTTCAATAGAGAAACAGCCTGGGGGAAGAAACTGTCTCTGATTTTTTTTTTTTTTTCTTAAAACTTGTTCAAAATAATTTGATGAGACAGAACATTCAAGATAAAGCTTTTCATCATTTAAAGGTTTATCTTATCTATTATTACTAATGGTTAGAAGTAGAGTGGCAGTGTGGTGAATGCTGTTTAGTAGTAACATCTCGCATCTGTCATGTTGATGGTTTGGATGTTGGACTTTGTAAAGGTCTGCTTCTGCTTTTGTTGTCTGTTCAGGGCCTGATTTTCTGACGCTTTTGCATTTGAATAGTTAGTAAATGACAACAAGGATTATGGCGCAGTTAAGGCTCTATGAACTGTCAGAAAGGATATAAATCATTGTAATCAGTGATGTCACCTGGCAACTTCTAAATGATTATAAGACACGAGTTTACTGAAGTACAGACAGGTATTGTCTGGGTCTGCTTTCACATCCTAGGATTAAAAGTCAACCTCCCCCCACCAATTATCGAGGTATTATTCAGCTCATTTGCTTGGTTACACAGGAAACAGTGACACAAGAATGAAACAATAATACCTAGTTTTGATGAGGAGTTTAGTTAACCAACTATTAAATAACTGCTACCAAATGTTTAATTATGTAAAGAAGTGTAACAAGAACAACATACGAGTTAACTAGCAGTTTTTACATGACTAAATACCCACAGGTTTCTATGTAACTAAGTAAATTCTATCTACTATAAGTGTTTGTGTTTTCAGTTCACACACTTATTAGATGACCGGAGATCTCATAACCTCTGTTTTCTTCCCACAGCTCAGATCGAATTTCAGCTGTGACCTATCATCAAAAGGTTCAATTTTTTGAACACTGCTGGTAAGTCAATATACTCACATGATATAGAGAAAGGACTAAGGTCTTATAACTTAAGTCACTTGAAAAAGGCATTTAAGCTCTAAAGATATGAATGTGGCTGCACACAGTAACTGTTTCAGCCTTACAATAGTATACCTATATATACTATACCGCAATGCAGTGTACAGTTGTGTTCATAAAAGCAGTGTGTTTAAAAACATGAGTAAAGCTCAAAGTCCTTTTAATAGTTTTTATTTTCATGCACTGGAAACACTTCACATTATATTCTAAATCAAATCATGAAGAAAATTGTATCAATATTTTAATCACATTACAGACAATGAAGAAAAATTAACATTGGTGCTGTTCAATAAGTGTGTCTGCATTTTTCTTTACAAACTCAAATATTTACTGATAAACTGAAAATCATCAGGGATTATCATGTTATGTGAATCACCAAACTTAATTTTAGTTGTGGTACCACTGTTTCTGAGAACCGCTGCACATCTGTGCTGCATGGAGTCAACCAACTTCTGGTTCCTGTGAGGAGGTATTCCAGCTCAGGATGATTTGACATCATTCAACAATTCCTCTGCATTGCTTGGTTTGGTTCAGAAACAGTATGATGATGTCACCCCACAAATTTTCTATCAGAAAAAGGTCCGGGGATTGGGCTGGCCACTCCATAACTGTGATTTTGTTGGTCTGGAACGAAGATGCTACTTGCTTACTGGCGTGTTTGAGGTTGTTGTCTGTTGAAACATCCATTTCAAGGGTGTTTCCTCTTCAGCATATGGCAATATGACCTCTTCAAGTATTTTGATGTATGCAAACTGATCCGTCTTTCCTTGTAGGCCATAAATAGGCCTGACACCATAGTAAGAGAAACATCTCCATATCATGATGGATGCTTGAACCACCATGCTTCACTGTCTTCAGAGTAAACTGTGGCTTCAATTTAGTGTTTGGGGGTCATCTGACAAACTGTCGGTGGGGCTTGGAACTTAAAAAGAATAGTAATACTTTCTTTTTTTTTTCGTGGCAAGTGGCCATAATTTTGTAAGTTGACCGACAGGAGATGGGCTGGAGAGAGAGAGGGGAATACACGCAGCAAAGGTCACTCTTTGTGCCACTGCTGTATCCAATATTACTTTCATCAGTCCACACAGACTCAGGAGCATTCAAATAATGAATGTTAGTTAGATTGGTTTTCTATGACTACTACAATTACTAGTAAATTATTTGCCATGTGTTATCATGATTTCTACCAAAAACAGTGATTATTTTGAACACAACTGTGTATTTTGTGTGTTGGTGTCTATGTGCTTGTATAGTAGTTATCTATTCTAACAATTTTATTCATTTTGTTTTTTTAAAGCAGTGACTGAGCATGCAAGGCACTGATTTTTGAAAAAGCAACACAAGAAGCACCTCAGCCAGGCTTAGAGCCAACATGTCTGCATTTTCTGATTGACATCATTGGACAAACACTAGAGTGTTACCCCCACAGCAAATAACAGCTACATTGTTAACATTTAAAATGCAGTCACTGAAAAATTTATGAGCAACAATGTGTCACTTAGAGGTGCCAAGCAACCAGGCAGATAATCATATCCTTTCAGCAGTTCTGTGAATACATATGCGGTTGTTTGCTAAACTGACAGAGCCTAGTTGTGCATGTTTTAAAAGTGCATATAGCTAACAAATGTACTTAAAAAAAAAAAAAATTGTGTCTAGCTGGTGCAGAGCACTTATCAGAGCTAGCAATGCATCAGAAGCACGACACCTCTGCCACCCAGATGACATAGACGTTGGAGTAATTGGCTGGAAATGGTGCAGCAAAGGAGTTTGGAATTATTTTCCATGGTAACCATTGTCTCTGTTCTTCAGCTAATACTGTTGTTGAACTCTCTGCAGGTTCTCGTTTCAGTGCTTTTCCCACTTTTTGGAATTAATTCAGTAGAGCACGAACTTCATTTTAAACTGAAAGTGTTGATACAGATTTTAATGCTAAGGGCAAGGCTGCGAAGTTAAGCTTTAAAAATCTCTGTGTAGATGTTCATTCATAAGTACATTAATTAAAAAGAATGTACTGCTTAATAAAGAGTTTACATATTATTTTAATGAAGGAACACTGCATTTGCACAATTGATAAAATATTTTTACAGTGTTTTAACAAAATTGTAATTAGCCAATTTTAACAGAGGTATGACGAGCAGTTAGGTTACATTACACACTGCATACTGACTTGCATACAGACTTTAGTCCTTTTATGCTTTGCTATGCATCACAAAATCCATTTAGTTGTGGTTGTCGTCAGTCTATATGCACTCCTCCACCGAGCAAAACTATCTGCAAATGTATGTCTAAATAAATGATTAAACTGCTGTGTGATGGAAACTGGGAGAGTGATCTGAAGAGAACAGTGCAATAAATATAAAGTACTCCGGCATCAAAAACTCCCCTAAAGTGGTTTCAAACCTTAAAGGTTCTCATTTCAATATGCTAACCAGCTGAAATATACTTGTAAATCTGTAAGAGAAGCATCAGAAAGAAAACTGAAACAAAGTTCAGGAGTGACCAAGCCAAAGCCATCATTTCATTTCAGTGCCTTGGATTTACATTTAGAGCCTTTGTATAGTCCTCCATGTTATATTCCAAGCTAGGCATATTTGTTTTGTAATATAGCCACGTTAATTTTTATCTGTGACCTGTCTGGTGTGTTCCATTGTTTTCATGTTTGACCCCAATGTTCTCTAACAAACCTTTGAGACTTTCGCAGAGCAGATGCATTAATATTTACAATTCATTTACACACAGGTGGACTTTGTTTAGAAATTAGTTGACGTTTAATAGCTATTGGTTGCACTGACTGTTCTTCATTCTTTAGGGGTATCAAAGTTAAAGGGATAACTACAAATGTCCAACACACTTTTCTGATATTACATCAAAACTATTTATTTTTTCCCCTCTCCTTTACAGTGCTACTTTGTGTTGGCCTATCACATAAATCTAAAGGAATATACAAGACGTTTTTAATGTGCCAAAATGTGAAAAATTTCAAAGTGAATGAACCCTTTCTCTAGACACTCTAACTGTGATATCAGGTCTGAAATGTTATGTTGGAGCTTTAAAAATGCCAGAAAGATTTTCTGTTTGCCTTGTAAAATTACCAATATTTGCCAAAAAGATCAATGATGAATGGAATCCTTTGAAATGTGTTACATCACTAGTGACCATGTGAAAATGAAGTTTAAAAGTTGCAGGAGGCTATACCAAGATGATTGCACTCCTTAAACTGAAACAACAGGAGGCAAAGGTTCAGAGGTGATAGTGTTAACTGCTACACCATCCTTCATTTGAGGCAGAACTGCATCCTCTCCCTCATCTTCTTCTCTCCCCATCCAACCAAAAGTGTAGCTAACCTCTGGAGAGAAGACGGATGGCTCCTTTTGCTCCATTAATCTAATGACAATGCCCCATGACTAAGACCAGCTTAGCAGGCATTGCTCATCCCCACTGGCTTATTTTTCACTTATCATGCCATCTTTCTATGAACGCAACAGGGGCAATGACAGCGAAGGAGGTCGAGACAAAAAATAAAGTGAGGCAGAGTGAAGACAAACAATGGCAGGGTAATATTAAAATTGTGTCTATGGTTACAAAAGGATATTCCAGACGGTACTAATTAAGCATGTGATGAACAGAATTTTAAAAACAGTTGGAAAATGATTAAAGTCCAGCTCCCAACACTACAATATACAGGGTAATTTGGCCATAGTATACAATTTTAAATCTCATGCAATTGTTGCACTGGTTTTGCTGAAAAAACTCAAACTGATGCAGAGATAGCTGAACCTAAACCAGATGTTTCCAAAGCTGATGACACAGTATCAGGTATCCAGGTTTTCAACATAAATGCCATATTGCTTTCCAAATCAAGACAAAGAAGAAAAATCCTTGGGTCATACAAGATATTTGAAAAGCAGGGATAAGGAGAATAAGGAGGTACCATTTTTAATGGACAACCAAGATTGGTATGTTGCTAGTAATTGGTTGCAATTTTAGTGATGTATTTAAAAATAAAATAATCATTAGATAGTAAGGTTTTGAGTAATACAATTTCTTTTATGGGTTGACTTTCTTTTTGGCAGCTTTTGTTCTAAATTTGATATTTTCAGAAAACTTACACGGAACTCCACCTTCAAAATGGGGATAGTATGCAAATCTTGAGATATTGCATAATCTTATGTTGAGGACTCATAAATTCTACACAGATATTCCATTATTGGTAAACTTGGACTACCTAAAAGGTCTCCACAAGGCATGATTTTGTCTTTCACAAAACAGACAGTCCCTGTTGTGCTACCATTGTAAGACGTCTTTCTGCTGCCATAGTATCACACAGTAAATGTGAGACACTGTATTTACATAATGTCTGCTTCCTGACACAATAAATGCACACAACTGCAATCTAGTGTCACAGCTAAGACTTGTTAGCAGTCACCAGACTCTTTTGAACAAAACAATAGTCATGGCTCCTTATGTTACAGTTCAGTTTTGATGCCATTTGAACTGTAATCCATGCTTCAGATGACTGTGATGTGCTTTCTGTCCGGCCCTGAGTGGTGTGTGGTAGAAACATCCCCTTCCATTTGACACCTCTGGGAATGTCACTGCTCTGTGGTGTATGTATTGCGTGCTGATGTCCAGAAGAAGCACAGACTGTGTGTATATTAGCCTAGTGTCGGATGGAAGAGATGTCTGCTTCACTCAAACCTCTAGGGAAAAAGCGACCAGAAGGTGGCTGTCAAACAGCGGAGCTGGTTGCCTAGAATAGCACAGGGTCAGCTTGGAAAAATAGGCCTCCTACAAAACACGAGCACACGCAACTTTCCATGTGGAATGTATGACATATTAGTCAAGATAATTAACGAGCACTCCAAGCCACATTAAGAGTTAATATGCAACAGATCAGTTTGGGATCGCCACAGCTCCATAAACACATTAAAATTGCTTGATGCTATTAGTCACTTGGGCTTTACTGATGTTTTCTATGATGTAATAAAGTGAAAGCAATTACTATCAATACAGAGTCCCAATTATTATAGTTGCAGTGTCAGAAATTAAATGATATGACAAAAAAGTAAGATTTCAAATGAAAAGATAACTATGCAGCAAAATCCCACTTTTGCTCCTCTTAACTATAAAACAAAAATTTTCCCTAAATTTTTTGGGGGTAAAAATGTCATAACCCTAATAAATTAGGCTTGATTGGGTGCTCCTCTGCTTTGTAATCAAGGGGGATGTTTGTTGCCATGGTGACAGAGAAAGCAGGGACCAGTACAGTTTTTCATTACTGACTGAACAAAAACCAATAGAAAACATTATTTGCCAGTCTGAAAGACAGCCAAGGATGAACACTCCAAGAATGTCCTGTATCCTTTCAAAGCCACTGCAATGTGCCATATATTCTTCATAGTCATTTACAGGAACACTATATTGTTGATTTCATGCATCTCTTGTCTTGAGGCAAATTAAAATTCATTCTCAAAAATATTGAGACTTTTTACAATTCAGTGCAAAACAGCGTGAAGTTTATAAGCCACCTTTCTGCATGGTGCATTGGGTGTTATTATGTGCTCATCTTATCTAGTGAATGTTGAAGGGTTATTTTACACTTAATTATGTTTAAAGTTTATTTTGAGGAACCAAAGGAAGAAACGTAAAAATAAGTTATGCGTGGAGGCTCTTCTGTCTGAAGGTTATTAAATCTATATTATTTTGCACCATATATTAGGAATGAGCATTTATTGTTAAAACTTTAAATAGTTAAACCAGCATGGAATATCAGCCAGTTCAAAAGAAAATCATTTGATCTTTATGTCCCATTTGTTGCCATCTGACTGTGATGTATTTTTGCTGGCACAAAAAAACAAAACAAAACAAAACAAAACAAAAAATTCTGGTTTAGCGCTTCAGTTTTAATGGTTTTCTGCTCCTACAAGTGGCAACAATACATCAACTGAAGAATACTCCTGTGCATAAGTCAGCACAAGTTTTCAAATGAGCAAAGCAATATTTGAGTCCGTTTCTGAAAGGCAGATGGTTAAGGCAGCATGGAAACTACACTGGACAAGTTCCATGAGCTTCCTGCTTAATGTTAAATTGAGTACTTATCATGTACAACAGCCCTATAAAAGTCACAGTGGATGTGTGCGTGTGGGAGACTGTACAGTGACATGGCTTTTAAAGGTCAGCTACCGACTTGTACTAATTGTTCAACAATGACTTTGTGCTTTTTAAAAAAGAAATACATATAATAGTCCTGAAACAAAAATATGTGGCAGAAAGTATCACAATGGCAGAAAGTATCACTATTGTCTTTTACCCTCACTATGTAGTGACCACAGCACTCAAATATGACCTTTTAAGTAAGTAATTAAACTTTATTTACATAGCACCCTTCCCAGATAAAATCACATTGTATTTTAAAGAGTGCAAATGAAATAGATGCAAATATAGGCTTAATATAAAACAGAGACAGTGCAGAAACGGCTAATAAAACAAGAAATAGAAAATTTTACTAAAAACTTGTCTAAATAAAAGTGCCTTAAGCTGCTTTTCCCCCCAAATTAGTTATTGCCACAATTACCTTAAAATTAAGTGAAATAATCTCGTACTCGTACTCGTCGTCTTCCGCTTATCCAGGACCGGGTCGCGGGGGCAGCAGACTCAGCAGCGAAACCCAGACGTCCCTCTCCCCAGACACCTCCTCCAGCTCCTCGGGGGGAGCCCAAGGCGTTCCCAGGCCAGAGACATAGTCCCTCCAGTGTGTCCTGGGCCGTCCCCTGGGCCTCCTCCTGGTGGGACGTGCCTGAAACAGCTCCCGAGGAAGGTGTCCAGGAGGCATCCGGTATAGATGCCCGAGCCACCTCAACTGGCTCCTCTCGATGTGGAGGAGCAGTGGCTCTACTCCGGGGCCCTCCCGGATGGCCAAGCTCCTCACCCTATCTCTAAAGGAGTGCCCAGCTACCCTACGGAGGAAGCTCATTTCAGCCTGTATCCGGGATCTCGTTCTTTCCCAAAGTTCATGGCCATAGGTGATGGTAGGAACGTAGACCGACCGGTAAATCGAGAGCTTCGCTTTTCGGCTCAGCTCTCTCTTCAGCACAACAGACCGGCACAGTGTACCCATTACTGCGGCAGCCGCACTGATCGGTCTGTCGATCTCCCGCTCCATTATTCCCTCACTTGTAAACAAGACCCCGAGATACTTGAACTCCTCCACGTGAACTCCCCTCCAACCTGAAGAGGACAAACCACCCTTTTCCGGTTGAGTACCATGGCCTCTGACTTGGAGGAGCTGATTTTCATCCCTGCCACTTCACACTCGGCTGCGAACCGCCCCAGCGCATGCTGTAGGTCTTGGCTAGAGGGGGCCAGCAGGACCACGCCATCTGCAAAAAGAAGAGACGAAATCCACTGGTCCCCAAACGAGACCCCCTCCGGCCCTTGGCTGCATCTAGAAATCCTGTCCATAAAAGTTATGAACAGGACCGGTGACAAAGGGCATAGCCCTGCCGATGTCCGACATGCACCGGGAACAGGTCCGACTTAGTGCCGGCAATGCGGACCAAACTCCTGCTTCGCTCGTACAGGGACCGGATGGCCCCTAATAAAGGGCCCCCGATTCCATACTCCTGGAGCACACCCCACAGGGCACCATGAGGGATACAGTCGAATGCTTTCTCCAGGTCCACAAAACACATGTGGACCGGTTGGGCAAACTCCCATGAACCCTCGAGCACCCTGTAGAGGGTATAGAGCTGGTCCAGTGAAATAATCTTTTAATGTTTAATGTTCAATTTCAGTAAGTGTTTTTCAGTAAGTGATCTTATTGTGCTAGTTAAGAACTCAGTAACCTTTTGAAATGATCCAAGATTAGTTTATGAGTAGTTATACCTTTAATTCTGGATTAGATCTATTGAATTGACTTTTTTTCTTTTCTTAAAATTTTGTGGCACTAGTGGCCTTAATTTGACCGACATAAAATGGGGTGGAGAGAGAGAGAGGAAGACATGCAGAAAGGTCAATGGTCCAGGACTCAAATCCGTGATGGCTGTGTCTGACTGTTACCTCTGTATATGGGTCGAACGCTTTACCACTGCACCATCGCCATGCCCACTGAATGCAGACTTGTGTTTGGCTTGTTTTTTTTTTTTTGCTTTTTGATGCTTTGAACTTTTAGCAATTTTTTTTCCTTTACACACCTGTGGCGGAGAATAAATCCAACTTATTTAGCAATATTACTTTGTGTACTGTTGACCATTCAGTTCCAAATTTCAAATTGAAAACCACTGAACATGGATGCATAGAGAGTTTTCTTCTCTGAGGTACTACAGTTAAGGGTGTTTAATACATAAATGTAACGCAAAGACAAATGAGGTGATAGATGTTTTTAAATATACTGTGAATCGTTTTTTTAAATCTGTAGCAGTGAGTTTTTTGGGAAAACATTTTGATTGAATGAAAATGGTTTCTTTTTTTACCTTGTAAAATAAAACTTGAGATAGCCTTGCACCTACAAAACTTTGTTTCTTTTTTGCTGCTAGGGAGTTGAATGGTGCCATAAAATATGTTTACAGCAAAACACTGAGTTTTAAATTATCTTTCAAGTAAAAATCAAACAAAGTACTAAATGTAATGTGCAGATGTTTATATGCAAATGTCAAGTTAAGCTTGTGACTGATACAGGCATTTAATGTGTGTGTGTGTTATTTCACCAGTGTGTGGTAAAATTCAATTCTGAAGTATCCTCAAAGGCAACATCATATCTGCCTGAAACAATTGTTTGGCACCCAAGTATGAGCACTCTCTTGTCCCATTGAATTTTCCAGTTACTCTTAATTTCTTTCTAGAAGAGCATTACAGCTGTGAGCAACATGTGACACATTCTCTCCCTGTGGCTCCATGTAATGCAATAAGTTCAACCCAATGAATGCATAATAGATCAAATGAACCTAAAATAACACAAGCTACAATTGCAGTGTTATATATCCTATTATATGTGCTCCCCAATACACATTTGAGCATGTGTGTAGCTCATGAGCTTTTACAGTTTAACTAACACTATGAGATGGTCCAATAAACTTTGTTTACTATATAAATTCCAGGGTGAGCAAGTTAATGTGGCAAACACTAGGTGGTTTATTCTAACGATGTGAAGAGCTTGCGGGAGGGTAAGAAATGCTTTGTGTGCCTTTGTGTGGATGTTGCAGTGCATACTCTATTGATACAGAGCAAAGATGGTGGGATGAGCATCACCTGCTTCATGAATATACATGAGGTGATGTTCTATGTTCATTATAAGTCCATTTAAGGCTGAGATCCATTGCTGCATTGTACCCTATTGCAGGGTATTCTCCCAACCTGTGACCTTTGCAAAACAAAACACAACTTATCAGCCTTAAGGAAAATAGGAGATGGAAAGGGAGAAATAAATAACAAAAGCACAAAAAGTGCTGAGGAGAGAGATAAGACTACACTTGGTCAAAGAAGAAGGGAAATTAAATTAGGTGTATGTCCTACTTATGCTTGGCTGGATCGATGTTCCTGTCTTGCTTTCTTTAAGAAACAGAGATGTACCATTCACAAAAATGTTGATATTGTAAAACCAGTATTTAAAACTTTTACACATCAAAACACAAGTAGAAAAACGAGTGCATATATGTATGATCTGAGACAGAGAACAGGTCACAAACCTCAATATGAGGCTTTTTATAGCTGTTGTTAACTCTGACATGATACACATTTCCTGTCTATCCATCATGGCCGCGGCAGATAGTACAGTCTCTTTTACAGTGAAAGTCATTGTAAAGGCTGAAAAACACAAAAACAATTGTTCATGGAAACCCATATTTGTTAGATCAATGGCCTATATTATAGCATCACTTATCTCAGGCCCTGCTTAAAAGTGCAGTGAGAAAAGGGGCTTTAATTGGACTGCCTTCTACAGTTAAGGTAAAGGAGCAGTGGGCTCTATGGTGACATCTAATGGTAAAGAGATTCTTTGATTATTGATAATTCACTTTTTAAGCATTAAAAACAAAACATTTACATGTCTAATAAAACAAAAGAAACTTAAGAGGAATTCCACATATGGTTCACATTTTGTTTTGAGTTTTTTGAGGATATTGGAAGGAAGAAGACATTTTACAAAAATGCAGAGAAGGGATATGAAACTCTTTTTTGGGTAACAACAACATTCTAAATATTTCCACCTGATTTTGAAAATATAAAAAACAGTTTTAGTCTTTAAACTCTCCTTTTTGATATAGTTTATAATTAAGGTTTAGGTTTTCTTGAGCTTTTGCGAAAGGCTTAGGCTGCTGCAGAAAATACTGATAATCGTTCACTTCTAATTTGTCTTGCTACTCTAGTTATGCTTTATTTCCTACACTACCTTTGTGTTTTATTTTCTTTTTTCTTCCTGTAGAACATAATGCTGTCCATGGCTTCCATATTTTTTCAGAGTCTCTTTTCAGTCCTCTTAAACCTGATTGCTGCTCATACTAAACATGGTTCTGCTAGGGGTTTCTCTCTTTTAAAAGACTGTGGTTTCTCTGCACTGTCACCTCATGATTGGTCATGAGGAGGGTTGCTGGGAAGCCAGTGACATAATACAATGTACTAACTAAATAAATGGTATTTATGATCATCTGAATTTGACTGCATTGTTTTGTACCTGTAATGAACTGGACTGTTTGTGAAAGGATCTAAATCTGATTTTAAGATTGAATTGGACTCAGCTGTGCTGATATGACTTAACTGGACCAACTTACATTTTATATAATTGGACATGAATTGGATCTTTTTGAACTGGCACTATAAACAAATTAATTGAGTCATATTGGATATATAATTACATAACTTCTAGTGGATCTCAACTGGGTCCTACTTATTGCAGCTTCAATAACACAATACCTTGCAACCCCAGTATCTCTTCCTCTCCAAAGCTATAACTCAGATTTGACAAGAAACAATGCCACTTTGTCTATGTTCTTCTAATTATTGAAGACATGGCATATTATTCAACTTTATACCTTCATTAATCAAACAATCAGAGTGGTCAAAGTCTTTCTTGCCTCTGCAAAACGTTTGCAAAACTTTTGCCTTAGCATTATTTACCAAAGATCGGTAGAGCCACAAGTGGTAGTCCTATAAAAGCTATTAGGTGACAATCTTTAAAAAAATGTAATTCATATATTAAAAGTTATATAATGTGAAATACACATCATAAAGTTAATTTGAATTAATACATTACCTTACATGACTTCCCAGCTGATGAGACTTGCAGCATTTTGAAATTTACCCCTACAAACCCAAAAATCACAAGGCTTACAAGTTCTAACTGTCTGTTCATGCATATTATTAATCTGCAGTGCGTGGCGCTTACCTTCAGTAGCTTGTATTATTCTGCATTTGTACAGTTGTATAAAAACCATAGATCTAATTAGGAGAGATGATCTATTAGTCAAAATGAGAATTGATGGCTTTTATTCTGCCCCACCAAGCATTTTTCTTTATCTTTATCTCATTCCTCCCAAATGAAGGCTTCAGTCTTTTCAAAAGGCTCCCTATCACAAGCACACACTTCATTGCGTTGTATGGAAAACTACCAAATGAAATGTTATTATTGAAGTTACAGTACTTTCCATCAGATTTAACTTTGTTGACACATACAATTTTACTATAAAACTTTCTGATTGATAAAAAAGTCAGCCAATTTAGGTATGAATGCCCATATGAAGCCCAATAAAGCCATTTTCCTTTGAAATAATAAACCTGTATAGGCTATAACTGTGGTCTTCCTGTTCATGTCAGGGCCCCTTTGAACACAAAGACAGTCACTCTGGATGAAGCTTTGCAAGCCTGTGTTAATGCTGTGTAAACATTGCTGCTGCTGTTTGCCACTGATTTAGCACATGTTAATATTACATGAGACAGAAGGGCCCTTTGATGATGTAAGTGAACACTCAAACTAGGGCCTTCCACCTTAGGGAAGGCGAGATGAGGCTGTGGAGCTGCTCCTTCGAGACCTTTTTCACTTTTGCATTTGCAATCTAGTTTGGTAAGAATTGAGATGTTTATATTTATTTTTTATTTTTGCTTATTTTTTGCAGCATTGGACTGCTTTGGTTTTAGAAAAAACACCAGAGTAACAGTTTCCCATGATTAAATGAATAAAGTGGATTTAAGTTGCTTGTAATGGAGAAGATTGTTTTTTTTGTTTTGCTTTTTTTGTATTTAATGGTGTCAACAGAACCAGCTATAGAAGCATCTACTCAAAAGTGAAGACTGGTCACTGAGCACTCAGCTTCTTATTTTTAATAAGGAATCTACATCTTTGTTAACTATGATGACTTGAAAAAGTTATCACAACACATTTAACACATAATATTCAGAGTTAGTAGCTATTTTATTTAGACTCTTTATAAAACCTAGGGTCAAAAACCCACAGCTGTGAAGCAAGTATTTAAATAGATTAAAGAGCATACTGAACATTGGGTTAATACCAAGCTGTTGTTGAATTGATAGCAATGTCCTTGAACTTTAGCCATCAATACTTATTTTGTGGGGTTGAAGCTCCAAAATTTACTTTAAAGATTTTTTGTTTTTAAATGTGCATTTTTATACAGGAATCTAGATGCAATAATTAGATTGTTAAACCTAAAATGATTACAGGAGGCAAGTCCATTTTGAAAGCAGAAGTAGCTCAATGAATTATATAATAAATTACAATGTACCACAATATATTTTGTATAAACAAATTAATTTATACTTGAGGGATGCTTTTGTCAAATTCATAAGTGATATTCAATTGTGTTTAAAAAAAACATCAAATAAATTGATTACAAGGCGTAACAACAACTTTCTGTATATACCACTCTTGATATGTATCAAAACAAATGTCTTACAAACAGTTTCTGAAGCAGTTTGTAAAAAAAAAAATTGTATATGGTGCGACTTTGTAGACCTGAAAAAGATTTTGCCTATTTAAAAAAAACAATAACATGGCAGTACACTTTGATAGTTCACAAAATATTTCTTTGGGTTAAGAATCAACACCATCAATGGAGACTTTTTTTTTTCCTGATTCTGTTCCCACTAAACTTCAAACATTCTGATTAACGTAGTGACTTAGAGCAAGCTGTAATGTCTGCCACTAAAACCATGTGGTATGAGTACATTTGGAGAATCATTATCCATGGTAAAAAAAAAATCCTACTCTGTATTTAGATACACTGTTGTAGTTAAGATTTTTGCCATTTACTGGTGTGGCATAGGTATTTTATCATTTTGTTGGCAATTTTTGTGATAGTGTAGTAGCACACTTGTTTGGTTTTATAAACTGAAAATGGACCTATGTACAACATAATACCAACATGATACCAATAGTAGTGTACTTGAGTTGTAATTCTAATCTATATCCAATATACCCAAGATTTGATCAAGCTCTACGGTGCAGCCAGGATATCTAATGTAGTTATACTAAATTCAACAATTGCATTTGTTTCCCTTGCTCCAAATGTGCCATTTTAGCAAATTAAAATGTTTTTTTTTTGTTTTATTTGACTTGAGCTGTTGTAGAATTCTGAGACCCAAAGCTATCTTAAGTGTTGTGTATTGATCTAATGAACACTAATCCTAGCTGTGGTGTACTATTTTCCATGTTTTATCCAGTGTTTAACACTATCTGCTACATCAGACTCTTATGATACCACAGCTGGAAGTTAATAGTTTATTGAAGATGTAAAACTAGGTTCTCTGTCTATGGCTCTCCACTCTTTCAGGTCTCTTTCTTTTGTTTCTTTGACTTTGACCACACACCAGATTTTATACGAGCAATCATGGTGATACACACAGCGGTGAAAAAAACGAAGTGGTTTTACCTCACATCAATAAAGTGATGTAAAGACGAGCAGGTATGAGAATAGTTTCAGGAGAGAACAGACTCTTGATAAGCTATTTTAACTGCTGTTGGTAATGTAAGATGGCTGTGGGTTGTGGTTTAATTAGCCCTTTTTAAGAAGAAGTCGTTGGATTGATGAGCCACAAGAAAATAGTTACAACCCTGGTTTGGCATATTAGCAATGCTGATGGTGAAGAAGTTAAGGGAGAAATTAGAAAAGCAGTCAATATTCCCCCATCGATAAGAAAATCACTGCTACATTTGGAGACCAATCAATAAAACTAATAATATTGATTTTGCTGTACATCTTTGGGAGTAATGTTCCAATTTAAAAAGGAAATAATTTGAAATCTTGTCAAAAACACGTATGTGCTTACAAAAAAAAAAAGAAAAACTGTAATTGAGAATGGAGGTCTATACTGGAGAGTGGGCTAAATAATTTCCACTTCTGGTGTTCATTTTGTCAGTGAGTGATTTCATTTTTATGTTTTCAGGCTGGACATTCTTAGAATTGATTTTGAGCTTTCTCTTCAAAAATATCCAACAGCAACTACAAAGAGTCAATTCTTGCTCTGAAATGAGCTGCCCACAAGTCCCATGTGGTCTCCACACTATCAATTACAATGGGTTGATGGATGATAAAATTTAATAGACAAAGGAGGACTACTGAAGCTCTACTATCCCAATAACTGTAAGCGTGATGAAAATCAGAAAATTATATATTTTCTGTGCATACATGTATCTGGGACTTCTGTGATGTTGCAAATAATGAATCCATAGGTTATATATATTTATATATATATATATATATATATATATTAGTTTAGGGGGGGACTGCTAAATACAAATACAGGCAACACCTTTCAGATTTTTGGTTGTTAAAACAAATCTTTTACTTTGCAATTATTCACTACTTCGTTTGTCACAGAATTTTCCAATGAACTGTATTGAAGGTTTGCAACTGTAAAGTGAAGAATGTGAAAAGGTTCAAGAGTAAGAATATTTTTAAGGTGCTGTGTCTAAAGGATAAATGAGTGAATGCCATATCCTTCAGAAAGGGTGTATTTGATAGAATGCAAAAACAAAAAGGTTTTGGCCTGGAGTAAAAAGTCCGTGGAACTATGATTAACATTCTTCTCAACTATAGAGCTAGTATTCAATGCTACCCTGGCTTTTGGAGCAAAAAACCGGACTATGTGTAGTGATATTATAATGAGGTCCTGGGATATGACAATGCAAACTTGTCTTTAATGTATTGCTTTTTTAACCAATACTTGTGCACCATGGTATACTGTATACCATAGTATAATTGTAAAAGTGACTGCATTAAAAAAAACAAAAAACAACTGTGGTTACTTGTTTGGGGTTTAAGAACTGGCCAGTAACATAAAGCAGTTGTTTAATAGCAAATAACTTTATTAAATAAATCTTAATTCATTTTATTTTTAGAAAGAAAAAAAAACACTGACCTTTAGCTTATTATTGTATGACTAAAAAGATAAAAATAATAAATAACTAAAAGTCCCTGACATTTATAAAGCCCTTTTGAAAGAAAAAGTTGCATGATTCAGATGTAAATAGGCATTATAGGACAACTAAAGTGATATGACTAAGCCCCGCTGGGCACATGACTAAATTAAGGATTTATGCTGGGCCATATATCATATTACTGAAGAAGGTCTTCCTTTAAGACCTCCTTCAGTAATGGAAGCAGGAACCATGATGCTATGCCAAGTCTTACTCCTCTGTTGCTTTCTTTTTTGTCACACTTAATCTCATGTAATCCACTTAGTGTCATAAGTGGAAAACATGACAGGAATACCACCACTCTGTGTCATAGCACCCTCACAAAAGCTATAACAGCTTTTAGTGGGAACGCTGAGGTTGTTGTGTCAGGGAAAAAGCTTATCTTCATGGTGATTTGCTCGGGCAAGATTTGGTGAAATGTGTCACACAGACATTACCACCTATTCAGGCATTCTGAGACCGATAACAGATCCATTTATTGACTCCTTGCCGCCCGCAGGAGAGGCCTGGGGGGCAATCTTTTGTGAATGCATAGTTAATGCCAAAGTAATTTCCATTTGTTTTCTGCTGTTGCTATTTTAGGGACAGTGGAGATGTAACACAAAGACTATAAATGTCAGCCTAACAATGAAAGATCGGCTGATTCCATCTAAGGGTGTGGCAGTACTTCTTCACAAGGCAGAAGACAAATGTCTTCTCACACATGTGCTCTAAGTCATAAGTATTATAATAAACAAAGAAAGGCTGTTTCCAGAGATGTGAGAGTTACTGCAGTTGTAAAAATGTGTCTATTTTATAGGTGGCATGAGATCTTGCGAAATTAAAATGCCCGTTGTATATGTCAAAGTGAAACCTGTCTTGCAAAGTGATATTCAGCTGCAGTCAGCAAGTGACTTAATCAGATGACGTTAACCTAAGTAATTATTTTTTTAACCCCGGATTTGAGAGTAAGTGCTTAAACTTTACACCCCATTGTTTCTATGGCAGGGACTGTTGACGTAAGTGAAGGAAGTACTTCCAGAATTGCCCCATAGTGTGGAGAGCCAGCTCATAAACGACTCCTCAGTTACAAAAGCATTGATGTTTAAATTGTTTGTGGGCACGGCTCATGGCGCAGTGGTAGAGCGCTCGACCCAGGTACGGAGGCCTCACTCCTCAATGCAGATGTCAAGGGGTTTGAGGCCCGACATTTTGAGTACTAGGTACAAAATAATAAACAGTGACATCGATAGAGACAAGGAAAGAATGGAGTTTGTAAACACAGCAATACTTGACTTTCAAACTGTCAGCCGCTAACAATGCTAAAGTTTCTCTGAAGCAGGATTGATGATGCTTCAGAGTTTCATTTTTGTGCTAAATTAAAGAGCGAGATTTTGATTAGACAGAACTGTATTATGTTCTCAATGGTTGTAAATCTGCCCTGCGATGGACTGGCAACCTGTCCAGGGTGTGCCCTGCCTCTCGTCCATAGACTGCTGGAGATAGGCACCAGCTCCCCCTTGACCCACTATGGAGTAAGCAGAATAAAATTACTGACTGACTGACTGGTTGTAAATCTAAAACACTTTGACTGATCAAAGCTGAACTGGAAAATTCTATAATGAGCAGAGATTCTTTAAATCACGTTTGTGATTAACAAAATGCTTATTTTTTTGGTGAAAACACAATGGTTGTTTGACAGTAGGACCACCTTAGAATTGGAAAACATTAAAAACATCTATTTATCGACTAGTCAAACCTGGGCTTGATTACTGTACACTGAGGGGCAGAGGTATAAAGCTGTTTGTAGGTGCTAAATGTTTGCAATCTGAGTTTTGTGAGCATCTAATACTGAATCTAGAGGCAAAGGCAGATCTACTCCTAATATAGCTTCACAGGGAAAACATCATCTGTCTTTGCTGACACAGTTTGCTAACCTTTAATCAAAGCATTATGCATGAATTTAGGGAAAAGCCCACCCATATGCATGCATATTTATGCAAATTTTAGGGAGAGCAAATAACTCCTTACTCTGAAACACTAGAACTGTTTGCAGATTCCGCTGAGAAAATAAAAATAAAAGCAACATGAGTAAATGGCTTTGCAAAAAAAAGCAGGACATGCCCCTGAAATGAGACTGTTTGAGCACAACCAAAGAACCTTTTTTAATCAGTTGAATAAAATTAAGAGGACTTTATCACACACAAGATTTGTCTCAATAGGTGTAAATTGTTTTAGCACGCAGGTGTAAATTGCTTTAGCATGTATTTAGAGCAATTTGCATTTTAAATCCAATGCAAAAATAAAGCAAACAAACATCGTCTGGGATTTGACAAACCTAATTTCTAATTTTAGTAACAAAAAAATGGGAATTCTTAGTTTTCCAAAGTGTTGCCAAAATCTTATTTTGTCCCAGTATTTTGTATCTTCTTGTCTTATGGGATGGATGCATATTCACTGTACATGACTATTTTTGTAAAACAAGTTAGCATGTAAAACATTTACTTGCCTTCCATGTGAGAAGTTAAAATATTTTCATGCTTGGTTATCTGTGTGCAACATCCAGAAAGACACATCATTGAAATGACAGTAAATATACAACATTCACATTAGTTTTCTCTCTGAGGAAACACTGAGGTATTTGGACATAGCAGCTATACCACAGGAACGCACATGGACGACTGATACAAGATTTTCCTTCGGATTTCCAGAGGGAACTTCATACTGATTGGGAGCCTGTTTTGTTCCAGGGCAGGGAAATAAGTCTCACATTAGAAATCACTAGATAGATTTTTTTTCTTTACCAAGTGAATGTCTTTCTCCATTATTTCTATACATAATGCATGTAATTAATGATGACAAACTGGCTAAATCAAAAAAATATCATATTGCTTTTGGAAGTCAATATGAAATAGATGGATTGCTGATGTTACTACTACTTTTTTTTTAACTTATTCTCTTCACTTTCAATTAATTTATTGGCATATTTTCTCCTTGCACCATATAAGTCTTTACCGTTTCATAATCTCTCAAGTAAAATGGTAGATTGCATCAGTTATCAAGTATAAGTTTCAGTATAATACAAAATGCAATGAAGACAAGTACAAGCAAGCAGTAAGGTTTCTTCTTTGTTCCATACATTCTGTGTGTTTAGGTGGGCAGCCATTTCCTGATAGTTTTGCATTACTCTTTCCACGTTTCCTTCACAACCATCCACTGACCTGTGTGCTGCAGTCCTTGATCTAGACGAGGCTGTTTTTTCACTAATGTTCTCAAACAAATCTCAGGCCTTTCAGAACAGCTGTGTGTATACTGAGATTAAATGAGACAACAGAGTACTCCTATTTACCAATCATGTGGCTTCTGAAAACTATTAGTTGCACTGAGTTTTATGTATGGTAAAACAAATGAAAGGGGTTGAAAATATGTACACTCACCGGCCAATCTATTAGACCTTACACCTGTCCAACTGCTCGTTAACGCAAATTTCTAATCAGCCAATCACATGGCAGCAACTCAATGCATATAGGCATGTAGACATGGTCAAGACGATCTGCTGCAGTTCAAACCGAGCATCAGAATGGGCAAGAAAGGTGATTTAAGTGACTTTGAACGTGGCATGGTTGTTGGTGCCAGACGGGCTGGTCTGAGTATTTCAGAAACTGCTGATCTACTGGGATTTTCACACACTACCATCTCTAGGGTTTACAGAGAATGGTCCGAAAAAGAGAAAATATCCAGTGAGCATCAGTTCTGTGAGCGCAAATGCCTTGTTGATGCCAGAGGTCAGAGGAGAATGGCCCGACTGGCGGATGGGCTACAGCAGCAGAAGACCACACGTGACAGAGTTTTAAAACTTTGGGAACCCCCCTCCTTTCCAAAGTATGTGGTATTGCCACAGTATGTGGTAATGTTTATGTTTTCATTGAAAAGATGTACACTAATATATAAAATAAAAAAAAAAAACAGTGTTTTTCAATAAAGTTGGAACCCCTATTTACAAATGTTCAGAAGGATGTCTCGTCACATTTTGTTTGCTCTCATCAATTAATAGTGATGGATCTCTAATGGACTAAAATGTCAGTATACTATGATAACAAACATCTAATGGGTACCTTAGCTGTCCGGCTTTCAGATTGCTATGATGGATGTAAAAGTGGTGAAAAAGGAAAAAGAACTGGAAATCAAAACAAAAAAAAATACTCAAAAATGCGAGGTAAAGTCTTTGTAAGGTGTCTAGTTGTCGCTTTGATTTCTATACAGTCCCACCAAATGAAAGCATACAATGAGAGGAAAAATAATTTAGCGCCCACCTAATGTGCTTTTATAAAGCATCTTGACTATCTTTGCTGTGATAATTATAGGGCAAAAACCATCTCTCTTTTGGTGTATACTGACCTTAACTGCCATCTCCTTGTGAAGTGTTACATTAGTGAAAAAAAATGGTATTCGACAACAAGGTGGCATGCTTTTAAAGCACTCAGACTTGACAAAGCTGAATTCGCTTTTAATAATAAAAGAAATTTAAACATACTCTGAAAATATTACCAACTCTATAAACAAAAAAGGTTAGAGACATCTCAAACAGCCTTTACATTATACAGGCACATACAGAAATGAAGCATTCTAAATATAGGCCAGGAAAAAAAGAAAGTTCATCTTGACTGGTAATGCTGTCATGAGAAAAAAATGTGCACCTTGTAGCTTCCATTAGCGTAAAGAGTAAAATTAGCAGCCAGGTGCAAGTGTGACTGCCTCTATGAAATCAGGAATTGTTGTTCTTGAGCATACAGGTGTATGTTAACCCAGTGGCAAGGATAAAAGAGTTCAGCATTTGTTGTACAATAAGAAAAAATCCTCACAAACTGAATGATGAGACCAAGAAGAAATATCTTTGCCTTGATGCACTGGAGAAAACCAAATACTTGAATCAATAGTTAAGTCAAGGTGCTGTCAATGAAGGTTCTGCAATAGCCTAAGCACATATTTAAACCGCTTTCCAATACTGTGAGAACTTTAGAGAGCTGTGTGGTTACCAATACCTATGAACCTTAAAGTACTCAAGTAAAATGATTAAGAGTGGGCCAAAATTCCTCCACTCCAAAGTCAGCAACCAACAACAACATCCAGAGAATAAGTGCTTAAGGATACTGTTGCTATAGGTGGTACTACAAGCCATGAAATTATGCAAGGTGTTTTTTCCGTTACTGTCACTGCAACTCAACAACAATCTGGTTGTTTCTTCACTAATATTTCTAATGTAAGTGGGAGAGGACAGTAACCACAGTTTTATTTAAGACTTTAAATAACTACAACAAAAAACTTTTGACTTGGTCTGTTACAGTATCAGTGTTTGATTACTGTCTGCTAAGGATACATTACTTGATTGCTAATTTCCTTAACATTTAATGGAAAGATTAGCATTGGCCTTGAGTAGTGGTCCTGCAGGTTTTAGATCACTAAATTAACACACCTGACTAAATTGAACATTAATTGTCATTAACAGACCCTAGAAGATATTAGACACATGCTGAGATCTAAAAAAACGTGTTGGATAAGGAACACAAAGGGCTGGGCGATATGGAAAAAAATCCTATCACGATAATATTTTTTATATCAGTCGATATCGATATAAATCACGATATAAAACAAATCACTATTTTTGCCAGTATTTAATGTTCCCTGGTACTATTAAATGAGATTTGGAGATATCAGAAGGTTATTTTTGATTTAAAGATTTTATTTTAAAATGCTGAACATGCCATCGAACATTATTCAACTGTTTTGGCTAAATAAAATCAGAATCAGCTTTTTTTGCCAAGGTTGTGACACAAACGAGGAATTTGACTCAGGTACACTTTGCTCTCAGTGAAGATTTTTTAATTTTTTTGTCAATATAAATGAAAATAAAATACCTAATTAAATGTACAACAATTGACTTTACAATAGAATATAATGTGAGATCAGTCCAAGTATGCATGGTGTTGTTCTGGGACTTTCAAGTCTTCATCAGAGCAACAGCCTGGGGGGAGAAACTGTCTCTGTGGTGGCTGGTTTCAGCAGACAGCACTCTGTAGCACCAACCTGACAGTAAAAGTCTAAACTGTTTAAAAGAGGTATATTTTAAACTAAAATCTTCTTTTGCAATACAATAAACAGATTTTTTTAAACAGATTTCTCTGTTGCTTCGATTTTTTATCATAAGGCATGAGAAAGCCGACTCTATGATCAGTTGTTGCTGGTGTACAGGCCGGATAAAGGGAGAGGAGGAGGCGGGGGGCTTAGCAGTCGCTCTCGTCTGGGATTGTAATGTTTTATACTCGATGTGCTCCAGTGTGGCACTGGTTCAAGTGGTAAAACAGACTGGTGGTATACCCCGACTTTGTCGGAAAATGCGCTTGACGTAATTTGTAGTGCACGTACTTTGTTTTTTTTGGTCAGACTTTAAATAGCCAAAATAGTCACATGACTAAACTGCTCGGACCCTTCTTGTGAATGATGTCGTTCACTGTGTCTTCCGTCTTTTCTTCTTTCGTGGCACAAATTTGTTTTCTCATTTTTTCCATTGATATCAGTCCTAGCTGTTACCTGAAGTAAGAGACTACAGCTACACAAACAGACGTTAACACTTCTGGTTGCTACTGTGCTGTCTGCGTCAACATAAATTTGTGTCTCTGTATTCCAGCCACATGATTGCCACACTCTTATTATCATTGGCTATTCGTATTATCTGTCAAAACCTGGATGAATGCCATCTATCGAAAAGTCTATCGACCATGTTTCATAGCTCCATTGAGGAAATGTTATATCTCTATCATTTTGTCGCCCAGCCCTAGGACCACATGAAAGTTGCAGGACACTGGCCATATATGACTGGGACTGAGGAACACTGTTGTAGAGGTTCAAATACCTTTTAAACTTCATTCACGCAATATACTGTTAACTATCCAGAAAAGTGATTAATGGAGATGGGGATCTGCTGAGGAACCCAAGCGTACAAATGGGTTAATGCATGGTACTCAAGATGGCCGGGAAAGAGCAAAAATACTATTAGAGGAATGTCCTATCAAGCAAGACATATTGCATATGTAAACTGTTGACTTGTCCAGTCTCTGACAAAAATGTTTAGAGATATACCAGATGTAAAGTGTCCTCTGCATCACAAAAGTCTCACACTGAGTCAAGGTCAGAGAAAAATTTTACCCACACATTAGAATTATGATGGAGCCTAACGTGCTTTAGATGTCCAAGAATCGCTGGTGCAAATACAGTATATTATGGTTGCAGTGGCAATCCCATCCATGCTGCTGTTGTTTCCAGTGGCGATGAAAGAGGCAGGTATAATAATAAATAACAATGATTATTCTGTAAAGCATGATGTTGAAAGAGACAGGAAAGCTGTGGAAAAATGTTTAAATATTGTAAAATTATTAATGTGGCTCTCAAAGATTTAAAAAATAAATTCTTGTAAAGGAACATTTCAAAGCAGATTCAAGATTCAAGGGTTACATTGCTGAGTCACAAAACAAAAATAAATTGATGCTGAATGATTAATGCTATTTTGAGATAGATATGGTGCAACACAATTATAAGAATTAAGCAGCTATCGTAGATGTCATGTTTATTTTGAAAGTCTGTTGCGTACAATACAATTTTTATACCTTGTAAGTATGTGCATCTGACAAATTATGGAAGTTTTGTTGTTCTGGGACTTATGGAAAATATTGTATGTAGACATTCTGTTAACTGACATCAAGAGTGGGTAGTCAACAGTGCTTCATAAACTAATCTAGTAACACTGCAAAAATAAAACAGATATGGAGTTGTTTTGCTTTTTTTAAAATTATGTTAACTTAATTCTAAAAATAGCGATCCATTTGGAGTTCAATTAAAAAGCTCCAGATTTGAAAAAATATATCTTTGTCATGTTACCAAAAAGACACTTTGTTAACAAGCAGTAAAGAATTACAGCTTGTGTTAATAAATTCATTATACATTTCTGATGTAGTCATTGATAATAAACCATTATTCAGCAAGAATTTACCTAAATTTTTGCTGAATAACCACAGAGGTTTAAGCATCATGCTGAGGAGACACTTTTCATTAGTAGGGGTAGAAAAGGTGATCAAATTTGATAGAGAGATAGATGGATTTAAAACCTGAAGACTCACCCGGATGCGCTTTACTCAATCAGACTGAGCTTAAGTGATTTTACAAACACGAATGAGCAAACCATTTTGTCTCTTCTAATTTGCTACAAGGACCTGAATACAAAAAAAATAAACTTTAGATTTTTTTTGTAAAAACAAAAACAAAACAAAAACAATTAAAAAACATCTGCAACGTATAACTATACAATACCTTCTGTTGGTCAGTCACATTGTAGTTTATGGTTGTGAACCACTTCAAGGGAATCAACAGAGGTGTGAACTTCAGTCATGTGACTTAGAACAAGTAGGCAACCAAGCAGCATAATTCTGTACCATATTGTTCAGGCACTTTCAGTTAGATTTTATATCCAGACAGAAGAAAGCGTCTCCAATTCCTAATTACAACCCTGGAGACAGTGATGCGTGTGCTGCCAGCGGCTTTTTCAACAATAAAAACGGGATGCAGGAGCTGCCACAAATGTGTGGCCATTGTGTTGAGTGATAGACCCAGTGCAAAATGGTAGAGAAGCATTAGAGAGCAACCCCAATGTCTTCGGTGAAAATATATGATTGAAAATCCCCATGTTCTTTGTCTTTATTATTTAGATTTAATTTATAAATCAAAAATCCAATGCTTGCAATGTTTTAGTATTATAGTTAGGGTAAATGACACTATAATGCAACAAAACATTTTTAGTTATTTTTTTTTCCACACGCAATTCGCAAATGGCCTGTTAAAATACAAAATATTTTTTTTTTAGTCAGATGCTTTCTGTTTCTTTACTGTTACTTCAGTTAAAGTTAGACTGATTAATTTTCAGCAGTTGTCATCAGTTTTTTTTTTTTTTTTGTAAATTCTCATAATACTGACATCAATTTGCAAGGTGAGTACAAGGTGATCAAAAAGACGTCATGAAAACATGTGGGGAAGAAACTAAATAAGAGCAGCAACAACGTCTAACTTCCTTCAACATTTAAACAAAGAATGATGAATCAAAGGAACTAATGTATGCTTAGTGTTAGCTTAACAACTGAGTTGTTTGTGCTGGCTAATTTAATCATGGAGCCTGAAAAGTCACAGGTTGAAATGTCTACACGGCAAGTCTGTTGTTTGGGTCTGATCCATGAACAGTCAGTGCATCCAAGCTGGCAGATAGCAGCACATCTGTTACTCATCTCATAATGTAATAAGAGGTTTGCACTGTTGCAGTTGGTTGGCATGATAATAGTTTTTACTTTGTACAGAAATTTGGTTTATTTTTATTATGGATCAGTTTGCTCATTATTTTCTAAATTTACTGGATGTTTTGCTTGTTTTGGTTTATATTTACTGTAAAAGGCAACATCAGCACTCATTTTCAGGCAGTATTGGAGTTTCCTGCCTCTTGCTGGTTGTTCTGGCAAACAAAGCACCTTTAAAAAATAATATAAAAATATAAAAAATATTCTTATTCTTATTCAATTATATATTTGGGGAAATAAATTGCTTAAGAGTCAAAATTAGACTTTCACTCAAACTCAAGAATTTGATCTCAACCTGAGACTGTCATGTCTCTGCCTGACTTGAGACCTGGGTGGAAAGACTTAAGACTTGCAATACAATGACGTTGTCCCACCTCTGGAAATTAATACTTTTTCAAGACAATTTACATGTTAAACCTGGCATAGCAGAATCAGCAAGTGGCAGCAGCACTATTAGCTATCTATTAGCTACGTTAACAGCTACTTGTTAACCCGGCTCTCGTACTACCCACTTGGTGACTCAGAGGAAGTGAGCTAATTTCTACCCACAAATGCTGACACAGATATTAAAGAAAAAGAAGAAAAAAAAGAATAAAGATAAGACAATGCCAAATGAGACAGGAGTAAACTGAAATGTAGTAGGTGTGATGAAAGCTCCTTGGTGTCACTGATCATGTCCCAACTTCAAACTAATGGCTCTCTGACATCAGAGAGATGACTGCAGACACATCGATTGGGATGTTAATTACCCTAATACACTAAAAGACTGTGATGGTGTCTGCTATGATGGCTGTATCTGTGATGGAACAAAAAATTATGATGACATAAAGATGGCAGTGAACGTGATACTAACAAACCCGTAGCGTAACCTGAAATACATTATCAAGTCAGCCTGCAAATATATATGTATGTATGTATAATATATATATAATATATATATATATATAAATATATATATATATATATATATATAATATTATATGTATATATATATATAGAAGCTAAGCAAGGTAACCTGGTCAGTAGTTGACATGCTTATTCTGACACAAAGAAACATATTTTGCAGTGCGCCTTACATTTCTCAGGGCTGTGTGATGTCTGTGATTTCTATCCTACCAAAATGATGATTGTGAATAATCAAAGTTTGAATATATTTGCATGTTTTATACCTTTGACTTTTAACACATAGAACTTCCATAATTTGTCAGATGCACATACTTACAAGGTATAAAAATTGTATTGTACGCAACAGACTTTCAAAATAAACATGACATCTACGATAGCTGCTTAATTCTTATAATTGTGTTGCACCATATCTATCTCAAAATAGCATTAATCATTCAGCATCAATTTATTTTTGTTTTGTGACTCAGCAATGTAACCCTTGAATCTTGAATCTGCTTTGCATTGTTCCTTTACAAGAATTTATTTGTTAAATCTTTGAGAGCCACATTAATGTGATAACAAGACGTTTATTGACCACTCAGACAAAAAGGCCCTAAATCTGAAGGTCTACAAAAAACTATAATCTACAGATCAGAGGTAAAGCTCTGGAACTTTACGCACCAAGCAACCTGCAGTCTTATGAAAATTTAATTTATATGTGCATGCCTAGCCTCAGTTTTACTTGAAAAAAATTCTTATTACTCTGTAGACCTCTGGGGAATCAGCATGTCTTTTCAATAAGTCTTTACTGACTTTACATTTACATACATTTCAACCCTGAAAAGCTCTGTTTTAACTGTAGTATCTTTGAGACAAATCAGAATAAATTGCTATCTTTAATTCACTTCAATCTTGAAAAGGAATACTGGTGTGTATGCAATGGGTAAAACAGAAATTCTATATTTTAGCAGAAAAATGCCTTTTTAGATGCTTCAGTTTCAACGGGATTGTTTGGGGTACTAAACTGAAAGTTGGATTTTCCAATTTCTTCTTAGTCTGAGATTATGCTGCTGCAAACAATAATAATAATAATAATAATAATAATAATAATAATAATTAGGCTTTTTACACATTTTTACAAGCGGTGCCACATGTGACCATCGCTGTTTTCTCAAAGGTATCCCATTTAGTCATGAAAAAACGGAAAAAATGAGGCAGTTGTGCACTGGAGTTAGCACTATGACAATCTTAGGTTTTACAGTAAATGAGGAGACATTGCTGATTTTAAAATGTTTGTTGACTGTATGTCAAAAAGTGTTAAAACAGTTTGCACTGAATTTTTAGACAGAATATACCATAGTTACACAGCTGATTGTAAATTATTTTGAAATGAAAATGTTTTCTCGATGCTACAATACAACATTACTGCCTTAATCAGAACATTTTGTGGATGATCATCGCACAAAGAGTGAATTGACTGTAATGTATTGGCTATTAATAACAAAGTATTATATTTGCCCCCTGAATTGGTAGACAACAACAGTACTTGGCTTTAATTTTGTTTGTACCCTGTCTGGCTTTTCACTGCGAGCCTTCCCATTAAGAAGTGTTGACACAGAGCTCACCTTCCAAATCTATTCTTGTGTAGCATGACTGCAGAGCAGGGCTATGGACTTCCTAATGCTCAGGCTTTCAGTTCCTCTTTGTCAACTTCATCAATAAATTTGATACCAATTTGATATTTGACAGTCTGGTAAACCAATTTAGCCGAGACTGGGTGCAATTTGCACATGTGCGCCCCATTCTCCACGGGCGTGGACAGCATGTACGTCCTCCAATGTACAGAATCCGGATGCGAGGAGACGTTGGTCCTTTATACTCAACTCTTTGTGTTTTCAGGTGACACTACTTTTATTGTTTCCAGTCCACTCCACTTTTCTATAGACATCACTGGAGCTAGCACCAAATACATAATGATCCCACACATCAGGCCGAAGTGATGCTGCTGCTGCTGCTATTGTATTTTCTACCTCTGGGCCTTGTTTGTCTTTACTGCTTGCAATAAATGAATATATTACACATATTCAATTGCTCTTTGCACTGCAACAGAGTTAAGCAAGACAAACTTTGAAATTGCTTAAGTCACAGCACAAAATTTGTATCTTAACCATAGATGACACAAAAGTTAGCAAGTTTGTTGCTGGTTCTATCTTTTTTACCTTATCAGAAAACAAAGTACCTGAAATGTCCTTGGGCTAAACAAAGCTTTAACATTGTGAGATTCAAAGAACCAACTCAGACCATGGCATCAATCTCATCAGCAAACACCCCAGGGAGACCAAAAGGGCACACAAATCACTACTCTCTTAGCTGATGCCACAGGAAGCAGGAGTTCTGTTTTATGTGACATTGTGTTAAAAAGGGTCGTGATAAAGATTTCAATTACCATTTTCAGCATAACAGGACTTGGTACCAATTATTATAACAAAACATCAAAATTAACAGCAGAATCTGTAATCAAGTGGATGATTAAAATATAAGTAGACAGCATTGAGTTTGCAACCCATCAGATCAGTAGTGGCATCAGGGGTCGCGTAACCAGATATTTTCTGTTTTTCACCGTTTTTTTAAAATGGTGACAGAAAAATCTGAAGGCCATCAGTCATTTTGAGAAATTGCAATTCAAACCCATGACCACTTGGTGTCGAATTAGCAAATCAATTAACTTTTTGCTCCGGCAAGGTCGCTGAAGCAAAGTTCCTTGCCAGATCAGGAAACCCTTCATTAAGAGTATCTTGCCAACTACTAAACACTTCAATTGGAGAAATGTTTCCTGATTTCAAAACTTTGGCTGAAGTGGCGCTTGTAATTCCTGTCTCTAGCATGGCGGCAGAGCGCAGATTCAGCCTCCAAAATAACATCAACGATAAGTCGTCTGTCCGAGGCAAAAGTGCAAACCTCATGATAATAGCCTCTGCAGCAATCCCACACGAGACATTTGATTTACGCAGAAGCAGCTGTGCTTGCAGACCAAACGAAGGTTGTGAGGCTTTGCGCTCAGGTGATCTGTTCATATTTTAAGTGCAATTGTTTAATTTCATTGTTTATGTGTAGTTATTGGGACCACAGTCAGTGTTTTTGTTACTGTAGAGAAAAAGTAGTGTATTCATCCTGATTTTCTGTTCAGCTTATTTAGACTGAATATTAATTAAAATGAATAAAAATAAATGTCATTGATTGTTTAATTATTATCACTTTAGTGATAATAATATAAAAAAGTGATTATTATCAGTTTTTTTGTTTTGTTTTACCCTGTCAGTCAAAATGACGGACAACGAAAAAGTCTAGCACAACCTCTGAGAGGCAGCAATAAGTAGTCCCTCTGTGCAACTACCTACGTTTGTGTCCAGCAAGGCATCAAATCTAGCTGTCAAAGTGAAAATTTCCATCACTAGTTTTGGACCACAATACAGTAACTTATTCTTCAATGTCTTGTTTTAAGTCTGTCCTCATGAGGTGTAGGAGCTCAACTGTTTGGTTGGTGCCACAGAAATAAAATGACCAAAGCAGGGTTACAAAATGTTCAGTTTTTTTGTGTGCAAATAAGTTCTCCAAAACAATATAACCACCTTTCTGACCTGCATTTTGTTTGTTGTCTGGGTTGATATATAACAATTAGCAATGCTGACCAGTGTGCGTGCTATCTGCAGACTGTCACAAATTAGCAAAGGCAGCAACAACAAAAGAGGAATGATAACAGCAACATAGGCTGACCAAGAAGATATTTAGGTCTAAGTTGTGAGAATATAGTGTATAGCAAAAGTATTCACGCCCCTTAAACTTTTTAATACCTTTATTTTTATGAATCCCCCTTTTCTCTGACATCCAAAATAGAATCCAGGAAAACCAATAGTCGACTAGTCCAAAAGTTGAATAATTAGCAAATAAAGTCCTCCTCTGTGGAATCTGACATCAGTATTCAGATTAAATACCACATGGTCATTCAAAATTGTAAAGACTGTGGCACGACATGACTGTACATAAACTGACAGTTTAGGCAAAGAGAACATTAATCAGAGAAGCAGCCAAGATTCTACTGTAAACACTGAAGGAGCTGCAGAGATCCACAGCTCAGGTAGGTACATTTGTTGACAAGACAACTTCATTTGCACTTTATGAGTCAAGAAACTGATAATTGTTAAAATGAAGTCACTACCATGTAGGGGACACAGCAAACATGTGAAAGAAGGTGCTGTGTTCAGAATGAGACAAAGTTTAGCTTTTTAGTCCGCATGCAAAACGCTATGCGTAGAAGAAATATAACACATCACATGCCCCTAAACACAAAATCCCCAATGTGAAACATGGTAGAGGGGATTTTCTTGTCCCCATGGAGCAGGGACAAGAAAACTGGTCAGAGCTGATGGGAAGATGGATTCAGCTAAATGCAGAGCAATTGAAGACGAAAGCCTGTTAAATCTACACAACATTTTAGAAAAAAAGGTGGCTCATCAAGTTTTAAAAAAAATGTACTAATAAGGGCAACACAATATTCTGAAAACGTTCTGTATCCATTAATTCCGGTGAATGTCGTGATAACGACATGACTTGCGATGAGTAAAGAAATACTTAATGTTTCTGAAATGATACAAGAAAATATAACACCCAGATAGACAATGCAGCTTTTCTTAAAAAAGTAGCAACTGTTTACATTTGCTCTTTTGGTATTGAAAGACTTAGTTGTATTGTTGGTACAGTTGGTATGATTTGATGCTTATAGCCTAAAAACATTCTGTTATAATGGGTATGTAAAAATTGTCAACATTGTTAACCAGGGTAAAAGAAAAGATTTTTGTGTCAAATAGTTGACTCCATAACTGACCTCCACCAACTTGTTGGCATGTTCACGGAACACCTGGGCATACTCCTTGACCTCCTTCTCATTTCCACTCTTAGCCGCTTCGATGAGCACCAGAAGGGGAACATTGGTCTCCAGGAAAGAGTCTGAGATGTGGTCCATCACTGCCTTCCTCAGCTACAACAATGAGATGGAGAGAAAGAGAGAGAAGACAGAGTAATATTATTAATATGTCAAGATGACATTAGTGCATTCAATTCGGCTGTGAGTATGTATCCGCTAACATTCCTTTGGAAGTGTTTTGCTGTAGTAATAATTGGTAGAAGGGAGAGAGTAAAGGGCATAGCAGAAGGGAAGAGTGTGTGAAAAAAGGACAGCTGTCGAAAGGCAGAGATGTAAGATGCCTGTAAAGTGATATTTTCCCCATAAAGACTTTTATAGAGGCAGACACTGTGACATACAACTATGTTTGTGGAATAATTTTGTACCAAACTGTCCGGTGACTGGTTGTTTTATTAGATGGTAAAAGATCCTTGGTCTCAGTGGATGGGATATCTGATGAAATGACACAATAGCTGTACAGAACCCACTAAAGAAAGGGGGAGTTATTCATGTGAGACCATGAATAACTCCAAGAAAGGAAAGAATTCCTGCAGATTTAACACATTTATTTTTCAGGTTACTGACACTCTTAAAGCCTAAAACTAGCTTATACATTGAAATTCAAAAACTCTGATGTAAAGTTTATTTGTAATGCAAAGATTTCAAACCTAACACACTGTTCCAGTTCTTGAAATGCTAAATTTAATAATACTAATGTTGCTACTACTGCCATTACTAGCAAGAGTAGCAGCAGATGCCACTTTAGGTTCTATTTTTTGACTGCATCTTTGGTATAAGCAGTTTATTATTTACAATCAAATAAAATTATATATCCAGATAAACACCAATACTGCACAGGTTTCCCAGATTCAGAACATATTTAACATATTTCTCCTCCTTCTGTCCTTTTTTAATAATAGAAAACATTGAGAAGAAACAGGTTTTATTAAAAGGAAAATCAGCAAAGAGTAATTTGATCCTGCTTTCATGTTTGGATATTGCTATAATATGGTGACTAGATTTTATATTAAGAATTCAAGAAAAACAAAGAAGGCTTATATTTTATTGGGGAAAAACATATACACTACCGGTCAAAAGGTTTAGATACACTTTTTCACTCATTAGGTCTCTTCATTTTCATGAGTATTTACATTGTAGATTCTCACCAAATACAACAAAACTGTGAATGAACACACATGGAATTATATAGTAAACAAAAAGTATGTAATAAATTCCAAATGAAATTCTTCCAAATAGCCACCCTTTGCTTTGATTACTGCTTTGCTCTCTTAGCATTTTCTCCATGAGCTTCATGAGGTGGTCACTTGAAATGGTTTTCCAAGGAGCCTTAAAAGAATGTCGTCATTAATTCTGTCATCACAGCAAAGGGCTGTTACTTTAAGAAATCTAAAATATGAAACATATTTAAAGTTATTTACAATTTTCTGTTTGCTACTTAATTCCATATGTGTTCATTCACAGTTTTGATACCTTCGGTGAGAATCTACGTACTATTCAAATAGTCATGAAAATAAAGTAAACCATTAAATGAGAAAGTGTCTAAAACATTTGACCGGTAGTGCATATTGTAACCATCCACATGCCATTTTTCAGTTACCTCTAAAACACATGTTATTACAAACTCAGTTGTCGTACCACACACATCAAACAATAAAAAAATACCTTTTAAATTAAATTCTTGTAAAGAGATAACCTACCGACACTGACTCATCAGTCTTGCATTCACAAGACTGAGTGGGCAAGATAAGTCTGCCAAGGCATGTAAACACTGTGAATCACACACTTCTTAAAAACTCACTTTACACTTTTACATCTCTGATTTAAATAGATATGCATTAGATGCCAATGCAAGATGACAAAATGGTGTCTTGAAAAAAAACGGTGATTAACTGGCATTTTTGAGATGGATATTGGATCCTTTTTATCAAGCTTAAAATAGGAGATGTGGGGGGGGGCAGTTAGATGGTTGCTTTGGCAATAATATGGAAAGAGCGGCTATGCTAGCATCCATTGGGTTCTACTTGTGAAAAACTAGTCCAGAAGGAAAAAGGCATGGTTTTGTAAGGTGTGACTCTCAACAATCTGAAAATGAATGCCACCCTGTCTGGAAATAAATGTTGTCAAACTACATACTAAAATGACTTAAAAATAATTGCATGTTCTAATCTAAGCATTTTCATTGTAATTTGTTGTAATCTCTTGGTGGATTAAGCTGCATTTCTTATACCAGCTATAACCTATTAATATTAATAGTCGCATATGTCTGTGGTGTTTTATAAAAGCAGAATGTAAGAGGATTGACAGCTCTGAAAAAAATACAAAAAATCAGCAGTGGCACAAACATGCATTTAACCTTGTCATTACAGCCCAGGCTGCGAAACTGCTTAGAAAAAGTGACAGTTCTCATTTTCATTAATTCTTTCACTGATAAAAAATATATATAAACGTTTTAATTTCAATTTGTCTGTAGTAATGGCTGCTTGCAGTTCTACTTCTCAAAGATGTTAGCACATACATGATCTGACTAAGTACCCGGCTACACTTTCACGATATTTAAAAAAATATTTTATCTTCAGTTTGTGACAGAATCTGTGTCTATAGGTTCTGTGTGATTCAATCAAAAATGCTGTAATAAATACAAGGTAGCAATATTAATATCATACCAGACCAGTGTGCCTTTTAATTGCAATTAAGAAAACCAGTGGGATTTTCTAATTGTTTTGGTACTAATTACTAGAAACAGAGTTGATATGTTAACAAACAAACCAAATCCACTGACCAACGTTTTAACATGAACAACAGGAACACTGCTGAATGTGGAGGGGAAAAAAACACATAAAAAAAGCCAAGTTAGCAGTTTCAGGCATGTGCAAACAGGACCACCACATAATTGTTTTTAATTGTGTGCAGATATATAAGCCACAAAAATGCACCACAAACTTAAAAACCTCCACACTTGAATGTGTTTATAAGAATCTCATTTTTGTCACCAAAAGCACTGTTTGTAATTGGACAGGAGCTGTAAAAGCAACATAAAATCTCAGTTTTTCATAACCTAGATTTTTCTGTGCAATCTCATATTTTCTGCATTAGCGTGGACAGGACACAAGATGGTAGCTAGGTCCTTCAAGCTAATCATTAGCATACTCTGTCCAGCCAACTGTAATTAGGGGTAAGACACATGACCAATCTTTTATCAGTTACCACTGCACCACTAGCAGAATATGTTAGCATGGTTAGAAATATTAGTCTCACAGTTCAACTTAATGTATCTAAAAACATTTTGAGAATTTAATTGTGGCACACAATGATTCAGAAGAGCAGAACTAACAGCATTTTGCACATTTGTGGCAATTTTCAAAAAAATAGCACAGATTGCAAGAACACATTTAAACAAGTAATAAAAAGATACCAGTCCTTGTATAGTCATGAATACCCAGTAGTAAAACAGATTCCAATTGTGGATTTGAGTGGAGGGATGATACAGACAAGTGATTTCCCAAGTTGCAGTCTCTCCTGCACCATCAGCATTCTAATGCCCACACACCACTCCCACAGAAATCCATCTTCAATATTTCAGATCTCACCTCCCTCAATACTCCCCTCCCACTGTCTGTCCTCTAACACTCCCTCTGTATTTCACTAACACTTAAAGAAATAGAACTGGAATTCCAATATATAGCACAGGCTCTGCTCATTATAGGTTTGTGGGAAAGCTATTTGTCTCCATTGTGGAGCAGTGCCACAACAGCTCAAGCTTTTACAGTTATGCTTTTTTTTGAATGAGAAATTTTCCAAGTGACAGTACTATGATGTGACCTAGTAATCAAACAACAAAATGGAAAGTGCTTTCAAAGTTTACCATGTATGTGCCATTATACATAATGGTAAAGCTATTAACTTGGCCAAAACCTTGTAATATTTTAGTTCATAATTTACCAAAAACTCTTTTTGCACTGTCAAGATCAGGAATTTTGACTCTGCTGACAAGTCTATTTTCACAAGAGAGCTGTAAGCTCACTGCAAATATTTGAAAGTTAAATTCATTTGAAAAATCTTTTCTACTCAGGCCTTGCTGCCTAAAAAACAGCATTTCAGCTCTACAATATCTCTCTAAATGAAGAATATTCTTCAAGTCAGGCTTCAAGGTCTTTTGACTTGCCCGCCTCTGTGTGGGGAGTTAAATACAGCTGAATACGTCAAAACCAATAGTGTGTGTAAGATGGAGTCGTCACTTTTTTTTGGTGTGGCTAAAGGTGATTCCTGACACAACGTCTGACTTAATAGGGTGACCAAACAACAAGCAGCAACCTTTTTGAAAGGTCTGGGTTAAACTTTTATGTTTTACCTTTTTCTATTTTACATCATTGTTCCACATTATGTATTCACATGTCATTTATTCCCACTATTTAGCAATAAAATGTGAAATAATTAAAACCAAAACTATTATGTCTCTGCTTCTGCAGTGTGTTGCAAAAGTATTCATGCTCATTAAATGTTTTCACGTTCTATTCCATTACAACCAGCAAAATCTAAAGGCCTCAGAGGTTTGAAAGAGAACATTAGTAAACAAACAGCAACATGAAGACCAAGGAAAACTGGTCAGGGAGAAAGTTATGGATAATTTTAAAACACGGTTAGGTTATAAAACAATATTCCAAGCTTTGAAGAAATCACAGAATAAATTAAAACCATATAGGGGACACAATAATAATGTGGAATAATAATATTTACAGATGAAATCGAAACAGAAAGTTTTTGGATTGAATGCAAAACAGAATGTGTAAAGGAAAACTAACACTGCACATCCCCCTGAATACATCATCACAACATTTGACAAATGGTATTGGCATCACACTGTGGGGATGGTTTTCTTTATTAGGGACAAAAAAGCCATTTCAAGTTGATGGAAAGATGGGTGGTGGCATGCTTTTTGGTTGAGCAGGACCAAACTGGCAACAGGACATCGACAGGTGCATGGTGGATGGATATATTTCAATGAAAGCATGATAACTTACAGGCACAAAGCAACAACAACAAAAAAACTGGGAGAAGAGCAACAGAGAACCTGACAGTGAAAGGACAGAAAACAGGAACTTAAATACAACTGAGGTGAAAACAACTACATGGAAAATAGGTGGGTGCAATTGACAAAACACAAGCAGGTGCGGATCATGACGTTACCCCTCTCTCAACGGCAGACACCCCTATGAGTCCATGAAAAAAAGCAAACAAAAATCAACCTGAACCTAGCAAATGGAGGTGGCCTCTGAGGAAGAGCATAAAAAAACAAAACAAAACCCAAAGTTAAGGTGGACAATCCGGGGATTGTCCCGCAGAGGCACAGAGTTGTGGAGAGCGGTTGAGACAATGTAGGAACCTTGGAGGCCAGCAGCGGTGATGCAGGCACCTTGGAGGCCTGTGGCGAACAGTAGGTTGGTAATGAACGTTCATGGAGAACCCACAGTGAACCTTGCCAGCAAGTTGGCCGAGGGGCTCTGAAGTGGGGATCCCACAGAGGTGCTCTGAAGCCTGAGACCCACAGAACACAGAGGAACTTAGGAATGGAAACATAAGGCAACCCACCTGGACACCCTCGTTGGATAAATCGGGGACTGGAGAATGAAAAGCCAGCAGCTCCTTGTGGCAAAGAGCGGGCTCAGGTGCTTTTAGACAATGAGGAGCGGGCTCAGGTGCTATCAGGCAGCGAGGAGTAGGATCCGGGACCTCTAAGCGGCTTGAAGCAGGCTCTGGGACAGCAAACAAAACTGGTTCAGTCAAGTTGTTGCAGTGCTGTGGGCTGCTTCCCAGAGGAAAGTTTCGAGCCCCAGAAAAGAGATCCCTCCTCCACCTCGTCCTCCGACCGGTGTATGTTTTTCTCTGTCTGCCGTTTGACGTACTCAAAAAGAGTGATGACCTCCATACCTGCCAGGTCCTCTTTTTGGCCGGGTTCTTCTGTCAGAGTTTGTGGAGTTGATGGACCAAAAGAATCAACAGGACAACGGCAGGCGCATGGTGGATGTATATGTTTTGATGAAAGGATGATTACTTACAAGCAGGAAGGAAACACAGGAACCAGGGAGACAGTAACAGAGAACCCAACAATGGAAGGACAGGAACTAAAAGATGAACTTGGTGAAAAGAGCTACACGGGGGGTGGGTGCAATTAACAAAACCTAAAATATTGACTCAGAGGGACTGAATGCATATGTATATGTTATAAGTATATTTTTGAAAATTATGTATTATTTTCTATCCACTTAACAAGTATGCACTATTTTCTATTGGTCTATTACATAAAATTCCCTTTGAAATACATTGAGACATTTGGTTGTATCGTAACTAAACGTGAAAAGGTTCAAGGGGTATTAATACTCATGCAACGCAATATATGAATATCACTGGACTGAGATTTCTAAACACTAGTCTGCACTCACACTGTGTTTGCTGAGACATAAGGAAGCTGCTGCACTGCAAGTTCAGTAGAACTGATGATAGATTTTAAGGATCCTGTAGTAGCATGTCAATTTTGAAGAACTGTTTTGAGCATTTTCCCTGGAAATCAGGCGTAGAATTAAACAGTGAAGTTTGCTTTCTACGTGTGCTGTCACTCTTAGTAAGAAAATTCTGCCAGTATTTTAGGTTGAGTCTGACTGATCATCTGGCACACCCTTAATCACCATAAACATTGTCTGTAGCTATAGAATTCATGTTCTGAGCACATAAACAGTTTTAAATACTACATTAGGCTTTTCATCTCTTAATTTAAAGGTGGCATCTAAGTAGAAGAGGTTTAGTATTTATTAAATGTTTTGTGTTATGTTTAAAAAAAACAAGAAACCCTAAATAATTGTTATAATAAATTTTTAAAACAGGTATTCTCAATAGCTACTGCTGCTTAAAAATGCATATTTTTAACATTTAATGGAGGAGACTCTATGCAGCTCACTGATACAATGGTGCTATATGTAATCTTCAAAAATAAAATTAGCATTAATTTTAGTCTTCCTTTCAGTGGGGTAAATGTTTGTATTTTGTACAAACCTGCTCTCTCATGAAAGCTGAAGCCTGAGGGAGACTGTTACCAACATCCACTATGATCAAGTGTGTCTTATATGTGACTCAAAAACAAAGAAACGCATTTGTGTTCAAAGGATTCTAAGAAATGTAGTCTGAATTACCATGAGTATACACATGGATTCAGACACTACAGGATCTCCACTTGTTTGGAGTTCGGCAGAGCTCTTCCAAATGCAAAAAGGAAGGATCTGAATTTGCAACAGAACACTGTTGTGGGTTTCTGGATGTTTACTGTTGCACTTCAGCTTCTGTTAGGTTTCACTTGAGATTCAGAACACTTTTGCGGTGGGTACTTTAGGGTCAGCTTGGGAAAGTTTCTTATTAAAATGTCAAAAGCAATCACAATATAAGTGGCTGAACTCACGGCTGAGGGGAAGCAGCCTGTGCAAATCAAAAATTAAGTAATAGCGCTCATATATGATATTTACCAAGGAGCATAGGACAATGTGTGGAAGGAAAAGGTGAAAGGAAAGGCAGAAAGAGGGTCTGACTGACCATGAACAGGTAAAAGGGCTGGTAAACCCATCGCAGCAATTTAATTGAATGGAGCTTGAATAAAGCCCTCCTGAACTGTTCTGATTTTTCTCAAAAAGTATATGAAGCATAAGCTGTAAATATTCACCATGTTTGCAAAGACTGGCTGATATTCCACATTTATGTGCAGCCAGAGTTTTAATGATTCCAAGAGTCAAAGCTTTTGTTTGCCACAGATCAGAAATATATATATATATATATATATATATATATATATATATATATATATATATATATATATATATATATATATATATATATGTATATATACGTACTCGTCGTACTCGTACTCGTCGTCTTCCGCTTATCCGGAACGGGTCGCGGGGGCAGCAGACTCAGCAGAGACACCCAGACGTCCCTCTCCCCAAAGGAAACATAGTCCCTCCAGCGTGTCCTGGGCCGTCCCCTGGGCCTCCTCCCGGTGGGACGTGCCTGGAACACCTCCCGAGGAAGACGTCCAGGAGGCATCCGGTATAGATGCCCGAGCCACCTCAACTGGCTCCTCTCGATGTGGAGGAGCAGTGGCTCTACTCCGAGCCCCTCCCTAATGGCCGAGCTCCTCACCCTATCTCTAAGGGAGTGCCCGGCCACCCTACGGAGGAGGCTCATTTGAGCTGCTTGTATCCGGGATCTCGTTCTTTCGGTCATGACCCAAAGTTCATGGCCATAGGTGAGGGTAGGAGCGTAGACCGACCGGTAAATCGAGAGCTTCGCTTTTCGGCTAAGCTTTCTCTTCACCACAACGGACCGGCACAGTGCCCCCATTACTGCGGCAGCCGCACCGATCCGTCTGTCGATCTCCCGCACCATTCTTCCTTCACTCGTGAACAAGACCCCGAGATACTTGAACTCCTCCACTTGAGGCAGGAACTCCCCTCCAACCTGAAGAGGACAAGCCACCCTTTTCCGGTTGAGTACCATGGCCTCTGACTTGGAGGAGCTGATCTTCATCCCAGCCGCTTCAGCGCATCCTGTAGGTCTTGGCTAGAGGGGCCCAGCAGGACCACGTCATCTGCAAAGAGAAGAGACGAAATCCACTGGTCCCCAAACCAGACCCCCTCCGGCCCTTGGCTGCGTCTAGAAATCCTGTCCATGAAAGTTATGAACAGGACCGGTGACAAAGGGCAGCCCTGCCAGAGTCCAACATGCACCGGGAACAGGTCCGACTTAGTGCTGGCAATGCGGACCAAACTCCTGCTCCACTCGTACAGGGACCGGATGGCCCCTAATAAAGGGCCCCCGATTCCATACTCCTGGAGCACCCCCCACAAGGCATCACGAGGGACACAGTCGAATGCCTTCTCCAGGTCCACAAAACACATGTGAACCGGTTGGGCAAACTCCCATGAGCCCTCGAGTACCCTGTAGAGGGTATAGAGCTGGTCCAGTGTTCCACGGCCGGGACAAAAACCACACTGCTCCTCCTGAAGCCGAGGTTCGACTATCAGCCAGACTCTCCTCTCCAATACCCTGGCATAGGCCTTACCAGGGAGGCTGAGGAGTGTGATCCCCCTGTAGTTGGAACACACCCTCCGGTCCCCCTTCTTATGCAGGGGGACCACCACCCCGGTCTGCCAGTCCAGAGGCACAGACCTCGACCGCCATGCAATGTTGAAGAGGCGTGTCAACCATGACAGCCCCACAACATCCAGAGATTTGAGGTACTCAGGGCGGATCTCATCCACCCCCGAAGCCTTGCCACCACGGAGCTTTTTAACCACCTCGGTGACTTCAGCCTGGGTGTTGAAAGAGTCCAACCCCGAGTCCCCAGCCTCTGTTTCCACCAGGGAATGCGTGATGGCAGGATTGAGGAGATCCTCGAAGTACTCCTTCCACCACCCGATAATGTCCCCAGTCGAGGTCAGCAGCCTCCCACCCCCACTATAAACAGTGTTGGCGAAGCACTGCTTCCCCCTCCTGAGGCGGCGAACGGTTTGCCAGAATCGCTTCGAGGGCAACCGGTAGTCCTTCTCCATGGCCTCCCCGAACTCCTCCCAGGCCCGAGTTTTTGCCTCTGCCACAGCCCGGGCTGCAGCACGCTTGGCCTCACGGTACCTGTCAGCCGCCTCAGGAGTCCCACAAGCCAACCACAGCCGATAGGACTCCTTCTTCAGCTTGACAGCATCCCTTACTGCCGGTGTCCACCAATCTGGTCAAAGCTCTCCCGGAGGTGGGAGTTGAATACATCCCTGGCCGAGGGCTCCGCCAGGCATTCCCAGCAGACCCTCACTATGTGCTTGGGCCTGCCAAGTCTGTCCGGCTTTCTCCTCCTCCAGCGGATCCAACTCACCACCAGGTGGTGATCAGTGGACAGCTCAGCCCCTCTCTTCACCCGAGTGTCCAAAACATGCAGCCGAAGGTCTGATGATACGACAACAAAGTCGATCATTGACCTCCTGCCTAGGGTGTCCTGGTGCCAAGTGCACTGATGGACACCCTTATGCTTGAACATGGTGTTCATTATGGACAATCCGTGACTAGCACAGAAGTCCAATAACAAAACACCACTCGGATTCAGATCGGGGAGGCCATTCCTCCCGGTCACGCCTCTCCAGGTGTCACTGTCGTTTTCCACGTGGGCGTTGAAGTCCCCCAGCAGAATAATGGAGTCCCCGGGAGGGGCACTATCCAGCACCCCCGACAGGGACACCAAGAAGGCCGGGTACTCCACACTACCACTCGGCCCGTAGGCCGAAACGATAGTCAGAGACCTTTCCCCAACCCGAAGGCGCAGGGATGCGACCCTCTCATCCACCGGGGTAAACCCCAACACGAGACGGCTGAGCTGGGGGGCAACAAGAAAACCCACCCCAGCCCGCCGCCTCTCCCCGTGGGCCACTCCAGAGTAGAAGAGAGTCCAGCCACTCTCAAGGAGATGGGTTCCAGAGCCCACGCTGTACGTGGAGGCGAGCCCGACTATTTCTAGTCGATATCTCTCGACCTCCCGCACAAGCTCAGTCTCCTTCCCCCCCAGCGAGGTAACATTCCACGTCCCTAGAGCTAGCCTAAGCATCCGGGGATCGGACTGCTGAGGTCTCCACATCGTCCGCCACCCAATCCTCTTTGCACCGGTCCCTCACAGTTCCCCCTGCAGGTGGTGGGCCCACCGGGGGATGGCCTCGCGTCTCTTGTTCGGGCTTGGCCCGGCCGGGTCCCGCGAGGAGCAACCCGGTCACCAGGCGCTCTCCGGCGAGTCCAGACCCCAGGCCTGGCTCCAGGGTGGGACCCCGGCTCCGCTGTACCAGGCGACGTCACGAGCCTCGATTTAATAGTCCTCATGAAGGATTATTAAATCCTTGTGTGTATACAAACTTGTGCAAACTGGACTGCATCCACAAAGCTTATCTACAAACCAGATGCAAATCGAATTGCATGTGTAAAATGAGTGGAACACTTTTTAGCTTGTTTGCCTTCAAATGTCCTGGATAACATAGCCGTTTTCCAGCTATCTTAGAGGACAGCACTTCTTTTTTCCTGCTAATGTGGTCTGTCACTCGCCCCTTCATCCCTTCCAACATCATGTTTGTGCTGCAAGTGTGTTCATAGCATGTTTGTCTGATTAACTTTGAGTTGGGAAGCAGACATGGAAAGCAGAGGGTTGCCGATTCAGCATCAGGAGATGTGACATATACAGTTTGTGTATATACACACTATTCTTTAATGTTCTCACAAAACTTGCCACCAAAACATCTTGGCATATTTCTATTAAAACAAACAAGCAAGCAAAATAAAAATAAAAAAATAATGTTTTTTTGTGAATGAAAAATATTACAAAATCTCCATACATATATCTGTGCTAGCAACAGAGGTTTTGTCTTCTCACAACTTCATTTTCCATATATGATAACAATGAGCATTTTCACCATCTGGCTCAAAATGCAATTCTAAAATGTGTTTTTCACAAATTTATCTTTGTCTGATCTGTTCATTTGATCTGTTCCTGTTCATTTACATATATTTGATGGTGAATGAATAGCTGGGAGAAGACCTTTAATCCCACTTTCATGTGTTATGTGAAGGGACTATGGACTCCCCTATACTTCAGAAGAAGCGCTGTGGTATTGGTATCAACATCTTAACAGTAGATCCTTTAAGTCCTGTAGGTTGCAAGTTAGGGCCTCCATAGATCTGACTTTTTTCTCTAGTAAATCCAACAAATAATGAATTTGACTGAGATCTGGGAAAATTGAAGGGCAAGGCAACACCGTAAACCATACCTGAGACAGTTTTGTTTTGTGGTGCTTGACTCTGCTCAAAGAGGCCGATGACATCAGAGGGCATGAGCACCCTGACTATTCTGCAAGTGCCATAAGCAACAAACTGGGATGTTCTAAAAAAAGCATCACATTTTTATTAGCCATGTAACAGTTTTCTTAAAAAGACTGAAAAAAAATATGAAAGTGGGTAGAATTACACTCCATGAAACAGTTCCAGCTCAGAAGATTTGGGACAGCTGTTTCTCCTTAACAGAAAACCCTTAACAATTAAAAAAACAGCTGCAGTAATCAACAAACTAATGGCAGAAACTGAAATGATTCCAGGATCTTTAAGCAGAAACAGAGAGAGTGAAAGAGAGACAAAAGCAGCATATGGGCCAGAATTTGTGAGGCAGTTATGCCACAGGGAATCCAGGAATCAGCCATCAGTCAGAACATGGCCCAAAGAGATCACTTGACAGCTAGATTCATTACAGACAAGTTGACAGAGGGTACAACACATGGCTCATTTCAGAGAGCTTTGTTGGACTGGAGTTCTGGTGAATACTAATTTAAAGCAGAAGATTCAAATATTGACATTAATGCTATAGAGCAGGGTTATGCTATATATTCTCTTTCTTTTCTCTTTGTATCTACACATTTGGCTATCAAGTAAAGAGTCAAGCTTCCTTTTACTTGTAGAAAATATGGTATGTTTTTGATACTTGCATTTTTGCTTACTAAAATCCATCAGTTTTCAATGCACGCTTTCTTATTTATGGGGTTGCAGGTCGCTGTTACTGAGTTGGAGCTGGGTAACATCATATAATCCATTACTGAGATTACACAAACAAACATGATAATGCAAATGCACAGGCACACCTATTGTCAATTTAGAATGAACAATTAAACAGACATGCATATCTCTGGACTGTGATAGGAAACTAAAGCACCTAGAGGAAACTAATGCATTCAAATAAGGGAACCCATGCGCTGAGATCTGACTAGGCTAATAGCAACTATGTTTCTTAGGAAAAAATCTTGCAAATATGTAACAGTTCAATCTAGCAGGATGGATAATCAACTTGGTTTTGCATTTAAATAATAAAAGAGTTCCCTTAAAAAAATAGGTTTTGAGGCCAACATTGAGAGAAAACATATACTTATTACTCCACCTGGGCAGGTTTTCATTTCTCTGGTTGATTGCTTTTAGAGATAACATTAGGAAAACATTTCAGCCACAGCATTGTTTAGTATTTCTATAACAGATCAATTTTGTAGCCCAGACTTTTGCAGACATCTGAAATTTTTATTTGTGAAGCCAAAATCAGAAGCATTTAATCTTGCAGTCTAAATGAGACCAGATCTTTGATCTGTTGTGTAAGGCCAAATTTATTGACAATTCAAAAAAAAAAAGAAATCCTCCATATCCATATCTCAGGTATGCTTACCATGTCTACTCAGGCATTATATAGGGAGAGTCTTAATTCAAGTGCATTGACTTACATATTAATACATTTATGTTGAACACTGATCCAAGCGAAGTGTGTAAACAAAAATTGTGAGGGATGAAGTATGATACAGAATGCTTGCTCATAAACAACAAACACTTCTAAGAAAGGGGTAATCTAGTCACATTATTTAGTAAAGTCTTTTCGCAAACAACATAAAGTAATATATTTTATGTTCTGGGATTGCAAATTTAAATTTCTGTGTAGTCATTTTTAACCATTAATTATTTAGATCAATTTAGAGAATTCTAGTGATGTAAACCATTTAGGCTTGTTATGTTCATAAATCAGCTGAGCTGTAAAAGTGTCCTGAACAACTGCCAGTTTGGATTGCTAATTTTCAAGCTTCAGTTGATGGGCTAATTAATGTGTTAACGTATGCTAGGTTTACTCATTAGCTTGCTTTGACATTTAACATCTCTAATCTGTTACGACAGCCCAAAGTCAATGCACAGTTGATGTTATGTTAAATTCTGAATGTTATTAAATGTGCTAATGAGGTTTTATTTTCTCTTAGGACGGAGGGCCCTTCTCTTAACAACTAAAACATTTACTATACATTATTACTCCAGTTCTATTAAACTCAAGACTTTGCTGTTGTGCTGAAAAGGGATTATTGCTGACAGTTGTGTTTCAGTAAATCCAATAGATTTGAACAATAAAAGCTTTTCTCACTCTATAATCTAAAGGTATTACATTTCCCCAAACAATGGCAACAGTGTCACATAGTGTCACAGTGTCACAATCGCATAGCACAAGTCTGTTGCTGCTGCTAATACACCATATACCAATGTTTTTTCTTAAATATTATGACTATTATAATACTGAAAATATTTAAGACCAAGATGGCGCCGACGATGGCAGCCACGGAGCTTCGTTCTGTCTTTGTTTTTGAATTTTTTGTGTATATATGTTTTTTGAGCCACAGTACTGTGGTCTCGGGCCACAATTCTGTGGTCTCATTCAGTAGAGAGGAACTTCTCACCATCAGAGAGTCCTCTCTTGGGTTTTTTTCACCATCCGTCATCGATCCGAGGTTCACTGAGCTTCTGGCAAGCAGAGCGGCGGCACTCTACGGGATACTGCGCCGGAAGCGTCGGAGGGGAAAGCGTGCTGGCGCCCTGGTAAACTCCGCAAAAGAGGACTTCGTACACCACTGCCTTCAATCCACCTGGCAGATGTCCGCTCTGTAAGCAACAAGATGGACGAGCTTCTTCTTCTCACCGGTAAAAACACAGACCTCCGCAGATCAGCGGTTCTCTGCTTCACTGAGACATGGCTGAGTGACAACATCCCGGACCGCGCACAGCTGTTGCCGGAGTTCCAGCTGTTCAAAGCGGATCGCAGCGCGGAGCTATCGGGGAAAAGGCAAGGAGGCGGAATCTGCTTTTATATAAACGAAGGTTGGTGCAGAGACATAAAAGTGCTGGGGAAAACATGTAGTCCGGATCTGGAGTAATTTTATTCACCGAGAGAGTTTTCCTCGTTTATAATAATCTGCTCATATTTTCCACCGCATGGCTGCACTTCTGCCACGGAAAAACATCTTGCTGAGCTGATTACAGACGTGGAGAAAAAACACCCTGACTCTTTCATCATAATACTGGAGATTTTATCAGTGCAAATCTCTCAAATGAGCTCCCAAAATACAGACAGCATATTAAGTGTCCCACCAGAGACAAAAACACACTGGATCACTGTTACACAGCTTTTAAGGACTAATATCATGCTGTTACCAGGGCTGCTCTGGGACTTTCGGATCATTGTCTTATTCACCTCATCCCAACTTACAGACAGAAACTAAGAGCTTCCAAACCCACGGTTCACACTGTTAAAAAGTGGACTGAGGAATCGAAGCAGATGCTACAGGGCTGCTTTGAATGCACAGACTGGACTGTTTTTGAAACCTCAGCCACTGATTTAAACAAACTAACTGATGTGGTGACATCATACATCAGTTTCTGTGAGGACATGTGTGTGCAGACCAAGACCTTCTGCACCTTTGGGAACAACAAGCCATGGTTCACTCCACACCTCAGGAATCTGCGCAAGGACAAGGAAGAAGCTCACAGCAGTGGAGATTGGGCGCGGTACTGGCAGGCCAGGAACAGACTAACAAAGGAGATCAAAGCAGCCAAGAGAAGCTATAGTGAGAAGCTGAAAAACAGCCTTTCTACTGGTGACACTTCGGCTGTATGGACCGACCTGAGAAACCTGACTGCCTACAGAAGCCCCACCACCCTTACCGAACAAAGTCCTCGCCTGGCCAACCATCTGAATGGCTTCTACTGCAGACATGGAAGGAAGCCATTAACACCTCAAACCACTCCTCCACCTGATAACCTCCCCCATCATGCCTGAAAGCCTGTGCACATCAACTCGCTCCGATCTTCACCCGGGGGATCTTCAACAAGTCACTGGAGACATGTGGCCCCCTCCTCCGTTCAAACGATCCACCATCATCCCAGTGCCCAAGAAACCCACCATCCTAGGTTTTAATATGACTGGCCTGTAGCCCTGACGTTTTGTGGTCATGGAAATCCTTTTTGAGTGGGGGGTTTGAAGCACCTGAAAGACATCACAGGCCCTTTACTGGACGCCCTGCAGTTTGCTTACCGAGCAAAAGGTCGGCTGATGATGCTTTTAACTTAGGTCTACACTTCATCCTGCAACACCTCGACCACCCAGGGACGTACGTCAGGATCCTGTTTGTAGACTTCAGCTCGGCCTTCGACACCATCATACCAGACATCCTCCACCTGAAGCTCACCCAGCTCAACGTCCCAGCCTCCACCTGTCAGTGTATCAACAGCTTCCTGACGGACCGACAGCAGCAGGTGAGACTTGGGAGCATCTTCTCCCGAACCAGATCAGTACTGGTGCCCCCCAGGGGTGTGTTCTATCCTGATTGCCTGATACACTGATGTAGACAGAACTACCTGGAACTAAACCCACTCAAAACTGTGGAGATGGTGGTGGACTTTCAGAAAACACCACCCCTTCCCCCCCCCTAATTCCCAAAAACCACCGTTGGCGGTTGGGACCACTTCAGATTCCTTGAAACTACCATCTCTAAGGACCTGAGATGGTCTTCACACATAGACGCTGTTCGAAAGAAGGCCCAGCGAGACTGTACTTTCTGGGGCAACTCAAGAAAGTACAACCTTTCCCACGGGTGCTGGATCTTTTTCAAGGCCCTTCATCTTCAGTCTGGGCCTGTCTTCATCCCCCTTCAGTGTGGTTTTTTGGTTCATCCACAAAAACAGGTCCAGACTGCAACGAATAACAGGACTGCAGAGAGAACCATCAGGGTGACCTTCCCCCCATCCAGGACTTATACAGGTCTAGGGTTCAGGAAAAGAGCTGCTAAAATCTCTGCAGACCCACACACCCCCCACATAAACTGTTTAGAGTTTACCTTCAGGCCGCCGTTTACAGAGCGCTGTTAAAAAAACCAGCCACCACAGATACAGTTTCCCTCCCCCAGGCTTTTTTCTCTGTTGAAAACTTCATGGAGTACAAACCAACAGCATACAGATGTTGCAAAAAGACCTTCTTTTCTATTTTATTTCTATATATATATATATATATATATAATTATTTTAAATATAATATTTATTAAAATATAATTATATATATTCAATTCCTTGTTTGTATTTACAAACTTGGCAATAAAGCTGATTCTGATTCTGATTCTGATTTAAGGAGAGTTAAGTGGATGCCCATTGGGAGCACAATGATGCATTACGTTTAAAGATATGCATCAGTTAGATGTTTTTAATACACATTTGAGGTATCCTGCACAATTGCAGAATTGACTAAATAAAAAACAGACAGAGCCAAATACTGGACTTTAGCTGTAGGTAGTTTTATCAGAAGCCTTGACAGGTTCAGATAGGGGATAAATTGTTTGACACCCACGATAAGCTGGCTGATGTCTGTTGCTCTTAAGCCCTTCCCTGCTGCTGCTATGGTGCACATAATAGTCTAAACACTTGTTTTCCTTAATACTCTTATGAACCAGTTTAGATCCAAATTACACTGAAAGCAGTCTTTTAATTTCTGTGGTGTACTGGTTTTATCTTACTTCGTTTTGGTTTTTCGTAAAGGATTGTGAATTGTGAAGGGAAGTGATAAATGTGAAGGTGTGGATCTTATTAAGATACAGTAACACAAACTGGATAATGGAAAATTATCCCAAACTTTTTTCTCCAGCTGTTTCACCAGTTTTTTTTCTTCAAAACCTGACACAGAAAATGGTTGGAGTTTAGGACAAGCAACAAGGGTCCCCTGGCAGGATTTTGAACTCTTGATGTTGTGTTGTTTTTGTTTTTTTTGGTTTGCTACCATGACTGTTACTGTGCTTTTTTATTTTACATTATTATTAAAGCATGGCATAGCATCGCTTTCTGAGGGGCAAAACTTAATCAATGATTTACTGCAACTTAGTTATGGGTGCATTTAGTGGTCAGCGTATGAGTACCTTATTAAGATGTGATGGTTAAGGATGGTTTAAGGGGCTTGGAAGTTCTTGATTTTACTGACGGGTCCTTACAAACATACTGAGATGTCTGTGTGTGTGTGTGTGTGTGTGTGTGTGTGTGTCTCTGTGTGTGAGAGGATGTGTTGGAACAGCATAAAAAATAGAGAGAACCAGACTAGAAAAACGAGACTAGAAGTGACTGTGCTTTCACACTTCAACTATCACTGCCTTCATACATTTTTAAATGCCTTCCATTTCTTTATTTGCAATTTTCTTGTCAAAATCCCTTTTTCCATTTCTGAAGGGAACACATGCTTCTATTTCTGAACCATTTTCCTAAAATACTAATATATTCAATCATTCTTATTATTTTATTACTTTTAAATTTTAAATCCTTGTTGTAATGTCCCTAATGGAAAAGGCACTGATCATGAAAAAAATGTATGTGCTGGCAGTACCAGATGTACAACTGGGAAGGGGAGGGTCACCTGCTGCTAAAAGACTGGTGAGGCATAAGGAGAGGGAACTTATGGAAATCAAGTCCTATGAAAGCTTTTTGTTTAGATGTAATCTTGCCTGATCATTAAATTTCATAGATGGATATGGGTTTTCTTTTTTCTTTCAGTCAGGCTGTGTTGTGTTGGTTGCACTTGGGAGGCTGTTGTGAGCATATGAAAATTTCAGTGTGCTGCACTGTTGAGGTGCACATTCAAGCAGTCTCCTGTTATCATGTAACTCTAAACAAGAGAACAACACAGTGCCTTCAAGAGCCTAGTTTTCCTTTTTTCTTTTCACAGACTTACAGCGCCTTGCAAAGGTATTCACACCACTTTAACTTTTTTCACATTTTGTCACATTTACAAGTACAGACTCCAGAATTTTATATGGATTTTATGTGACACATTAACACAAAGTAGTGCAAAACTGGGAAGAGGAAGGAACATGATAGATGTTTTCTAAACTGTTAATAAATATCAACCTAAAATCATATATTTCAGTCTCCTTTATAACCCTGAAATCACCATCCCCACAGTGGTGGCAGCATCATGCTCTATGTATGCTCTATGTTAGCAGGGACAAGTAGAGGACAAGATTTGAGTGGGGGATGACAACGGCCCTTAACATAGAATGATAAAAACACATCCATCTGTTAGAAAGGCCCAGTCAAACTCCAGACCTATATCCAATTGAAAATCTGTGGCAAAACATGGGCACTGATGTTCACATGTGCTATCTAACCCTTCTGAATGAACATGAGTAAGCTTGTAAAGAATGCTTGGCAAAGATGTCAGTCTCTGGGTATGTGAAACTGGTAAAAAAACACCTGGAAAGCTCTGCAGCTGTATTTTCATGAAATGTGGTTCAACAAAGTACTGAGATCGGGGGATGAGTACAAATGTAGCCCACACAGTCAGACAAAAAAATTGATAACCATATGGTTCTTTTCCTTTCACGTCACAATTACTCACAAGATGTGCTACATCTTGAATCTTGTGGTTGTAAAATGGCAAAAATATGAACAAGTTCAAGGAATTTGAATACTTTCATCTAGCAAATTAAATGCCCTCCAGCATGTAAAGAAAAAAAAATGTTTGATATTATTTATTCTGACTAAATAAAAGCTGTTTTTGTTTTTGGTTAATGCAAGATCAACAGAGTGCCAAGCTGGAAGTCAGAAGAGTGTGGTTTAACACCCAAGCTTCCATCTTCAAATGCAAAATACATGTTAATGTTAAAAATCAAAAATTTCCTCAATTTTTTAGAAATGTAAATGCTGCCATGCATCAGTTTTCCCAGACATGACGGTGAAGCAAAATTTTCAACGAAAACAGATTGGAGGCGTGACTGAACAGTACACTTGACAGGTACTGAATTTGTCCTGGATAACACACAGCTTCAAACTGTGCCGTGTGTGTACACATCAGCATGAAAGAGAAAACAACACGGCGCATCTCCAGCGGTGTTGTCACAAGTCTTGCTTGGTCTTACCTGCTCCCATTTCACAAATGTTGCCTGTCATTCGGGCTTGTTTGCAGCATGATTCCCCATTTTCGCTGAGGAGATCATGGGAACGGAAAAGTTTTGGAACAACGGCCCTCCTCCCCCTAGAAAGAGCTGGTGTCTCTACACTGACGTGCTAAACTCAACACGTCTTCTTGACATAATTACAGAATCACAACTTAATGTAACACCTGCATGTGCATTGTGAGTTTGCCCTCCCATGTTAACTGAAACCTTAAACACACCGCCCATTCTGTCAAGCCTACCCCTGAGTCAATAGAGCATCCTTTCAGAGTGATGACCACCTGCCAGGCCATCAAACAGTCCCTACCAAATACCCCAAAAGCAAAGCTATCACTGTTTTTTCACCCGGAAAGATTTCACTGTCTTCAGAGTTAAAAAAGATAGAAATAAAAAAAAAAAAAATTATATATATTCATACATATGATGATTTAAAAAAAAAAAAAAAACATTAAATAAATAAAAATTACAACTACATTTTTAAATGTTAAAATTGTTTTAAATACACAATTTAATAATTAAATTAATTATATGGTATAATGATGCACAATGTGGATCCCTTATTTACTTTGAGAAAGGAAATCATCATTGGAACCAAACCTGGCAACTGAAAGCCCCCAAGAGCCGTTCAGCAATAATAGTCAGAGCTTACATTTTTTTATTATGACAACGATGTGTCACATAAGCATCTTATTTATTGAGGTGCGTATCTTATATATATGTTTTGTCATTGTATGTACAGAAAAGACAAGACACTGTAAACATTTCTGATTGCTACTCTTGATGCTAATAGAGAGTAAAGGAGGAAATGTGGTTTTAAGACCTATGCACTCACCTGTCGACGTAGGTCCCTGGTCTTTTTGGTCATTTTGTCAATCGCTGAGTTCAGTGGATCTCCTTTTTCTTTTCTACCAGTCTGTGAAAGAATAGAAAATACCATGTTAATTTTCTGACAGTACATTCAGTATGTCATAGCATTTTTGAAGTGTATTTGGAGCTATTTTTAGAGTGGATTTTGAACATTTAAAATATATTTTCTAGAGGGACTGTGCTGACGTTTAATATGTTTTATAGACCAAGAAATTCTGACTGAGCTGTTACCAATGTTACCCAGCAACTAGGCAATCTGGCAAGTATCAATTTAGTTGTCTCCAATTCCCCTTTGTGCTGCACCTCCTGTCAATGCCAACTCCCACTGATGGCTGTAGGATGGTGCAGACTACCACATGGTTCACCTGATACACACAGAGTTGCAAGCTGCTTCTTTTCACTTGACAGTGGGAAGTTTTACAGGGCAAGCAGCCCAGCTTCCACCATCCCTAGTTTCCCCTCCTCTGGAGTTAACAAGCACAGGAACCGAAACAGCGAGAGTCACTGTTGGTTACTAGTAGGAGTACTTGTGACAGGATCTTTTTACTGACTCACACAAAAATACTTCCAATCATGTTCATTGCAAAGTCTAACTGAAGATGAGGCTCCACTTTCAGCTAATCACCCCGTACAAGACTTAGAATTTCTGCTCAGAAACCATGAAGAATGAATTTCCATTTTTACTATCTTACTCTGGATGACAGCTTAGCCTGGAGGTTAAAAAGACGGTGTCAGTATCTCATGGCAGACTATGCGGTGCTAAATGCAGATCTCTCAAATACAGAGAGAAAAAGTATTCTTAGCCAATGCAAATTGCCACAGATTTTCTGAATTTAATGTTCGCAATATTAGACTTTTACCCAGTCATAGCATAGATTACACAAATTTCTATTACAGTGTCCCCATAAACTATTCATAACCCTCAACCTTGTTCACATTTTTTCATGTTACAGCCAAAATGTATGTTATTTGGATTTTACCTGACAGACCAACACAAAGTAGAACAGAACTGTGATGTCATAGTCAACGGTATATATGGTTTTAAATGTTTTACAAATAAAAGCCTCAAAAGGGTGCTCTGCATTTCTATTCAACCCCCTCCCTGAGTATGGCTGCATGATATAAAACATTATGCAACACTGCTGTATGTAATACTGTTGGTAAATGTTGCAATGGTGATATGATTTGTAATAAATAAACTAAACCATGTTAATGTCTTTCTGCTTTTAGTTCATTGCAAACATTGACTCCAAATAGTAGTCTATTGAGTTGCTGGAAAAAAAAAATGTTCCAATTCATCAGCTTTTTTTTTAAACTTGCATCTGGCTATATGGGCTGTTTTTGGCAAACATCTTAGTTGTATTTTCTTTTGTTTACCAGAACATCTTAATGAAAACCTAAAACATTTTCTGCTGCATTTACTTAAAAAAATGTCACCACATATATTGGTAAGAGAAAAGGTAAAAGATAATGCACAAGCGTGACCTGCCATTCACATCTTATTTCTCCTTCACTTTCTTTTCCAAACCTAATAAAGTTAATAAGGAGTCCCCATTACATTAGTGCATGTGTGAGATTGGGACAGTTACAAAAATTGCTCTTTAAAGGTGAAGAATGATCCTTGTTTACTGCTCCGTTAGATACGTCTCCCTCAGGTCCTCTCAATAAACTTCTGTATCGAGTCTCATGTCACCACATATCAAACTGAAAGTCTATAAATAATCACTCATGTTAATGGCTTTGTACTCTTATTTTGACAACTGACAAATGGAAAACCATGGTTCATCTCTCTTGTGAAGGTTCAATTCCTGGACGGAGAAATATCAATAGAAGAAGAGATAAAGCCAAGTTCTTTGTGTGCATTTTCTTTTATTAGTATCAAATCATAAAAATAAAGCAGGTTGATCAACAGACTGAAGAGCAAAGTCATCCTCTGTGCAGCATTTCCAGCATACGTAATTATTTGTATTGTTGCCAGGCAACTATCTGCAACACTTCTTACTGGTTCAGCACGAAAGCAAGCGATCAAATTACTTATCTGGTTTTGAAAAGGAACTTACACCCGGTGATACTCTTTTCCTTCAGCCAAAGTCTGTCTCGAATGACGAAACCTCGAGACACACTGACCACTCAGAGCATGAGTAAAAGAGCTATTTAGTCTCTATCTTGTTTAATGAGACACCAAATGTGCTGACTTATCTCTGTGTTACTGCACTATTGTTCTGCCCTTTTGATAATTGAGTGGAACAGAACAGCTCGTATCCGTGTGTCACCGATAACTAAATGAGTCTACATCAAATGGACACATCATAGTAAACCCTCCCCCTGCACCCCGAGGTTCAAGCTGCTCCTTTCAATGCCTTGGTCACTATCCGCTTGTAAAAAAAAAAAAAAAAAAAACAGCTCTCAAATTAGTCATGAATATCCCTGCCATCACAAACAGATAGCAGGACACAGATGACCTCCACTGTGAACTCCAGCCTGCAGCATGTCACTGGAAACTGGAAAGTTTCTCTCCCTGAAAGCACTTTCTTTTTTAACACTCAGTAATTATGGTGACTCAAAATTGAGGACATGCAACAATTTTGAATTCAACAGAAATCAGCTCCCAGTTTATAAATTTCTCCGGTTTGACTCTACAAATGACTTGAGGAATATACTAGTTTCGGAACAAACAGCCATTTCACTCATTTCAAATTGTTCTCACTGCTAGATCAGCAAGCACATTGACGTGTGTAATTGCCCAGGTGCACAGGTACAAGGTCTCCGAAGCTAAAATACAGATTTTTTTAAAAGATAAAGCCATAAAAGGGATACGATTCCTGTTTCCTTCTAATGTATGGCTAGATTGCCCTTGGGTACGACTCATATAGCATTTTTATTCATATGGATTTTAAACATTACAGTCAGAATGAGCCATTTATATCCCAGCTCACACTACAGTTCGTCACTCCTTTTTCTAAATAGCAATGACACAATGCAGTCATTTGTTGTGGGGCAATGCAGCAAGCTGAAAGGCAGAAAACTGGCATGCATAATTTGACCAATGTGCTTCGAGCTTCAGGACCAAATTCAGCACAAAAACTTCACCAAACTCCAGTCTGCTACACTTGATCCATGAGATTTTCCCACATATTTACAAGTGCAATCCTGACATATTGGGACAGGGGCTTTTAGCCAGTTGTTAAACGACATAACAGGACGAAAAGGAAATGGAGACGTATTTCTGTTACCTTCCATTATGTTATCTTCCACATTCAAACTGGCACTCACACTTTGATGTTCTTATACAGACTAGTGTTGTTACCCTAAAGTAGAAAAGTAGAGGACATAACATTAGTCATTGTGTTGCCTTAAGAGCCAAATGTGTCATTAAGGCTCCTGTGGGACAAACAGGATTACAGATGCTCTCTACCCAAATTAATTATGATAAAGGTAAATGGGATGGGAGGGAGGTGTTTAATTGAAGCTTTCTGTGGATGGTTCCTACATTTTCAATACAATGCAAACTACAACCAAGAAGAAAACATGGTCAGTGTCTCTTTGATGGTACAGACTTTAAAAATCACAGTTTACATGTGATTAACAAACTGATGATATATTTGGCATTTGCATGTGTTTTTTGGAGTGGGATTGAAAATCCCATCCATTTATTTCCAAAAACTCTTTAATCTGAGCTATGGAGATAAAAACAGTACAGAGATGTCAGACTGAAAAGACAAAACCCTTCTCCTGTTATTTTTAGGTATGCAAAATTAATGTTTCTTTAATTTCTTAATATGTCCTTAATCTCCAATCTTTCAATTATGAACATACTTTCCATTGTTAAAATATTTAAAGAATAATACAATTGATACAAAACATGCTTCCATAGTACTATAATTACTCTTTTGCTTTTACATTTCAAGTACATTTATGATGGGATAAATAATGTATTGCTCATGCTGTGTTTTCTGCAAAACACAAAACATCCAATTAAATCCTCTACGCTTGAATCCACAATTAGAAATTTTACATACAAAAATGATAGGTTAGGCAGTGTGTCAAACTCACATTAGATTTAACTATGTACAAAATCTAACCTTTGATTTGTGCTTGCAAACACTGGATCATCTCAATAAATTACAATGTGTTTAAAGAGTTATTTTATTTCAGAAATTTAGTTCAAAAACCCTTAATTTCTAAAATTGTTATGCACAGAGTGAAACATTTCAAATGTGAATTACAGGTAATTAGGGTAAATGAGTCTTATGGCTGAAATTATGTTTCTCAGAAAAACAGAATATTTCAGAAGAGATAAATTATTTTTGTATTCAAGAAACAGGTTATGGCTATTTTATGTCCTCCACAATCACAGAAAAACTGCTAACTTGACAGTTACCTTGCAGGACAGTAAGACACAACAGGTCATCACTAAAGAAGAAGAAGGTGGTTCACTGAATACTTGTCCAGGCATTTTTATGGAAAGTTTTGTGGAAGGAAAAAATGTCTGGTAGAACAAGGTCCACGAGCAAAAGAGATAACTGCAGCCTTGAGAGAGTAAGTAATAAAAATGCAAATATATCAAAGTGGTTGATTAATCTATAAAACAATATATATTTGGATTTCTGAAATGAATTACAAGAAAAAAAAACATTTTAAATGCCATTTTTTAAAACCAGTTCTGTATGTGGAAACTTGGTTGTTTTCCAATTCACAACAAATAAAAGCCTGACAGTATCATTGATTGCTTTTTTTTCTTGCTTTCACTATATATTGGAATGTGCATGTTTGGTTTCCTGATACACACAGTTCCCCATGTTGCTTTACTGACAATGTTTGCCAACTGTCCCTCATCTACTATTTCCCCCCCCCCCCCCGATGTGCTCTTATTCACTCTCTGCTGGAGGGCAGAAAGACAGAATAGAGGGCCTGACAATAATCATCTTGTGAGTGGAGCAACTGAGGCAGCGGAAGTGGAGTTACATTTGTCCACTCCGGAGATGCCTGCTGGCTGGTGTATGCTGGTGGAACAACCGTAGGCAGTGAACGTGTCTGTTCTCTGAGGTCCTCCCACAGTAAGCTTTGTAATTTGCAGGTGCACTGCAGTGCACACTGCTGCTCGACATTTTTGACCTTCAACCTCATAGAGAAGGAATGATAATTGCATTTGTTGTTTCACATATCAGTTGAAACAAAGTACAGTGGGGTAATTTGTTTCATTATCTTCTTTCTATTTAGTAATAGACTAATTAGAAATACATGTTATTTATAGCAGTGGTCCCCAACCTTTATATCACCGCAGACCGGTCAACGCTTGACAATTTTACTGCGGCCCGGAGTGTGGGGGGTTGAACATGTTGGTGTGCCTGCTGAGACTCACAAACTCAACAACACGCAGCTGCTCTGTTCTGCATATTTCGTTTTTTAAGGAGAAATATTATTGTGAGAGCCAAGAGCAGCTCATTCTACACAGATTTTGCGGCCTTCTATTTATACTTTTGGAAGGGCGTCAACGAATGCGTGCTACAAGCAAGAGACGGCGTTCTCTCCCACAACGTGTTGCTAAGCAACGCCCAGCTGAACAGGTATGATTTTATAACTTTATATACCTTTGATACCAGCGACAATGGCTTGTTAAGTTCGAAGAGACGTTTTATTCCATTTAAAGCGGACCAAAAGTAGCAGGAGTGAATCCACCTGCATCTTTATGACCATACCTTTTGTCAAGCTGCGGCAGTCTTTGTTGTCCCATTGTCTGAGAAAAACACGGTCCCGGTCCTCAGCACACAACTCAGCCGTAATTTGGTCCAATGCTTCATTCACGGTTTAAAACTTTTTTTCGGGTAGCCATTGGGCTTAAAAAACCAAATAATCCAACAAGAGAAATTATTTAAAAAAACACATACTACATAATCGGTTCTGCCCTGTTTGAACTTGATGTGGATTTTTGAAATACGCGCCGTTACGCATGCCCATTACTAGAGTTTGGATGGGCCGCATTCCACAAATGACCCCTCCTTTTCATCCTTAGAGCCAGTAGAATAAAGTTATCTCCAAGTCCTTCACGTCAATCCCACCAATCAGGAAGCAGAGGCCGAGACTTCCGGTGATTCCATTTTGTAGGGTGTGTTTACTTTCTGATTCAACTGCTTGTAGTTTTAACTGTGTTTGGTGTTTGTTGAAATGGTTTATATCGGCTTTTAGCCAAGATTCTGATGTTTCAGAGGATATCAAACATGTCTATGTTTAACTAAGGGAAGTTTGAGCAATTAACATAGGGAAAAAAAACCCGGAGCTTCCCCCATTTGCGGGGGAGGGGCCTAAGTTTAATTATTTCTTGTGCGGTACCAATTGATCCACAAACCGGTACCGGTCCGCGGCCCGGGGCATGGGGACCACTGATTTATAGCATTCATCATCTTTTATTAAATTATTTATTCTAAATTATGGTATTCATCACTGCATCTTTTCACCTTCCTTGAAACCAATTCGAAAAAGCAAGACAACAAAATAAGGCTGAACCCGAGGCCTGCTGAATGGATGAGACATGGATCTGGAAATTCATAGGCAATAACATGGCAAATAAAAGAAATGGGCAGATGAATCAGAGGGAAGAAAATTGAAGTCAGGTGGTGGGGGAGCATGAGGCATTGTGTCTGATTGTCTCTCAAGATCAATGTGTTAAATGATATCAATTCCGGCTCCATGTCAATTCAATTAGGCAGGAGTGAGAGGTACAATTACTGCCCAATGTGGTTACACTGTCTGTGGTAGGCTTAAAGGGGAAGGCAAGCTGATAACAAGGATGTGAGTGACTGTTTGCGTGTGTGTAAGCTCCGGAGTATGTGACAATAACAGTGGTAACATGTTGGTTGGGTTACCAGCTGATAATGGGTAGCTAGATTCTCATTAAGACAAGTTGTGCTCCCTCTGCCGTGGTGCCACAGATGGGCCAATTTGAGTTGTTCTCATTAAGTGCAACTTAAAGAGGTGCAGCCGTGGCACTGTGATTACAGGATAACCACAAAGAAAACAAACCACAATTTCTGCAGCTAGAGGAGATTCCTCCAGATAATTGGCTTGGATTAGAATTTTGGTTTGATATGTTTCCACAGAGTAACACAGTAGATGCAAACAGAATTATCTCATTACGATATACAAGGCTGAAGCAAACATAAGGATATGTACACCCAGTATACATTCACATTTTTCAGTTTAGAAAAAAAAACTGAGCTAATATTGTTAATTCTAGTTTACTACTGTATAAAAATAACAAAAACAATGGCTACAAGTGGGCGAAAAAAAATTAATCCAATATATATATATACACATTATATATACAGGGGTTGGACAATGAAACTGAAACACCTGTCATTTTAGTGTGGGAGGTTTCATGGCTAAACTGGACCAGCCTGGTAGCCAGTCTTCATTGATTGCACATTGCACCAGTAAGAGCAGAGTGTGAAGGTTCAATTAGCAGGGTAAGAGCACAGTTTTGCTCAAAATATTGAAATGCACACAACATTATGGGTGACATACCAGAGTTCAAAAGAGGACAAATTGTTGGTGCACGTCTTGCTGGCGCATCTATGATCAAAACAGCAAGTCTTTGTGATGTATCAAGAGCCACGGTATCCAGGGTAATGTCAGCATACTCCAAGAAGGACGAACAACATCCAACAGGATTAACTGTGGACGCAAGAGGAAGCTGTCTGAAAGGGATGTTCGGGTGCTAACCCGGATTGTATCCAAAAAACATAAAACCACGGGTGCCCAAATCACGGCAGAATTTAATGTGCACCTCAACTCTCCTGTTTCCACCAGAACTGTCCGTCGGGAGCTCCACAGGGTCAATATACATGGCCGGGCTGCTATAGCCAAACCTTTGGTCACTCATGCCAATGCCAAACGTCGGTTTCAATGGTGCAAGGAGCGCAAATCTTGGGCTGTGGACAATGTGAAATATGTATTGTTCTCTGATGAGTCCACCTTTACTGTTTTCCCCACATCCGGGAGAGTTACGGTGTGGAGAAGCCCCAAAGAAGCGTACCACCCAGACTGTTGCATGCCCAGGGTGAAGCATGGGGGTGGATCAGTGATGGTTTGGGCTGCCATATCACGGCATTCCATTAGCCCAATACTTGTGCTAGATGGGCGCGTCACTGCCAAGGACTAGCGAACCATTCTTGAGGACCATGTGCATCCAATGGTTCAAAAATTGTATCCTGAAGGCGGTGCCATGTATCAGGATGACAATGCACCAATACACACAGCAAGACTGGTAAAAGATTGGTTTGATGAACATGAAAGTGAAGTTGAACATCTCCCATGGCCTGCACAGTCACCAGATCTAAATATTATTGAGTCACTTTGGGGTGTTTTGGAGGAGCAAGTCAGGAAACGTTTTCCTCCACCAGTATCACGTAGTGACCTGGCCACTATCCTGCAAGAAGAATGGCTTAAAATCCCCCTGACCACTGTGCAGGACTTGTATATGTCATTCCCAAGACGAATTGACGCTGTATTGGCCGCAAAAGGAGGCCCTACACCATACTAATAAATTATTGTGGTCTAAAACCAGGTGTTTCAGTTTCATTGTCCAACCCCTGTATATATTGTATATATAGATGGTTTCCTGTCCACCAACCTCCACCCTCAGCCATAGATGCCTGTTATCTGCATCAGTGTAGTCTGAGCCTGGAGGTCTCGTCATTTAGACTTAATGTAGCCAACAACAGCAATGCCTGATGAGAAACCAGAGTGACTGGTGCTTAGACTCAAGCCCTGTACCTTGCTATCAGTATCTGTGGTCAAGTGGGCTATAGATGGTATGAAACCAACACTTTGTTTGGGATGAAGGCAATATGAAATAAAGGAGCCACAGCCTGTGTAGATCAATTGTAGGTAACTTGGTAAACTAATCTAACAGGAAAGGTTTCAAAAAGCATTTCTTCCTATGGAGGAATTAGATAAGGTCACTGTGAGGACATCAGTCTCGAGGGAATTCAGACAGGTTTCTACTGGAGAGGGGCGATATTTTAAAAAGTGTGCACATAATGCAACAACTGGGTCTAAACAGCAAAATGAATTGCAAGAACAGAGAGAGAACTGAGACAAAGACAGGGTTAGTAGCAAAAAATAGAAAAAAAAAACATATCAGAGAGGCCATCTGTTCGTCAATCCCCTCGGTGTGTCCTTTGTTTCACTGCCAGATGTTAGCAAAGCATATTCAAAATGTGTCTGAAGTCTGTAATTGATTTATCTGACATTAGGTTCTGCAATATTCAGGCCTTGCAATGTTCTTTCAGAAAGAGTGAGGCGAGACACCATTATGATGTTAGTTTTTTATTAGTCTAACTAAGTGCAATTCAACTAAAGTTGTTATCTCCTATTTTTCTTTTCTTGCCACAAGTGAACATGTCTCAGAACAGCCTGGGAACTGCAGATTGTTTGCTGACTTAACCAGCAAGAAACTCTGACATCAAGGAAATACATATGGCATGAATGAGAGATCTACCCAGCCAGTATAGAGAGTGCAGTCTTAACCTTCCTATGGTGTTAGGGTCCCTACGGACCCGTTTTGAGTTTTAGCATGCATAAAAGTACTTCATACATTTGTTTTTTGCATTGAAACTTTTTGACTTTGTCAGGGACTTCCATTTAAACAAAATAAAATCTTTTTTTTTTTTTTTACTAAATTATATAGTGCTCTGGTGAAAAAAATTACTTTTGTGGTGTTCGGGTCATTTTTGACCCGGTTAAAATTTTCAATTATAAAAAAATAAAAAATGCCAAAAATTAAATCATAAACACACAATCACCCAACAGCCTCTTCCTCCAACCACTTCAGCTTCATTTAGGGGCTTTTCTCTTTGCCTTTTTCCGAGAACAAACAAAGGTAGACATGTCCAGGCTTGTCAAGCCATTTGAGTGTAGAGGTGGTGACTTGCAGAGTACACATCTCCAATGCAACAATGAGGAGAAGATTCCCTGTAAATGAAGATTTGGATCACATCTTTGCTGCAAATGAGGCAGAGGACACACAGGATTTTAGCGATGGAGATGAGCAGGCCTCTGAGAACGAACATGATGTGGAGTACCAATTGGAAGAAACAGACACAACTGATCAGTCTGAAGAGGAGGTCACTGGTGCTGAAGCTGCTCCTGCTGAATCATTCCAAACCAAACGTGGCAACATCCGTTGGAGCACAGTTCCTCCTGATGTGCATGGAAGGACAACTGCTGCAAACATCATCAAAATGACCCCTGGGGTCACGAGGTTTGCTGTGACAAGAGTAAGTGACATCAAGACGTGCTTTGATCTTTTTTTGCCATTGTCACTAAAAAAAGTCATAATTGCTATGACAAACCTTGAGGGGAAAAAAGTCCATGGTATTTTAGGGTATTTTATGGCTGATTTAATACACGGGTCCAAAATAACCCGCTAACACCACAGATGGCAGCCGAAAGCTAACACCAGAGGAAGGTTAAACCATGTAAAAGTCTTTTTGGCTTTTAGAAATTAACACCTTCCAAAATGTACAGCAAATGCTGTATCATAAAAACAACCGTGCAGGAGCACTACTCTGGTAATTGCACAGTTGAAGATTCACTGATTTAAGCATCCTCAAAAGAAAGAAGAGCAAATCGAGCAGAATGACAGAGGTTGAAGCGTGTTGGGCTGGAAGCCTAGGTTTTAGGTGCATAGTTTCAGCAGAAGTAGAGAAGAATGCGAGGGGAAATGTCTGGTTATCAGACTGAGAGAGAGAGAGAAAGAAAGACAGAAAGAGAGAGAGGAATAGAAAGGCCTAGTCCAGCAGCAGCAGCAGCAGTATGGGGAGGTAGAGCAATGCTGCCTGCAGCCTCCCTGAACTGAATAGTAAGTAGCATTGCGAGGGATGGGCTGAAGGAAGGGCACCAGGAGGAAAGAGAAGCGAGAAAGCGAGAGAGGCTGAGAATAGGTTACAGAGGGTGAGAAAATAAGAGAGCGGTGCAATATCTGTGAGAGCAGTACTGTGGCGTAGAGAAAAAAAAATGGGAGTCAATGGGGTGAGAGGAAGGTTTTGAGTATCATTGATGTACTTTTGTTTCACTGCAGAGCTGAAAAACCCAATAACACACACACACACACACTTCCCTATACATCCATGCAGCTATGACAAGGTTGTCTGTACGGACGTGAGATGGTTTTTGAAATGACAGAAGCTTTCATACTGGTCAAATGCTCCAAAAAGTATACAGCACCTGAAATACTTCTACAGGGATACATTTGATTCAAGTACATGTTTTCATTTGCTGAATATCTATAGTGGACCAGAGAAAATTTTAACAGGTTTTGAATTAACAGGAACAAAACAGCCATTTACATATCCAACACATCTCTTTGTCACATGTGATGAGTTAAATACATGGATGCCTTTTGCCATCTGCATTGTGGTAACACAACATAACTTAGCCTACAATTACATATGCTGCACAGTACCTTGCAAAAGTATTCATAACCCTTGAACTTTTTCACATTTTGTTGTAACCAAAAAGTGAAATGTATTTTACTGGGATTCTATGCAGCAGATATGGTGGTGTACATCTATTTATCTGTCTATTAGTGCATTTTAGAGAGAGAGAAAGAGAGAGAGAGAGAGAGAGAGAGATAGATAGAGTTGCTATGAAAAACTAAAAGTAAATATGTAAAACGGTTTAACAGTGGGGAAGGAGCAAACGTATTCAAGCATTATCCACCTGCACGTGCTTTAACATCAAATTGACCTTTTAAACTGCGGGTAGTGCCAAAAATCTGACATAAGCAAAGGTTTTCCAGACAGAAAATCAATTTCAGTCCTTGTCCATCTCTCCCATGAATTGAGAATTGTAGGTTCTGAGGTATTCCAATTTAGGTATTTGGCAAAGGACTAACAACACTTGCATACATTGAAATAATCACGACTCAGGCATTGCTCTGATATATTGCTATTGTATACATAGATATAATCAGAGATCATGACTGGCCTGAAAAAAATAGAAAAGCTATAAAAATAACCTGACCACATAGGCAGCCAGTGTTTCCTTGCTGGAATGATCCAGGGGAAAATTACTTCAAAGGCTGAACTGCTAAAATGACTATGTCACCCACGGTTCTTTCATGTTGGCTTTGTCAGTCCAGCCAGGCAGCAGCACAAGCCACTAACAGAGCAGTTGCTGCTATTAGTTGTGAGGAATAAGAAATAGTAAAGCCAGTGAATTTCTGAATTTGATATGAGTGCACCGTGTGAGGATGGATCAGGGGATGGGACTTAGTGTCATGGTGAGTATTTGGGGATTTATGTCTTTCCAAAGGATATCTATTCTCTTTCTAAAGCCGCCTTATAAAGTGTGTTCCTGCAATCGCCACAGCCGTTCCAGCCCAAACAGTTTTTTTCAGAAAATGACATGCAGACATCACCCTTGAAAATACTGGCTGTCATTTATCAAGCTATCCTGGAAATGGCGCAGATTCAAACACTCGGGAGACATATGAAGCTCTCAACGTGTGATTTATTAAACTGTCGCACAACGACTAAACGAGCACTGATTTGATCACAAACTGATGAATTGATTCAGCTGTGGAAACAAGGACAAGCCGCAGCAGCCTCTTATTTACATTTAACGGACCCTAATTTATGTTGCCTGACAACTCTTGACCTTTTTATAAGGGAAGCCTGGTGAATGTTTGCAGTGTAAATAAATCCCTGTGTTAAGTAATTATCAGTTCAAAATCAGCCAGAAATAACAAAAAAAAAAAATTGACCTAAATGACCTTAAATCACCGTTACAGGCATGAATACTTACAGAAATGAAACTTGTGAAGAATCCAATATGTTAAACAGCTTAAACTACATTTTCTTCAGTAGCAGAAGCCCTCACTGAAATGTTTAGAAAAATTCAAACATTACCCAAAATTAGCGATACCTCTGCTGGCAATACTCTGTCGCCCAATCTTTTACTAAAAGGATTAACTTTCCTCTATAACACATTATGTTTTTGTTTTTTTTAAAGATTATCCGGAGTCCTGGATTCTCCCTGATCCCTGATTTTTTGAATTCATATCTTGCTGAAAAGGCTAGAGATTTACATTCTTAGGATTCCTGGGGAGGTCACACCTTTTTATTAAGTTATCTTTTATTATTTTTTATTGTCTTTTAATATCCTAAACAGTTTGCTGTACTATACACCCTAACAAGGTTCCCAGTGCCTTTGGGAGAGAAACTGACCCACAGTATCACAGAATCTCCATCGTAAGTAAAAGTAAATGCGCATTTCCACATATGCATTTTTTGTTCCATACCAGACCCATCTAAGGTGTTTGTATGCTCTCCTAAATACCCTAAACCTACCCTAACTCTCACTGGTGGCTAAACCATCTTGGTTCCTTATTCAGCATAGTCACAGACTGTAGATATGGACAAGTTTAAGTAAATATTTGTGGGCAATTCCTGACTATTAAAGATCAATAAGCATGTTGTATTTTTTCTGAAACAGTATTATCTCTTGTCTCTCCCATTTTGAAGAGTGGCTGACAGAATTTGGTATCTGTTCATTAAATGAAAAAAACAAAACAAAACAACAACCTTCAGCTAAATTAAGTTTTCGAAACTTTTAGAGATGCCAGTAACTGTGATACTGGTGATCTAAAAAAAAAAAAAAAAAATATATATATATATATATATATAAAATATATATATATATATATATATATATATATATATATATATATATATATAATTTATTTATTTATTTATTATTGTATTTCTTCACTGACAAAGTCTATTAAAGTTTGACTTTTTTTTAAATATTATTTTTTATATGATTTCCACTATGCTCCTGAAATGAAAGACTGACTTTTGAAGGTTATCAGCAAAATTTTACCGCAGGTGTTTTGGAGGTAAGATAGTGCTGTTTGTATTGTATCAGTCTTAAAAGACAGTTTGAGGCGTTGTTTTAGATTGTATTGTAATATATTAGAGCCTGTTTTTACTCTTTGGCTAATTTCTGTGTAAAAAGGCCTGGATATAATGCCTTTGTTCTTAAACACAAATCGTGGCCATGAAACAGATAACTAGGGGTCAAATTAATGTATTTTATCTCATAAGTAAATGTATTTGCAGGTTCCATAAATAGAAAAAAAAGTCATAAAGAAAGGAATAAGAAAGGACAGCAAGTTATTATCATAAAATTTTTGTTTAAGAATTTATCAACATATTTAAACTAATAATTTCTCTATAACCAAAGCTCTGTCTAGCACTGCAGTCATTCTGAGAGCAAAACAGTACTAGTGAGCATCTGGAATAAGTGTGCCCCTGGGCAAGTCAGTCTTATTTTCAATGCGGTGACAGGTTCAGATTTCTGCTGTGGGTTATCATCTTAATTATGCATAGCTCACCTGGTGCAGGTGGACAGCTGTGAAAGGCTGTAACTGACAGAGGGTTGTCTTGATGCTTTATGTCAATACAAGGGCAGCTTAAACACAGGGAAGAAAATGTTCACTTTTTTATCACTCCAGACAAACTCATATTTATGGAGTGATTCTTCTAGGCCCTAAATTCTAATTGAAACACTCAGTATGAAATAGCTTTCCAGTTAGGATAAATCAGGATTGTAAAAGCTACATTTATTCATGTGACAATGCAAGAACTTTGCTTTTAAAGTGTGAATACATGAATTAAAAGTAGAATGGTGTTTATAAAGCGTCCAAATCAAAATAATTCTCCAAACTAAAAATCATTTTAGATACAAATCATTTTCATGAACGCCCTTCTGACATGCAGGGGTTTAGTCTGTCAACAGGTTCATAGCTTTGTAAACAAAGGGTGATTCTGATGCAAGTCCATTACTGGGGTGGAGAAAGTAAATCATGCAAGGCATTTTAAGCAGTTTCAAACCAAGCATTATACACTCATATACGCACACACACAAGCACAAAGGCAGCAGAGATGAGGCAAGGCAGGGAATTTTTCCTCATCAGAGGATTTAGCTGCCATTGTCTGCTGCCAGAGACAGCACTCTGCATTTTAATAAGGGGTGCAGTTCTGAATCCAGTTGTCTTATGATGTGATAACAATTGTACTTTTTTTCTTCCTTCCAAAGAGTAGGGCTTGGGGACATGTCATCATGTAGTTTCACAGTGCACACATCTGCCACACTGACTGGGGTCTAGTAGTCTGTACATACTGGGAGAGTGATGTACCCTGTAGTCATGGTAAGGTGTGACAGTCCTGTTAGTTTCTGTTGGTAAACATTAACAAATGACTTAAGTCGAGTAGAGCCAAAGAATAAATCCACTTTTAATGATTTGTTGCCGCAAATATAGTCACCAACAGTAGCATCAAGAAGTACACATATGTTCATCATGGCTGTGAACGCCGTATTGATTTTGGGCTTTTATTGATGCGTTTGAACACATCATTTCTGAAGGTGTAATGATGATAAAAACAAGGTTGACTTTCTTGTACATAGCTCTAATTAACACAGGGTCAAAATTACAAATACAAGCCCATCAATATTTTGATACCTCCTCAATGATATGTGGTTAAAACTCTCTTAGCAAATCGCTTTGCACTTCAATTGCACTTTTTGTACCAATCTTCTGTTCTGGCAAAATTCTATCTGGATTTTTGACTAATTATCAGAATCTGTATAGTTCATTTTAAATTGATTGGTTTCCTGGCTCACATCTGGCTTTAAAACATATTCTAAAAATATTTAGTAGACAGTACTTGAGATCAGGGGTTTCCAGAAGCTTAATGTTAGTCCCTTTTAACTACCTCAAAACAAGTTGGTTGGGGACATAGGCGTAATTTGCGGGGGGGATAGGGGGAGATCGTACGCTTGAAAATAAGTGCCTGTCTATTTGGACCATCCAACTGTGTCGCAGCTTTCAGCTGCCTAGCTGTTTATTCAAGATATATACAGGGGTTGGACAATGAAACTAAAACACCTGGTTTTAGACAACAATAATTTATTAGTATGGTGTAGGGCCTCCTTTTGCGGCCAATACAGCGTCAATTTGTCTTGGGAATGACATATACAAGTCCTGCACAGTGGTCAGAGGGATTTTAAGCCATTCTTCTTGCAGGATAGTGGCCAGGTCACTATGTGATACTGGTGGAGGAAAACGTTTCCTGACTTGCTCCTCCAAAACACCCCAAAGTGGCTCAATAATATTTAGATCTGGTGACTGTGCAGGCCATGGGAGATGTTCAACTTCACTTTCATGTTCATCAAACCAATCTTTCACCAGTCTTGCTGTGTGTATTGGTGCATTGTCATCCTGATACACAGCACCGCCTTCAGAATACAATGTTTGAACCACTGGATGCACATGGTCCTCAAGAATGGTTCGGTAGTCCTTGGCAGTGACGCGCCCATCTAGCACAAGTATTGGGCCAAGGGAATGTCATGATATGGCAGCCCAAACCATAACTGATCCACCCCCATGCTTCACCCTGGGCATGCAACAGTCTGGGTGGTACGCTTCTTTGGGGCTTCTCCACACCGTAACTCTCCCGGATGTGGGGAAAACAGTAAAGGTGGACTCATCAGAGAACAATACATGTTTCACGTTGTCCACAGCCAAAGATTTGCGCTCCTTGCGCCATTGAAAGCAACGTTTGACATTGGCATGAGTGACCAAAGGTTTGGCTATAGCAGCCCAGCCGTGTATATTGACCCTGTGGAGCTCCCGACGGACAGTTCCGGTGGAAACAGGAGAGTTGAGGTGCACATTTAATTCTGCCGTGATTTGGGCAGCCGTGGTTTTATGTTTTTTGGATACAATCCGGGTTAGCACCCGAACATCCCTTTCAGACAGCTTCCTCTTGCGTCCACAGTTAATCCTGTTGGATGTGGTTCGTCCTTCTTGGTGGTATGCTGACATTACCCTGGATACCGTGGCTCTTGATACATCACAAAGACTTGCTGTCTTGGTCACAGATGCGCCTGCAAGACGTGCAGCAACACTTTGTCCTGTTTTGAACTCTGGTATGTCACCCATAATGTTGTGTGCATTTCAATATTTTGAGCAAAACCGTGCTGTTACCCTGCTAATTGAACCTTCACACTCTGCTCTTACTGGTGCAATGTGCAATCAATGAAGACTGGCTACCAAGCTGGTCCAATTTAGCCATGAAACCTCCCACACTAAAATGACAGGTGTTTCATTTACATTGTCCACCCCTGTAGATCTCTACACCTCCTTTGTGTAATTTACCAGTGGCACTGGCAGTAAAACAGCCCCAAAGCATGATGTAACCACCACCATGATTAGCTGGTATGTTGTTTCTAGGTTTGAGAGATTCACCTTTACACCTTCAGATATACTTATTTTCATTTTAGCCAAAGCGTTAGATCTTTGTCTTGTCTCACCAAAAAACCTTTTCAGCGGAAGGCGTCTAGTTTGCACATGTGACTACACTAAAAATGTCAGTCGATATGACAGTGTTGCTTTTGGAGCAAGATTCTTTTTCAGCTAGCACCCTTTAAGTGGAATGTGTGATGTGAAACTTCATTCTATAGAATGTGACAGTAGTGTTCTAGCACTTTCTATTTCATGGCAATCTTGAATCTTGGTGGTTCCTGGACTGTTCCTGTTTTTATTTATTATCATCATTATTACTATTTTTTAAATATGTCCTGTCTGGCAAAGTGGCACACAGAATCGTTGTGCCAAGAAGAATTGCAACAGATTTACTTTCACAAGTGGAGCATTACAGCTTTCGCTATAATGCTCTGCGTGAAATATACATTAAAAAAACTTTATTATATATTGCTTTAGGATTATTTCAAATCCAGTGGACACAGAAACGGAAAGTAAAGGTAAAAAAAAATAAGAAAGGGAGGAGAGTTGGTACACAAAGTTAAAAAAGAGAGGAGAAAAGAACAGAGGAAAGAAAGAAGGATAAAAAGAATACAAGGAAACACTCTAGAAGTCTCCACAGTAATAATTGATACAAGATTTATTTAGTGGCAACCGCAGCTCAATATAGAATATATCTGTGTATCTGTAAACACCTGAATCCAAACACCTGTGGGTGTATGTGTGAGCACATTTGTGTATATAAGGTTTCTCCATAGGAAAATTCAATAACAGGTGTGAGGAGCCACAGACCTGCCTACCATGACCCAAAGCAAACATGGAGGAGATTGGAGCCACAGACATCCAAAGGCCCCACAGCACATGTCCCAGTACGAAATCACCCCTAATCCACCCCCACTGATGAAGGGAAAATGAGAGGCCCGGGGGAACCACCCAGCAGCAACACTGCAGAAGCCCCAGGGAGCTGGAGTGATGAGCCCACAGGCCCTGCTGAAAGCCAGCAATCCCGGAGCAGATTCAGCCATGGACCCAGAGATACGAGACCCGAGGGCACACCTTCCAAACTTAGTGATCAAATCTGTTTTTTGAAACAGATAAAGCAGGCTAACATTAACGTTTTGGAAAGCCTTGAACTCAACTAGACCAACAATATGTGGACTATGTTTTAAACATACATTTTAAACTTTTTGTTTTTGTAAAATGCCCTAAGAGGATATTTGTTGTGAAGCATTATATAAATCAACTGGATTGAAAAGCTGGTTCTCTGCCAGGAAAGAATTTGAATTAAATCAACTCAACCATTTCTCCTAACAAGTGTTAAATAGGACGCTAGAACTATGAAAAATGATTCCCTATGACTACATAAGAGATGTTGTCAATGTACAACTTTTTAAAGGACATTTAACAAAAGTATTAGTTATTGATGCATGTATTTCAGTTTATATGTATAATTCTGACCCTGCAGGAGCTGGATACAAACTTTATGTTGTGCATTCAATTCATGTTTTTAAAATTCTGTGAAGTTGTTAATTTAATGATCCTTCCATCATGGAAAAATAAATAAATAATTAAACGGCCAAAGTTTATATGGGTTTTATGCCCATCATGAGTGCATATAAACCTTTAACCTTTAAGTAAAAATTTTAATTTAGGCTTATTTAGGTGCGAGCTAATTGTAAAAAGTATCACCTAATTCCCTTTTCAACTGTAGATCCTGTACATCCAGAAGTGCTTCAGAGAACAGACTTTTAAATAACAGTATGAACTGCACACCGTCAAATGGAGAAAGAAAATGCTATGAGGATAAAGTAACATAAAAAATAAATCTTTAAAATTTAGGACAGCTAAGCTGAAAATGAAAGAAAGAAAATAGAAAGCTTCTGTTTTATTCTTGGCAGAGTTCAGGTACATGTATTCACCATTGGATGATACATCTAAAGAAAGAACATAGACACCAGACATTTGGTTTCAGCTCAGATATAATATAGCTATTCATTTGCTCCCATACTGTTTGTCTTTATATCACACACAAATTGGACTCTAGGGTTATTTAATTGTTGCCCGTTTGTCCCATTTTCCATATGCAGTCAACACTGACAGTCAAATGTCTACAGCAAAAAATATCCAAATAAAAAGCCATCTAAAATACAATGAAAATCTCTCAAAATAATGGAAATTCTAACCCTTGTAAAAACATGACTACACTGACTGGTAGTGTTTTATTAAGGATTTTTCTGTACTTTGCAATGTGTCCTTTAATCCAGAGTACAGATTTTATCATGTTTATCATTGATAATGTGATGCATAAATGAAATGCTGAGGGGCCTAAATTCTCCTAAGCATGGTAGGTATTAGAGATTAAATGTTCATTGCCCTTGACTGGGGTAATGCCTGTGAACCGGAGCTGAAGACCCCATGGGGATTAATAAAGTACATCTATGATAATCCCCATCAGTCATAAAAATGTGTTGAGGGGATTCCCTCTGCGAACATAACAGACAAGCCTCCTTTGTAGTGAGTTATAGGTGAAAGAGATACACTCACAGTACCTGGACACATGCATTCCTTATTTGACATTAAATAAAAATAGGCTTTGCTATAAATGCTTCACATTCACAGTGTGGATGGTGTGGTTTTCATGATGTTACTCTGTAGAGTTCGTAAAACAGATATTACTACCTGAACACAGTCAAAGGCCAGGATTAAGTGAAAGAGTCAAGTTTAACATTTCTTTTGGATTGCACACACTTGGGTGTCTTTCTTTTTCTTTCAAGGGTTTAGTGGTAGTTTCACTTTTTACATGATGGAATCATTTATGCTAAGGAGAAAACCGAAGCAACTTACCACGCTGATCTAGAATGCAACATAGACACACTATGATAAGCCTAAAGATGCAGAAAGACAAGCGCACTTGGATATTTGAGCTCATGGCTATAGCTTTGAACCACTAATCTGATGTCAATGTAATTTTATCAAGAGCTATAGAAATTCGCTCAATTTCTCCCAGTGTTACCCTGGTTCCAGGTCATAAAGCAAAGTGTGGCAAAAAAGGATAAAGCTGCAGACGAGTCATCATTTTTATAATGATTCCACATTCATCTAAAAAGCATTAAAACACATGACAGAGCCACACTGTGACCGACAATGTTTGCTTTTGGTTGAAATGTTTTGTCACTGCATAAGAACAACATTTGCAGCTCATGCTGGGACAGCTCAGACTGCGAATTTGATCGCTTTGAGCAGTGCGTTGCTGGGCAGACACCACACCTGGGGCACAGGAGGCTGTCTTCACTCTGCTTTGCTAGTTTGACAGTCTATGAGGAATAACGGCTTATCAGTAAAAAAGAGCCTTTTCTGCAGGCTTCCCAAGGAAGATGTCTGAGGCTGCTTATCAAATGTGTATGTATACAAACAGAAAGTGCTGTCTTTCTTCTGTATTTGTATTCCGTATTCATGTGTATAACTTTAATCCTGGGCCTGATATGCCTGAGAGGCCTTTTGTTGCACATAGTTGTCATATATTAAGATGCAGTAGATGCAGATTTGTCAAAATACATGTACTTCTGACCCAATATTAGATAGTATATGTATTTTGAAAAGAGATCCAGGTGGCGCATCACTACAAATCCCTATCCTTACTGGATAAATATCATGGAGCCAGACCATGGATGGTCATTATAGGAAGTTAGTGAGGTCCTCAGTGTATCATTCCACGATATTTAGGAGAGCATGCAAGGTCTCCGACTTATTTGTGTTGCACAACAATGCTCCCACTACATACCCATCATGCAACTGCAAACAACCCATGCTCTCCAAGTGAAAAAAGAAATGTCCACACTCTGCCCTTTGCAATTTGGAAGCAACATTGGAAGCACTATGGACCACACTGTCCGCTGGAGTTGGGCTCAGAACCTTGGAAAAAGGGGCAACTCCAAATTGCGCCCGGGCTGGTCTAAGCAGATTGTACAGATTATACCCACCAAGCTATCATTAAAGGAGGCACATGAGTTTAAAAGCACATGACAGCACAGTTGGTGGTTCACGGTGTTCTGCACAGAAAGTCCTGTCACGTTGCTGAACAATCGAGGCAAATTCTGAGGTTGGAGAGATCTCCCATCTCCCATGCAAAACCTATCCAAAATGTGTGTTTGTTGGGCTTCAATAGGTTTCTAGCAAACTTTTTCGAGGATTTTAATCAGGTGCCTTTTCTGTCACAACCAAGGCTGGGACTTTCTTGCAGTGACTGAGAAAGAACAGCCTTGCTTTTCACAGTCTTAAGTGAAATCTACCAATCAATACATCTTACAGATAAGAGGTTTGGTGTTTTGGACATTGATATATTAATATAAAAAAATTGTGATAAGGTCATGGAATAAAATTAGGGTGCATTCATTTAATCTCAATAAGATAATTACATACATAAATACATATCATACACTCACACAGATACGCTCACACAGAAATAGCATGACTGTTAATCTAGCATATATATATTCTGATTAAATGTTTCTGATATTTTCAGGCTTAAAAACAGTCTTTACAAGTTTTGATGATCTGGACAAATTCCCTATGTTGATTTTAGCCATTTTTTCCTCTTAAATATAGGAAAACTTGATTTTGTTTTTAAAATTGTTTTGGTCAACAGTTCTATCATTCTGTTTTGAGATTACATTTTCCTGAAACATTCACACCTCAAGAGGTGTGAAGTCACCGTGTCACTGACCTGACTGCCCATCCGGTGATTCTTTGTCACCTGTGAGTTGCTAGCCTACATGACCCACATGTGATATGATTTGGTAATGTGAGGATTAAAACTGTATTGTAAGTATTAGATAGGTGGGGTGTTATTCTGCTGCCACCAGTTCTCCCATTTGATGAGATGATAAAGATAAAACCTTTTTAAAGTTTGCTAGAGTAAAACAGCCCTGCGCTTAACCACTACAAAGATAACCATAACCTTGTTGTCTGAGAATCTACAAACATATTTGTTAATTTTTGTTATTAAAAAAATCATTCTCTTCTATCTACAACTCTCTATTGTTCATATTCATTTGCAGCAACACGAAAAAAATCTAATTAAGTTTTATTGCCAAAATACAAAAAAAAACATGACTTATTGAGACAGAATAAAGAAGGTTTTGCTAATAGTATCGAATCATGGTCAGCTTTAAAAGTGGAAGATGTTCAGATGTTACTATGACGCTACCTTATATTACACGGGACATGGTTATATAATGTATGGTTCCTCAGAAGGCATAAGAAAATATCGTGTAATCAAAGACAATAAAAAAATAAATGTCACTTGTAAAACAGGAAAATAAACTGAAAGCATAAAACATGAAACTGGGGTGCTCTCATATTAGAAGATTGTTGGCACTGCCTGCAGGAATCAGAGTCAATGTGGCATCTTTTCTTGTATTGTCATGTTTTTTCTGCTTTTTGGAGGGGTGTTTAAAAATGTGTCACACTATGAAGCACTGTTTTTAACCAGAATTTTCTCTACACTGATGCAGTTAAAACCAGATATCTACAAATATTGTAGAAAAAGCAACTATAGTTTGTTTTTTCACTATCTGATATTAAAAATGACGATTTTTTTTTTGTATTTGGATCAGTTTACATTATGGATTTTTTTACTCAAAACAAAAAAAAAAGTCAGAAAGGATACCAGGAAGATAATTGTGGACTTCTGTATGTCTGGATCATCTTTGGGTACAATTTACAGACTTACAGGTTCATCTGTGGATATTAACCCCAGAAAAAAAGCAAAGGACCTTGCGAGGATGCCAGATGAAGTAGATGAAGATAGTAATAGAGTATCATTATCCACAGTGAAACGAGCCCTGTCCCGACAAGGCCTGAAAAGCTACTTAAAGAGGAAGATCCCATTCCTCTAAAAGCAACATAAAAAGCCAGATTACAAATTTCAAATGTACTCACAGACAAAAACCTTGATTTTTGGAGATATGTTCTGTGGTCTGATGAAATTAAAATTGAAGTGTTTGCATCATGTTGTGTGGCTGCAAGAAGAAGTGGTGCACTTCACAAAATACATGACGTCATAAGGAACAAACATTATGGGGAAATATTGAACAAACATCTCAAGACGTCAGCTGGGGAGTTAAAACTTGAGCAAAAATAGGTCTTCATCATACCACCAAATTAGTTACAATATGGCTTAAGAACAACAACGTCAGTATGCTGGAGTGGTATGTAAACATCTAGCTTCAACGGGTGTTGTTTGAAAGGTATATGATAATTTTGCAACATATTTATTATTTTAAACAATAGAGGCATGTATACATATAACATAAATATCTTAAATATCAGTTTACCATTATCTCTATTTTGCTCCAAAGACTTAATAACATAATGCCTGTTTTTTATGATGTGTGGAAGTATAACTCTTGAGCTGAAATTTGTTCTAAATTTGATCCTTTTCTGCTAATACTTTGTTTTTATTGTTTTGCACATGAAACAGTGTTAAATAAATTAGCAGGATAATCTAACCAAGTAAAAGTATGACATGATGAATTTGCACTTAGGTGAGATGTTTTTAGAAACCATTTTCCCCTCTAGCAGTGTCTGTAATGAATTTAGGAGTCATCCTGTTTTCGGTAAATCATGTAATTAATTACCATCAAGGTCAGTCATCAGTAAAGCGGCTGCTGAGCTTTAGAGCATCAGCACCTGTAACACTGACCATGGATGAGCAGCTGGATGTTTTTTGGGTTCAGTCCATTCAAAAGGCCTTTGTCCTAACCATAATTTTCTTAAAATCAGTTTTAAAATGTAACTGTGATATTTGTATTCCTACTGGATTTTCTGTTACTTCTGTGAGAAGGAAAAAAAACTAATTAAAACAGACCTGTTTACATATTATGTTAAGTGTACATATTATGTTTTTTGAGAAGCAAATTGAAACTGTTTTGTTGTGAACACTTTTTTTTTGTTGACTGTTCAAAATAAAAGACCAAAAAGTTTGAATAGTGAATACTGGAGGGGGGGAAATATAGAAGGAAAGTATTCAGTTGGAGCCTCTAATATGTCTCTAAAGCCTCATCTGCTATGACAGAACTGAAACAACTGCCTTACTGTAACCTAATTGCCTTATCTCATCAGACTGGATTGATGAACACACTGTTAAACAATCAGCTAACAAATTAAGCTTTAAATTATTGACCAATTGTTGAATAACTGCAGAAAAAAAAACAAACGAAAAAAAAAAAAAACCTCAGGCAACAGAAGATGAGCTAGTCCACAAACCTGGCAGCAAAAAACAAAAAACAAAAAACAAACTGTGAATGTCTCTGCTGGCTCATAATGCATCTCCCTCAATGTTTCCACTGACTACTGTTGTTTCTGTGCCTAACAGCTAAAACACATCTGAACTTGTGGCACTGAGCATTGTCAGCATTGATGCTTGTGAAGTGTAACCACACTTTTTAGCATTTGGTTTACTCTGACATTGCCAGTGACCGCTGGGTCTGTGCATGTGATCGCTGGACGGTGCTGCAGCATTTCACAGCAGAGCTGTCTCTGCCATTCAGTCACAGACGCAGAAATGACTTCTACTGGCTCGAGGAAAACCTGCACCATGCGTGGAGTTCTTAAAGGAAAGTTCAGTATTTTTATAGCGAGGTTCTGTTTAAAACTTGTATATTGTTTCTTGCAAACAGTAGACACCTCTATTGGTGTCTTCGTTTAATGAACAGTAAATCCAAATTGGTTGGTCCTAGAGACTAACGATAGCAGCTAGGCCAAGAGAGGACAAGTACAAAGCGACTTCTACATCTTAAACCAACTCTAATCTAAAAACCTTATAGCACTTTAAGCAGATGCTAAACAACAAGAAAGAAAAGCAAGACCATATAAAAATCAAAAGAAAAGTGTGAACCATAACGGGTATAATACTTTTGTTTTTATACCACTTATCTATCAGATTGTTGTTCTGATCAGAAATGCTTTACATGTTCTTACAACCTTATTACACATTTCACACAGAAGGATCATTGATGATGAATTACCTTCTATCACCATTTCCTGTTGAAATCATCATTAGCTTCTTTGTAAAATGACCATTCAATTCAAAATGATAATGGTATAAATGTTTATAAATTAGCATTCACAAAAACTACTTGTGCATGGCTCGCAAAACTGGTATAGTTTGTGCACATTGTTTTGTTGATCAAATCTGGGTTTTCCTGATGAGAGTATACAGTCAGGTCTATAAATATTTGGACAGAGACAACTTTTATTTTAATTTTGGTTTTGTACATGACCACAATGCATTTGAAATGAAACAACTCAGATGCAGTTGAAGTACAGACTTTCAACTTGTAATTCAGTGGGTTGAACAAAAAGATTAAATAAACATTTACTAAACTTACTTAAGCATTTTAACACAAGCATTTCATTTCAGGGGCTCAAAAGTAATTGGTCAAATTAAATAACTGAAAATAAAATGTTTATTTCTAATATTTGGTTAAATATTATGGCAATGACAGCCTGAAGACTTGAACTCATGGATATTACCAGAGGCTGGGTTTCCTCCCAAGTCATTACACTGCCTCCAACATATTTTACAGATGATGTGGTATGTTTTCAAATATGAGCTGTTCCACACCTTCTCCTTACTTTTTTCTTGCCATCATTCAGGTACAGGTTGATCTTGTTTTCATCTCTCCAGAGAAAGTTCTTCCAGACCTGTGCTGAGTTTTTTAGATGTTTTTAGCAAAGTCCAATCTAGCCATTCTATCATTGAGGCTTATGAGTGGTTTGCGCCTTGCATTGAACACATAGTATTTACTGTCATTCAGTCTTCTGTCGATGGCAGACTTGGACATTGATATGTCTACCTCCTGGAGAGTGTTGTTCACCTGGTTGGCTGTTGCAAATGGTTTTTTCTTCACCATGGAAATTAATCTGCAATGACCCATCAGGGTTGTCTTCTGTGGATGTTCAGGTCTTTTTGTTGCTGAGTTCACCAGAGCTGTCTTTCTTTCTCAGAATGTACCAAACTGTAGATTTTTCTACTTGTGATATTTTAGCAATTTCTCTGATATTTTTTTCATTTGTTTCTTTGTTTTGTTTTTGCAGCTTAAGGATAGCTTGTTTCCACTGCATGGAGCACTCCTTTGACTGCATGTTGTCTGTCCAAAGCGAAATCCTCCAAATGCAAGCATCACACCTCAAATCCACTGCAGGCTTTTTATCTGCTTAATTGATAATGACATAACAAAGGAATCACCCATGAAATAGCCTCAAGTGTCCAATTACTTTTGGTCCCTTTACAAAGAATGTGGCAGATGTTAAAGAGCTGAAACTCCTGAACCCTTCTTCCAATTTGAATATGGATTCTCTCAATGAAAGCTGAGAGTCTGCACAATGTGTGTATATCCATTATATAACTATAATTGGAATATGTATGAGTAAACCAACAAAAATTGTGTCAGTGTCCAAATATAGTATATTTGGACCTTACTGTAACCCATTTCCATCCTATACTATGTTGTTCATAGCGAATCAGACACTTCTCCTACTTCACTTCCGTCTGTGCTACGCTTAGCACACCTTAAACACTAGTCATTAAATTTTATGACTTTCAAAATAAAGCACGAAGTCTCTAAAGAAGAGAACAACTTGTTATCTAAGTTCTGTCTGCACATGATTAGATGAAATCCACTGAAATTAGTTAGGAGCAGAATAATTGAATCCCATTAACCTAGCACTTCAGCAAACAGATTAACATGAAAAAGTCAGCAGTAAAAAGATGTGAGTTTACTAATAATACTACATGAGTTAGATATATCCTTAAAAACAAAAGACAAAGCAATGTGCATTTTCAGTGAAGGCATTCTGAGAACAGTAACGCCTGACCTACAGAAATACCATTTAGGACAAAATTTCTGTTTCTGTCAAGATACTACAGCACCCTGAACATCACTGGTTAGTGAAAAAGTTTTAAAATAAATTCACTTCAAAAACCCTAAACTTCACAATTATATTAGAAATGGAGAAAGGTTAATGTTTATGTTTTTTCTACAAAAGCAACAGCACAGCAGATAATGAAGAAGCTCACTGGACCCCAGGTCTTTTGAAATTATTTGAAAAAATGAATAATTGCACCCTTATGTACATGTCAATCCTCTGCGGGGTTTTTATAAGATTAATGTGTCTGACAGAGAGAATACTCCCAATATAAACACACACCTACAAGTTTAGTCAAACCTTCCTAGGATTTAAATGCATGACTGACATGATTGAAGTCTTATTTACATCCCCATGTCTGCTATTGTTATGTTCCTGAACACCTCAACATCTCATCATGAAGACTGATCAATGAAAGACTGCTAAGATTTTTCCTCTCATGTCAAATAAATAATTCAAGTGATTTTTAACATATCAAGTAAAGGGTATAGGTATAGAATTTAATGTTAAATTCAAGGATTTCTGATACTTTGTCCTTATGTATGGAACTCGTCAAAGGAAGTATATTTATAGCTTATCTAAACCCCCAGCAGATACACAAAAGACACACGGCACATGTTTGAGACTTAAATTTACAAGTGTTTCAGCCTTTTGCATCACAGACCTCAGTTTGTTGAATTCTGCTCTGCTTAATCCCGACATGAGAGGTTTGTGGGCACACGAAAGATGCGGCGGCATGTTTGACTATGGATGAAGCAATAGGCCAGAGTTGTCAGAGCTATCAAAAGTGCTGGTATGCTCTTCCTGAGAGCCCGGTTTTTGAAAACGAGCATAGTGGCTCTCAGTGAGATTTTGTGGAACAAAGTTCCTAAGGCTGACAGAGATTGGTTTCAGGCCTTGCTTGATGTGGTCTCTGAAGACAGAAGCATTAAAGCCTTAGCACAAATTAATATAATTGAAAAACGAGGAAAACATTGAATTTAATTAAACACTCTATAGAGAAAACCTCCACACATATCGACCTGCCAAACGTGGGTGAAACATTGGCTGTGGCAGGTAGCTGTAAATTCCTCCCAGCTGTGGTGGCAGTTGAAGAATTTGGATCTTGTTTCTGTGTGAAAGCCTGTCCAACACTGAGTGTGACTGCTCTCTGTTGTGACATGGCAAGAGCTTTGTGTCTCTGTCTGTCTATAGGGAACACTTTGCTTTGAACATAGCTGGAAGCCATTTAGATGGGTATTAATACTCACTTTTTTTCCTCGAACAGACAAATATTCACAAAGGCGCCTCAACTGGCAGCTGTGCTCAAAAAGAATAGTCAGTCCAAAAATGGTCACACTTGCAGGACTTTAAACTATTTGCCATCCATGCATTTGAGGCATATATTTTTATTGTTAACTAATGTATTCTTAAACGTCACACATGGTGTACACATTTCTAGTGACAGCTGTTGCAATTAAATGTCAGAAAGAGCATTAATACATAGCTCCACTCCCCTTAAGCAGGTTACATAAGATCATAATCAGCAGCATGAACAGAACCTGTTTATGATTATGACTGTCGATGTAACATATAGACAGACATAGTTGTTGGTACACTTATAGATAATTGAAACAACACTTTCTTTTTCTAATGAGCAATAATTCAACTGCATAGTTGCCTAATGTATACGTGTATGCCCATAGAAAGTCATTGATTTAATATCTCAGTAACCAAATAAAATTGTGAAAAAAGTAAATTGTTTTTTATTATAGAAACATGCTAACGTAGTTTTGTCAGATTTGTTGGTACCTTTTAAAGAGACTATTAATCCTATTAATTAGAGCTGCATTTCAACCTTTACTAGTATATCAGTTGCTTTCAAGCTTTTCATCAGACACTCAGCTTTTTTAAAGCAAACAAACACGCTATTGTGCAATTTGGCATTTGGTATTTGAACCACACTGAACATGGACCAGAGGAAGTAAAGACAAGAGCTGTGTAAGGAGCTAAAAAGGAAACTTATAGATATTCAAGGTAAGGTAAGCTACAAGACAATCTCTAAGCACCGCTCTGTTCCAGAGACTGTAGCCAACCTCCAAAGCCATTGACACAAGAGAAAGTGCAACCCCCGCTGATCCAACAGATATTGCATATATTAGAAAAAGGAGTCAAGGTAAACTCTAAGGTAAAGATAAATCCCTTTCTGATTATCTAGCTGTTGCATTTTGAACCGTAACAAGCTCCTTGAAGGAACACCCAGGACAGTTCATCTATTGACAAAAAAACAAAAAAAAAACACATAAAAAGCAAGAATGGAACTGAACAGTGTCTGTTGAGCACCCCGAAATTTTTAGCAGAATATCCATTGGACTATAGATACAATGGCCCTCCATGAGTCCAGATCTCCAAGCCTATTGAATCAATGGAAAACTCTTACATTTGCACTATTGAGACCCAACTTTTCAGACCTGGTTGGCCACACTCCCTGCTGGCTGTGGATTCTTGAAAAGGTGCTGCCACATTATATAACATTAATCCATCCATCCATCCAATACCCAATTACACTCATATCTAAATTACTAATACCATCCTTTGTATTTCACAAGCAAACAAGGGATATCATTAAACTTTTGCTACTTTCAAGTTACTTTAGTTATTGTGGAAAGCACTGTTAGTTACTATTAAAAGTTAACCATAGTAAGTTTTGTACCACAGTATATCCAGTGGCAGTTCATGCAGGAATGGAAACCTGGACAAATCTCTCTTTATGTTGCCCCACCAGCCAATCAAGATGCAGGAAATCATCTAAATTGATGGTATAAAATTCAGTGCAGTCCCACACATATATTATTCTCCCTATTCTCATCAGAAAGCAGGGGCTGCCGTTCTAGGTTCTTCAAAGTAGCCACCTTTTGCTTTGATTACTGCTACGCACACTCTTGGCATTCTGTTGATGAGCTTAAAGAGTAGTCCCCTGAAATGGTTTTCACTTCAAAGGTGTTTCCTGTCAGGTTTAATAAGTGGGATTTCACATTGTGTGTCATACATGTGCCAAGACTAAAGCAATGTTGGTATGTTGACTTTTTTCACATGTGGGATGAACACCAGGGAAGTGGCTTTCAGCCAAATTAACAGCAAAAAAAGTTCAGTTTCTCTCATAATCATTCTAAGAAAAACATAACATCATGTGGTAACTACATCTAAAAATGCTCTAATTACAGTAGGTCACCTCAAAGGCCTTCACATTTCAAATCCTTTCAACCATAAAATAAAACTCTTAGCATTTACGTTGAATAGCAACATCATCACTATGGAAAGAAGATTTTCATGCACATGCTGTTGCAGCAGCACCTAAAAAGGTCAGCAGAGTAAATTTGTATGTCAAGCTGTCATTAAGTAGTTTAACAATGCAAATGCAAGGGTACCTGTGTGGAGGATCCTTCATGTTCATATTAAACTAAAGTTTAAATAAATGAAGAAGTCCAGTTAAAAAAGCAAGACATTGTATTCAGCAAGTCCATCATATAACTGTACCGCACTATTGACAAAGCCACTAACCTTGTGCACTCTTTTTCTTTCTTGTACAAACTGCTGGTGCAGTGATTATGTGTTTAATGTTTAACTTTCCTGCATAAATGAATCCACATAGCTGTTGCTGCCGTTAAATCTCTGTACTCCCTTTATTTTTCTTTCCCATTGAAAGAATGGCTAGATCCATTTCTGTTTTTTTCTGACTTCCTGTCCTTTTAACCTTCAGCTGGTCAAAGTTCTACTGGAAGTTTCTTCTTGTAAAAGGGATTTGTTCCTTTCCATTGTTGCCATACGCTGGATTAGAATGAAGGATTGCTGCAAAGTTACTGAATCTGTGCAATCGGCTGGGTCTCCCTAGACATATATATATTTTTTTTGTTATTGACATTCTAGGTTCATATTAATTTAATTGTACTGTATTAGAATTTGTGTTGAATGGATTTTTTTAACCTTTATTTAAACAGGAAAACCAGGACTGATTTGGATAACATGTTGGTTTACTTTAATTCCAGATATAAATTGGAGTCATTTGTGTATTACAATGCCGTACCGTACAGTACGATGGTAGTTGTTTTGAATTGGGGTGATATAAATAAACTATGTTGAACTGATTATAGTCAAGCTCAGTAAGCTGAATCTAGTATTTGAAGCAGGTTTGCACCTAACCCCCTCCCGTAATGCAGAAAACATTGTAATAAAAAATAATAGAAGCAAAACATGTTTCAGAAATGGCAGAAGTTCACCAGCTACCTGCAAAAAACTGCCAATTTCTAGAACAACTATCCCACCTAACCTTAAGCTAAGACAATTAAGGTCTACAATAATGTGAAAATAAGTGCATTACTATGCTGAAGTCATTTCTGGGTTAAAACAAAACACACAAGTCGAAAACAAGAACAACAAAAACATGCAAATGGTTACTATAAAACTAAAACAGCAGCACAGAAGCTGAAGCGCCTGTGTGGGTGAAAATATGCCAGATAATGACTTTAAAAAGAAACAGAAACCAACTCAACCGTATGCATTGCTAATAGCATTGTTCTCATTAAGGTCAATCACCATTGCTTCATTAAAATTCATTGGAGCAAAAAACTTTAAGGTGTTGCCTTGACGTGTCAGTGTGGTTTATTCAGCCAACACTAACAAGCTTTGCTGTTCTGAGTGACAAAAACACGTAACATCTAGAAAGAAGGTCAAGTTGTCAAAAACTTCAACAATGGCAGTAAATGAATAAAGGGAGTCTGTAAAACTACAAAATTCGTTTGGTTCTGTTTTTAAAGTTTTAAACATGTTCAAGTATATTTGCTTTAGAACAAGAGATTTTAAAATAAGGGCTGCCCAATATATTTCTAGGCAATTTACCATCATATTATGTCTAAAATAACCCTAAATACATAGTTTATTTTCATTCTCCTACAATCGTACACAGTTCTTCTTTCTAGTCTTTTTAATAGGCTACTCCAGGCTTTCCTCCCATTCTGTTTAATAAATCCTGTCTCCATACTTAATACCAAACATTCAACAAGTAAAGCTTCATTTATCAACAGAACTCTTCTCATTATTCATTACTGTTGCTGTTTGCTTAAATAACCTTAGGAAAACAGACCCCTTAAATTAGTAAAGTACTATGATATCTATTGGCAACCCCGGAAACATTTAAAACCACAACACAAAAAAATAAGGTAGCAAATCTAAACTAAACAGTTGTGCAGAGAACACATTGCTTTTTAATTTAACAGGTCACATGCAGCACAGATAAAATGCAATACATATCCAAGGAAATTTAACAGAGACCATATTCTATAATGACTTTACATAACAGAGAATAATCTGCAAACCTACATTCTCCAAATAAATTTTTTTGTGTAGCGTAGCACCTGAACTATATGGAGGACGAATCAGAATCAGAATCAGAATCAGAATAAACTTAATTAGCCAAGTTTGTGTGCACGAAAAAGGAGTAAAAACAATTAAATAAAGACAAGGAACAGTATGTATGTTTTTTTTCTATGTATATATGGATCCTTCTAAAATGAAGAATTAATTCAGAAATAAATTGCTTAATAAATGAATTACTCACCCAACAAATGTAATGATGTGTGATTACATGTCAAAAAAATTAGACATATTTATTAAATAACTGATCATAAAATAAGACATAAATATATATTATTTATATTATTTTTGTATCCTGACAATCTCAATTGTGGGAGATTAAAGGATATTTCTATTTCTTGTTTTTTAATGTCTTTCTATTTTTCTTTAATTTTTGACAGATAATAATTTATTCATTATGTATTTTTTCATCTGCCCTTTAATTCTTTGCATATTTATTCCCTCAAAAATATATTAACAAAAAAATTACTCAACTTTTATTTTTTAGGTTAATATTTTGTCGTCTAATTATCAAACATAGATGTATTTTCTCTTCTTATATATCCCTGTTGTGTTTTTCCCCAACAGTTTTCGCTGAGCCCATTTATTCTAATCTTTCTTTTTTACATTGTCTTTTCCATGTCAAAATGCATCTGGAAATGTAAAAACAAAGGAGGCGATAAAGAGACAGACAATTTACTCTGTGGCTAATCAGCTTTGCATGTAGCTCGAAGTCAGAAATATTTTGAATATACTCTTAACAGTAACGCTAATGGAACCTAATTTATACACACTGTTTAATCATGCACCTGTATTAGCATATGTCCCTGGCATTGTATAGTATACCTGACCACTTGGGGAGATTAAAGATCAATGCTCTGAATGGCCCCAAGTAGTTAAATAATTCTCAGTTGAAATCAGAAAGTAAGAAAGCATGCCATCAACTCAAGAATTAGAAGTAAAAAGTAAGCAAGTCTTCTTCATTGTTGACATACCATGTATTTAGCATACCCTGATATTAGGCTGTTATTGGGTCTTTCTGCAACATTTGTACTGCAACATACACTTGTGTAACTTCTCTCACAGTGGTACATGTGCGGTTTATACGGTGTCTTGGAGTTGTGATGCTTATATTGCAAACTGTTATGACAGGTCCAAAAAATCTGTGGTAGCCTGGTTTATGTGGTAATTAAATTGGATATGCAGTAATGTCAATGTGTAGGAAGTCAATGCTGAAATGCTATGTTCTCAAATCTGTGCATCTTACCACATCATCAAAATGCAAAGCAGATACACATACACAGATAGTGTTATTCGGGTATAGCTCTGGCTATCACAGTCTGCTGAAAGTCGCACATCAATGTAAATGCAGAATGATCTCTTGCTATTTCTCTACTGACCCCACCCCCACAAGACAACAATGCTTCCCAAGATGTCCATCAACATTATCTCAGCAGTACTGCAATTAGTCATCATCTGCCTTGTTTTTTTGTACTCACATTGTCAAATATCGTCTGACTTAATAAAGTATTTAAATAATGGGCCTCTACTCACTGATAGATTATTTTCAGCCTTATTTTAACCCTCCAATCAATTTCGTCAGCTGGTAAAACACTATATTGGAAAAATACATAATTCTGAATTCAGGGACATACTAGTGCTGACTTTAACTCCAAGCAGAGCTGAAGCTAAAACTGATCTTGATGGATCTGGTCTGGATGCTCTTATCTCCTGTTCGCTGCATGAAGTCATTACAGCCATACAGTCATTACATTAGCTGTTGGGGTAGTCATCTATTACAGCTAAGAGGAAATACAGTAAAGGTAAGCCTCAAAGGATTCCAGCTTCAAGATGTTCAGATCATCTGAAGGACAGTGTTTCTTTTTTTTCTTTGGAAGTACGTTTCTCAATGTCTACTGTATCAGCTGCATATCTCAATGAAACGTTCATGCAACATGTACTTTGATTTTAATATAAGAAATACAGTAATAGGTAAGAAGTTTTTTGTCATTAACAAAGGTTTACATCAGTTGGCTTTGGTAATGTCATCAATGAAATCTTTCTTTTCCAATCCACTTTCTTTCAATAGAAAATTTTATTTAATTATAAAATTACAGTTAAAGACATTTGTATTTTCTGGTTATTAAAAACACAAAAGAAAAAGAAACACAAGCCTTCGTCTCCAAATATGATTAATTTTGGCCACCCCAATGTCACTGTGGATTTAAAAAAAATACTTTCTCTAATGTTTTTTAAGATTTGGTTCAGATGGCCCAGGATCACATTATGTAATGTTAAAGAGAACAGGGACTAAGAGAGCACTGCAGAACCATATGGAGATACTTAGGTTAAGCTGAGAAATGGTAGAAAGAATCGCAACAAAGTGCAGGGCTGTTGTGAAATTGTGTTTTTATAATTATTGTAAATAAACAGAGAGCCAAATTCTCATAGCTAGTGTCTGCTTACGTAGAGACACAGAGAGAAAATGGTGGCATCTAGATCTTTTGAAAAGCTGAAAAAGCCCAGGGTAGTATCAACTTCATATCGACAATGAGGACATGCACAGGCAACAGTCTTTGCTTCAGGCTTATTTTGAGTGGAGGTGATGTAAATCTGTGCCCGGCCAGGTTTTGCTCTGATCAGAACAGGAAGAATATTTCCAAGCTCCATGTTTTACTTAATAATTTACTCCAGTGCTAGATGAAAAACTTTATAAGGTAACATAAACATGAGAACTTGTAAGTACTTTGGGGCAAAATGTGCTAATCTAACTTAACTTTGTCTAGGCTGCCCTTTATAAATTACAACTTGTTCAGAGTATATCAGGTTGTTGCATACACAATATACAAGCATGGAGATACACAGCAATAAAATGAACAAATAGACAGAAAGAACCTAAAACATAGCCAAAGACAAAACATTCAGTCATCTTGTTTTTTCTTTATGAATCCTAATGAGGACGAGTGAATCAAAATAACTGAGTGTCCCTTTGGATGCTACTGGGACAAAGAATGGTGCAGAAACATTATCTCCTTTGGTAAATGTCAAGGTTTTGTTCAGTCTTTACCCAAACTTGAAAATATTAGATCTTATTATGTGCACAAAAGGAAAACTCCTTTTTTGCTCTTCTTTCATCACTTTTTCAAACCTATTCTCTTTTTCCTTTATTTATTTTTTTACATGTTGTTTCCTTTACAGTAAATGTGAGAAGAGGGCTCATTCTAAAAAAATGTTAAGCTGATAAAATGAGCACATAAAAAACAAATACAAGAAAAGAGGAAGCAAGTTTATAAATCTTCGAATTGGGTACATATTTACAAAATTGTTCAATTTAGTTAGATGTTTGTTTCATTAAATTAGTAGCTCTTGAAATGAAGCACTATTCTTTTTACTTTTATGTCAAAGTAAAACAACTTGTATGATACCAGATTGCCAGATGCAATCTATCCAATGTAATTGTCAAAATCTTTGAAAAAGTGAAGATCTACTCACTGTCTAACACTCGTATAGTCTCTTATTGTTTCTCTTATAGTTTCTTATTGTTTATAGATATACAGTATTTCCTGAAGCCCATTATGGTTTTTTTCATTCTAGCTTTGCATCTTTGAATTTTCCACTGTACCTCAGATGTCCACAGACCCACTGTCTGAAACTTGACATTCACACCCACGTCATTTGTTCCTTTTCTGGTCTTAGTGAATTCATACTTGACTGCATCTTGGTGTTCTTATTTATCATGAAATCCTATGTCATCGTGTTCCTTGATGCTGCCAACTAGCTTGTAAGCACCTACCTCACATTTTCTACATGCAGCTCTGAAACACCAATTTTCATCTTTGTGTTGCCCATTTTTTCTACCCTCATATAACAAACTGTGAAACTTACCAACACATTAGAAAATAAACGGATATCATTGGTGCTTTCATATGTAATTGAAAACACATATGTTAATGTAATCAGTAGTTAAATTGCAGAAATCAAATTTTTGTCATGGAAACAGTGTGACAAAAATGTCCATTTTAGTTTAAAACCGGAAGTTTTTACAACCTTTGCATACATTGATACTTGTAATGAGCCCATGTCTACAGCTGAGCTGTACATTTAGGTCTTGCTTTTCCCCTTTGGCTAGTCTAACACAGGAACGATCTCTAGTATAAACAAGAACCATGTTGGTCTTGATGAAAAGGGATGTAATGTTATTGACTCAAGCTGTTACAGCTGTTACAAGCTGTTACATCACAAATATTCAAACCCTAAGATGTTTTACCAAACTACACAAATGTAGCATATATACTCTCAGTGCCCACGTTATTACACATTATTTGGTTACACTAGGTTGGGTTATCTTTGCCTTTAAAACTGCCTTAATTTGTCATCCGATAGACTCAACAACGTGATTATTAGTCCAAATTGACAAGACAGCAGAATAGAATCTCCCATTCCACTGCATCACAAAGTTTCTCTATTAGATTGAGATCTGGTGACTGTGGAGCCCATTGAAGTACAGTAAAGCCATTTCCAGGTCAAGAAACAACTTTGAGATAACTTGAGCTTTGTGACATGGTGCTCCTGAAAGTAGCCCTCAGAAGATGGGTACATTGTGGTCATGTGCTCCTGTCCAGATTGTCTACTTTTCATTTTAGGGAATATACCGTTAAATGGGTGAAATCTTTTTTACAAGATAGCAGTAGTGCGTACAAGTAGGAGACAGTAAGTCGCCTTATCTTCATTATACAGTGGGGGTCCTTCAGGAATCAATTTTGGGCCCCCTTCTCTTCTCGCTTTATATTATTGATTTACCAAGTGTGTGTAATAATGTAGATACTATTATGTATGCCAATGAGACAGTAATTTTTACAAAGGCAAATAGTGCGGAGGAGGCAGCCCTTCAACTTTCTGCAGGCCTTCTACTTTCTACAGCCCTACAGGACTTACAAAGATGGTTCATTTATTCATGTCTTTCCCTTAATATATATATTATATATATATATAATATTATATATATATATTATAATATATATATATATATACACAATTATACACATATATACACACATATATACTGTACATATGAACTGTATCTATGCTCTTCATGAAACCAATTAAAACCTTTATTTGAGAAGAGGAGGACTACTAAATGTAGAACAGTTTAAATTTCCCGGGATGCGACTAGATTCAAAAATGTCTTTCCAAAAACATGCTCAAAAAGTAGTAAAAACTGTCAATTTTAAACATATTAAAGCCTAAAGCCTCATATTTTTCATTCCATGATACGGTCTCATATTGAGAACTGTATCAGCAGCTGGTCTTATGTTAGTCTCGCGGTTATAACACCAATTGAATCTTGCTATAAAAGGGCATTGAAAATCCTAGATAAGAAACCCTTTTCCTATCATCACTGTCAAACACTTGGCAAATAAAATTTACAAATTTTTAATCCTCCTCGATCTACAAAGTATTACATGGTGGTGGGGCTTGGCCCTACCACCTATGAGTGAGTTCATTAAACAGAAATCTGTAAGTGGTTCCAGACAAATGAATCGAGCCGCCGTCAGAAGAGATTGTTAACTTCCACTCAGACGCACAACTTTTGTTCAAAACATCCTGTCGGTTCAGGCTGCAAAGATCTGGAACAGTATTCCTCTGTCAGTGAGAGAACACATAAGTCTCCCTACATTTAAGAAACATAAAATTGTGAGCATTTGTGACCTATAGCAGTGAATATAAGATGTTAATGTGTTACAGCCCGTATTTTATTATGTTTACGCAGTTATGTGAAAGTGAAAATATCCTTCCACTGCCTTAAACTACCTGCAGCCTGAAACTTTGGTACAAGGCAGGATGGATCAAACTTTCATATTGTCTATCCCACATTCTGGGAGTGGATCTTCAGAGAGGGATATTTATGTTATATTATTATGCTAATAAAATTTGGCAAGCAATTACATCTGTATTCAAAATGCATAGTGAGCCTTTAATTGAAAATGACACCAAAAAGCCTGGCTACAGGACAGTTTGATTAAATGAAGAATGTCATACTCTAGTCTTGATTCATTACACATGATGAATATCAATTGCATGATATTGATTCAAACATAGTCATATATGCAATATTAGACACTTTTAGGCACTTTTGTATCCTTGCTGAAATCAAATGGTCCCCCATGCTGTGTGAATATGCAACATTGTACATGATAATAATTCATTCTTTGTTTTAATGTACATGGACACATTATTCTTATTACACAAGCAGATGTTTGATGCTTCTTGGTTTAATAAAAGCAACTCTGAGATCAGAAACTTTCAAAGTGAAAAGAGGTGCAATTCATAACAGGTTTATGCGATGGATGGGTAGGTTAGTGGAAGCATGGGGTTCATTTAAGCTCTTGGTTTAAGCCCAACCCTTTTTGAATATGTAAATAACTGAGCCACAGATGACAACACAGCTAGAAAAAAACAAGCAAGGATGTAGGATGCAAAGAGAGGAGGGGAAATAGAGGAGGGGAGCGGCATTAACAAGTGAGTAAGCGATCAAGGGAAAGAGAGCGAGAGAGTGAGAGAAAGAGAGCAAGCACTCTGAATTGTGAGTGGCTTACGACACTCAGTGAACAGAAGGTGTTTCTGCATGCACTGTCAGTGTACTGGTCTGCTGCAAGGGATTGCTCTCTCCTTCACTTCCCACATTTACCGCCCCTGCCTGCCGGACCAGCACCAGCCTCCAGCAGCCTCTTCCAGCTGGCTGACAAAATATTCGGAGAGCTAGGGAGTGAACAAAACCTGCGAACCACAAGGGATGCAAGTTACCTATAAACCTATACCAGCCACTGGGATGACAAGGAATACTGTTATACAAGAAAACTGAGAAGAAGATTCAGCTCTGTAATTTTTTTTTTCACGCTTTTGTCACAGGAGACACGATTAACAGCTTAAATGGATTTAAACCTTAAACGTCAGTGATTTCTTGCTGAGACTAAGAGCAGTTCATTTTGACAGATGTGCTGAAACTTAATCAGAGAAGAGGAGAAAAGACTGACATTAAGAAATTATTCTTCGTCTGTTTTTCTTGTTGCTTTGGCTGTCTCTTATTCCCTCTCATCCTTGCAGCACAAGACTGCAGAGGAGCAACAGAGACAGAGCTCATGCATGCAGACAGGGGAACTTGCACTTCCTACCATCTCGCTGAAAGCTACTTGGATTCTTCCTCTTTCTGGCTCTTTCACTTGAAGAGAACTAAGACATTGTAAGCCTGCCAAGGTTCTGGTGTCCACTGAAAAGAGAAAAGGTGGGGGGGGGGGGAGAATGTGTGCCACAGTGGGGTCTTTTTCAGATTCGTACATAATTAGTGTTGGGGCACAAAGCAAGATGCTGAATGGAGATTGTCAGCTTTTGTATAGGGGTGAGTAAGAATCTTTTTGAATAAGAACGACTGGAAAGGACAGTTTCATTTTTCATCTACTCTCCACCCACTGCCGAATATCTCTCATAGGCAAAGAGAGTTGCTCTTTATTCTTCACATTTTGGACAAAGACCTCTCCTTGGACTGAATAATATATATATATATATATATCGTCTCTGCAAATAAAATACAAAAAACAAAAGAAATCAATTGTTTAATTACATAATAGGTTAAAAAATGATCTGAGAGGTCTAAATACAATATCCAGAGTGGTTCAATGGACATTTTCTCCCTGACATTCCTGGATATTTATGCTAATGGATTTCCTCCTAATTGGACTGTACTTAAAGTGGCCACTGAAGAAGCCCCCCGGGTTAATACTGTGCTCATTGGGTATTTTTCTGAGAACTGTTCCCTTGGCAGAGGCGGTTTGTCCAAGGCTGTGCCGCTGCGACAGCAAGCTGCTGTATTGCGAGGGGCTCAACCTCACAGACATCCCCCGCAATCTGAGCAGTGCCATGGGCCTGTCCATGAGAGAGAACAACTTGACCGAGCTGCGTGAAGGCCAACTAGCTGGTCTGTCACAGCTAACCTGGCTCTATCTAGATCATAACAACATTGACATTGTAGAGGAGGGTGCGTTTGAGAGGCTGCGACGGGTCAAGGAGTTGGACCTGAGCAGCAATCGGATTGAGAGTCTGCCAAATGGTACCTTTAGGCCCCTCCCAAACCTACGCATTTTGGATCTCTCATACAACAGGCTGCAGGCACTCGAGCCCGACCTGTTCCATGGCCTTAGAAAGCTCACCAATTTGCATTTGCGCTACAACACTCTCAAATTTGTGCCAGTGCGTATTTTTCAAGACTGCAGGAGCATGCAGTTTCTGGACTTGGGATACAACCAACTACAGAGCCTGGCAAGGAATTCCTTTGCTGGCCTTTTCAAGTTGACTGAGTTGCATCTTGAGCACAATGAGCTGGTCAAAGTCAACCTAGCCCATTTTCCTCGTCTCATCTCTTTACGCACCCTCTACATGCACAACAATCATGCCACAATTGTTGTCAACACCCTGGAGTGGACCTGGCATTTTCTAGAGAAGATTGACCTGTCAGCCAATGAAATTGAATACATTGAGCCACATGTTTTCGAGAGTACTCCCAACCTCAAGATGTTGATGCTTGACTCAAATCGCTTGGCTTCGTTGGACCAACGCATACTGGATTCATGGTCATCCCTGGACAGCATTACCCTGGCAGGCAATGACTGGGAGTGCAGCCGCAACGTGTGTGCCTTGGCCTCTTGGCTGAGTGCCTTCAGAGGCCAGCGTGACAGTTCCCTGCTGTGTTCAAGCCCCGACACCGCACAGGGTGAGGATGTGTTGGATGCAGTCTATGCTTTTCAGCTGTGTGAAGATTCGCCGGCAGAGGTAACCACAGCAGGCCTGTATGCCTCAACAAGGGATCTGGCCAAGGGCAGCTCTGTGTTTGGGGGCCCTTTTACCCCAAATCCTTATGAGGGTGAGGGTAGCGAGGTGGTCACAAGTTCTTATACTGTGACAGTGGGCCACGATGACCTGGAAAGCACCATGCAGATCCACAAAGTAGTGACTGGTACCATGGCACTCATCTTCTCCTTTCTCATTATAGTTCTCATGCTGTATGTGGCATGGAAGTGCTTTCCAGCTGGAATAAGGCAACTGAGGCAGTGCTTCAGCAGTCAGCGCCGTAAGCAGAAGCAAAAGCAAAGCATGCAGCAGATGGCTGCAATTTCTACGCCGGAGTACTATGTTGACTATAAACCTAATCACATTGAGGGAGCTTTGGTAATCATTAATGAATACGGCTCTTGCACTTGCCAACAACAACCTTCACGAGAATGTGAGGTGTAACTGTGCTTTTTGACTACGTCTTTACCTATGATTATATGGAATATATACAGTAAATCCCTTTTTGGATACTAAAGAAATGGAGATGCTGTAGAACAAAAGGAAAATATTTCATCTTTTGGACACTTTTTACACAGCTTTTCACTGTGATGGGGAGGGAGTGGGCTTTACGTGGCTGACTATGGTGGATTTATTGTTACTGCTCTCCACTGTTGATCCGAAATCAAAAGTCATAATGGGCACATGACAATGGGACCTGTTGATGCTCTGACATAAAACAGAAAGGAATATGTTTTGGGTACTGGGGGCTTTTCTCTCATGGAAGGATATTTGAGCTTTAATGTGTCTTTCTATTTCAGAACATTTAATTATTGTTTAAAGATAAACTGGGGACAAACAAGAAGAGAAAAAAATAAGAAAAAGAAAAACAGCAAACCATTTCTATTATGGTACATACAATATTTGAGGAGCATTTAAAATATTAAAGACCTGTTTAATTAAAAATGTAAAAATAAAAGTCTGTGTAAAATATGCTAAAAGAAGTGCAAGTGTGGACAAAAATGAAAAAAAAAATGATAATCTATTTCTTTTGTAAAGTACAAAAAAATGTTTAAATAAATGAATCACTATTCACAGTAAACTCATTTGTATGTGAGAAGCCTGTCACAGAGGAAGAACCACAATAGATGCAGTCTTTTTGCTCCTGGACTAGAGAGCCATGATTCTGCAGTGTATCTAACCAAAAAAGGAAAGGAATGATGAGATACTGGGAAAAAAATAAAACTGAAAGAGCTAAACAGATATCTGCATCTCATCCCCAACTCAAACTGCTTCAGGCACATTTGTTGGTTTGCCATTCATTTTGTTGACTTGTTATCAGCGTAGTTTCTTTCTCAATCCCTCACTGTGAACAGATTCAAAATAATCTATTTCATTTTTGTAAGCATGCTTTAATTTCATTACATCACTATGTGTGTTGCATTGAAGTAAAGAAAGCTGAAAGATCATACTTTACAACTTTCATCACTCTTTGGCTGTCATAGAACAGAGTGGCCTCAATTGGCTGATTTAAACACACAAATTCATCAGTCATTTAAATTATGCACATGTAGTTAAACTGTAATTCAAGTAGTGTTAGAACACCTGAGGAGATTATCCACCAGCTTCGAGCAATATTTGCACATGCGGCGTTTACCACTGTGTTTTCATGTGATATAAAATGTTTGTTGAATACAAGGCCATGCATAGGTGTGTGTGTGTGTGTGTAAATCCTTCCTCTGGTCTTCACTGTGTAAATTAGAGCACTAAGAGATGTGGCATTTCCTGGCTCCTGTGATATGAACAGTGTGCTGCGTGAAATTGGGGGGTGGGGGATTGGTTCATCCTAACCACTGCAGAAAGAGGTAACAGACTGCTCTCTAGTGTGCATATTCTCATACTGTGGCTGCATCATACATTCCGTTCACCATGTTCTGCAGACTCCTACGGCAGGGGCAGCTTAGATATATACAGAACTTGAAAATGCTTTTCTGTGAAAACGATAATTTTGCATCAGTCTGTGTTATTTTGAGAAATATATATATATATAAATAAAAAAAGATGTTTACGATTTGTAAGTCAGCAGGAATAAAAGTGTTTTAAGAAATCACTGACAATCATTACATGCTCAATTTCAAAAAGAGTACTTTCTTTAACTCTTCCAAGCTCCAGAAGAAAACTAAGCAGAGATGGTAATATTGTACTGTTCAAGAATATGCATTGAAAGGACCCCAAAAATGGTCATGTTAGGATAAGGAATGGTTTAGTTTGGTTTAAACTGATGGAACATCTTAGAGTTGATACAAAGACGAGGTGAGAGCAGCCTAATGAGGAGTGTTGAGGATTGAATTTATGTGTCTAAATGTAGGGAGAAAAGAATTTAGCTGTAATATAGGATAACTTTAAAAAGAAATTAATACTACTCATTCTGAAATAACAAAACACATTTGCAATTGGGAAACATCTTGATGTTTATTTGTCAAAATAATACCAGATTTTTTAACGTTACAAAACTCTTTCACTTAAGCATAAATCATAAACGTGTGTTTGTTGTAAAAAGTACAATTAAAAGTTCAAAAAGGGTTATGTTTGGGTGAAAGAGGGTTTAGTCTGGTTTTAACTTGGAAAATGTTAGAGGTGGTACAAAGCCTGGAGGTAAGCTTTGTCTCAGGTGAAGGGATGAGAATTTCATTGTCTCAAGGAAATTATGTGCCTGAAAGTCTGACAGAAAAGAAGAATTTGGCAGTAATTTAGGATTACTTTATCTTTAATTTTGTACCACTCATTATGATATAGAAAATATGTAGGTAAAAATGTATGCAATTTTTAAAATACATTTTTAACAATACTCTTGGAAAATTGAGTTCCAGAGAGAATTTTAGTTTTACAAATTTTTGTTTAATAAACATTCTAAGTAAAATAGATGGATTAAATGACAAACTTGTGACAATATTTTGTGAAAATATTACAGAAATGTTACACAAAACTCTTTGCATTTCATTTTAATTTTGCTATAGGGGCCAAAATCTAGCTAGACACATACCAAATTGCATTTTTTTCCCTTTTTATGTGATATTCAATCAAAATACTAGAACATATTTATTGAAAAGATAACCTGGGAATTTATTTTTTGGCACTAGACTAGAAATAGATTCTGTTTACTCTGGTTCTCTCAGCATTTATCTGAACACACACAGCCCTAGCAAAGCAAGCTGCATTAATAATTACTATTAAAACAGTTATTAAAAACTGAAATCATAGAGGCTGGTTTAACTTGTCAGACATGAAATACAGTGTCATATGGTAATGTTTTCAGCAAGTAAAAAGTTGAAGCTCCTGTGAACACATTTATCGTCAATACGGGGTGCTAATGTAGCAAAACCACCTTCCTTTGCAGTTTTTTTTTGCCTTGAGCCATGTTTTTAGAGGATAATGGCTCAAAGTTGCCATGTGGGGATTTATGATCCATTTCATATTTATGGTGGCAAAGGTGTTCCACTTTAAGACTCAACATGGCAGTTAATCATAGCCTGTCAGATCATATGAATGCAAATGACTGCTCTAGCCATCATGGCGGGGGCAGTGATTTATTTCATCCTCTTCATCCTCGCATCCTGTCAAGAATTTCAGCCCGTTCGAGTCCATTGCGGACCCTTGAACATGCAACTTCAGGGTAAATTTGAGGCTGAGGCCTCATTTATATAAATATTAGATGATGCCCGACATTGAGGGCCAGTACTGCTATTGATTTCATTTCACTCTTTTCTTAAACAAGCAAGCAGGGTGAAAGGTGACCGAGGATGGCTTTGAATATTTTAAGAGCTTTGAGTCTTTGGGGCTGACATTAAACTACTTTGGAATTCTTACTATCTCGGCTCACCTTTACCTACATTCTCTTGTCTCTTTTCACTCTCTGTGTGTTCATAAGGTGCGGCGAATAAGGAGAAAAACATCAATTCATCTAACTGACAACAGATCAAATCTCTGCTTGACCCGAGCTTGAGGTGATGATTCCCTGAAGAGAGATAGGTGCTCTCAGACACCATCCATTATAAATGTCTTGATTGATGATCCTCAGTAAAAATCAATACAGATGAGTGGTAACCAAAATGATTACTGTGGCAACAATGTACTCAACCTCCCTTCATATTTTCACAATTAAACTGAGAATTACCAATACAACATTTTGTTGTATGAAAACCCACCAGTGATTTGGAAAATAATAATTATTTCACAAGGCAATTTGGTGACATATATACTAATCAGGTTGGTGTTTATTAAAAACAAATGTGACATGTTGTTCTGTTGCTTAAAGATAGTGTGGCAGAAGAGCAGAACATGTCAGAATTGCAGCCAAAGGGTATTCAGGGGCTCTGTGCAGAGTGCCAATGCTAATAGATGTCAAGCTATTATTTTGTATGCAGAAATTAAGATTTCAAATGCACAAATGGAGACATGGTTGTGCATGCATGCTTATGATTGCCAACGATAGATTTCCTAAGTCTGGGATTATGTGTGAAGTCTGTCAATAACTTGACCTTTAATGCCAATAAAGGTCGAGTTATTTCAAAATTGAAATGGTAATATTCTGAAGTGGTGTGGTTTGCACAAAGAGTAGAGATGCACCAATCAAAGCTTTGTCATCTAAGCTACTTTCAATGGATTTCAGTTTCTCTCTAAATGTATAGATAATAGCATTCAAATTATTTTCTAACCTTTCAGCCATTAACAGACACTAACTAAGCCAATTCGAGACTAAATGATGACAGAGCTGACATTATTGGATTTTACATCTTATATTAGCGATTAGAATTGTAGAAATCCTTCTCTGTCTCCTTATAAGTGATTTCAGACCCTTACATTAACTCTGAGATTTTTTATATTTTGCCAACTTTTCCATGTTCATGTTTCATGACAGAAAGATGTTGAAAGTTTAAAAAGGTAAAGCAAGCAACATTGCAGTACTTGCTTTGGCCTTCCTGTTATCTGCAGACACCCTTGTTCTCTCTTTCTCTCTCACAGCCTAGAAGATCCACAGCCAGGTCTGTTTACTTTTAAATAGCATTCAGCACAACTGGAAATAAGATGGGAATATGAACACTCTTCTGGTACTGGAAATAGCTAATTTTGAACAGTCTTCCTGCACTAACAACTTCCATATTGAAGAGGGGTGTTGTTAGTCCTGACTGGTAGCATTTAGGTATATTATATATATATATGTATGTGATGATCAGAAAAAGATTAGACTTTATGCCTTTCCTACTGGCCTGTCAAGGTGATAAGCACACAGTTCCAGTCAGCAGGTGATTACCTGGTGCATTACTAGCAAAAAAGAGGTCTTGTGTATGTACTGTGATGGTATAAGTGAATGTTTGAGCAGCACTATCAAACAGAACCTTCAGACTCAAACTGTATGAAGAGTTGCAACCGAATTATCTATAAACACGTTAGCCATCAGCAAGCGCAGCACTAAGAACTGTCAGAGTCTTGTACCTTGTTGAGAATAGAACAAACTAGGTTTTGAATTACAAAAATAAAAGCACAATGTAGAGTACACAAAAGGTGATGCTTGCAGTTTTATGTCAGATTGTCAGCACTATGTCCTTAAACAGCGATGTCAGTGACAAAATGTCAATCTCCACATCTTCAGGAAACCACTTAAATTTCGACTTACAGAAAGCAAGCCCTTAGAGATGCAAGTAGATCCTTAAAAAATAAATTAACCCAGCTTCCTGTGAGAAGTATTGATCAGGCAACATTCTGCCTTCTCATTGCGACTGGGACCGTTGCGGCATAATAAACACTTAACACCCCCTCATAACTGGATGGAGAGCTAAATCATGGGTGGCAGCATGTACTGCAGTGGGCTGTAAGGAGCTGATGATGACTAACGGCAGTGTGGGGGTGGCTTTCCTCAGCTTCTTTTTTAACAGGTGGGGTTAGAAGGATCAATATCTTAATCATTATCAACATTCTCTTTAAAATCCAAACTCTCCGACATGCTGTGCTCTCTCTTTTATTGTAAATCCACTTTCCTCCTTTGTGTTTTCCCAAATCCTGATTATTAACAATATCACATCATCAACTAACACATTCCCGGTGTTCATATAACCTACATACAAGCTGGTGATTAATTAAAACAGGGCATACACAGGGACTTTTACATTTGGGTGCAGACATGAGGCTTAGATGTGGAACACACAGACAAAATAACAACTTAACAGAAAAAAAATGACAATAGTCCTGCAGAGCTGTGTAATTATATTCATTACATAGACTAACTCTCTAGGCAGCCTATAGGTCTCGCTTCCCACTGCTTCATTTACATTCACCACGCAGATCGAACACTGAATTAATAACAATGACTCAGGAGTCATTATTCTAACACACATATAGTACTGTAGGAAGAGAAAGTAGTTGCTGTTAAATACGAAACTTGATAGAAAAAAGAGGTTAAGGTTAGCTGTTGAATATTCATTGCACTCACACAGACAATGGCCAAGAAATATGTTGCTATCATTATCTTTATCATATTGCTTTTTATTTAGTAGGAACTCAAATGCTTTGTCTGGATTAGCTTCTGCTAATGAGCTGCTTTTAACATTAACGTCGGGGTCAGTGGGTGAGATAATACACGGGATAACAACAGCTGGGGCTGCATCTGGGGCTTCATGTAACCTGTATAAGACCAGATGTGGGTCAGTGCCTTATATTCAGAGCATTAGCGGGGATGAACGACAAAGCTTTATCTCTGACAGGACACAGGATTTTCCACTCATTTATTATTGTTATTCATACCTTTGGTGAACAACGCCAGCAAAGCTGATTGGATATTGAACAAATCCAAGACAATAAAGGCTAAACATATTAACACCCCATACACAACTGATGCAGGTTCTTAATCCAGTTCTATGTTTCAGCTTGCAGAGGTTCTTAAAGAAATGTTTCTGCAGCAGATGTGTGACACACAAGATACTTGCATCATATGTGCTTTGATAATGCTGTGCACATAAAGATGTAATCAGCTACATAAATATGTCTAAATGTACAAAAGGATCCTGTAATGAAAATATTTCAGATACAAATTTATCTAATATAGACATCTTCCAGTAGAAATGGCCAATAGGGAAATTATTTTGGCAGAGCTTGATAGTCAAATGGGATGGTTGGGCCAAAAAAAATGAAGCAGCTCGGTGTTTTCCAAATAGTATCAATGCTGATTAAATTATATTACATTGAAAACACACACAGCCATGAGGAAAAGTAACATATGAAACAGCCAAAGAAATCATACCATTTTAATGCGGTGCTTTTGAGTGCCACATGATTTCAAAAGACATGGGCTTGTACGGGATTTCTGTAATGTAAGGAACAATAATATATATATTTTTTTGTCACCGGAATGTTTAACAACTTACTTTATAAACAAGTGTATGTCAATAACTTAAAAATTCTTCCAACAAATAATTTATATTAGTAATTCAGACCAAGAAGTGACACTCATGCATGTACAGAGTCATTGCACATAAAGAGATCTGTTTCTCCACAAGAAACTCTTGGGCTTTGCTTTCCTACTAAATGATGTGGTTATCTCTGATGTTTGTGCCCCTTCTTCTACCACACATTTTTCTTTCACTCAATTTCCCATTAGTATAGTTGAATACAGCTCTCTGTGGACAGCCAGCTTCCTGAGCAATGGCCCATATGTGGATTACCCTTCTTTTGGAGGGTGTGCTGGACAACCATCAAGTCAAGCGACTGTGGCTCAGTAGGAAGAGTAGTCGTCTTGCACTCAGAAGGTTGTGGGTTCGATATATCATATGTCCAGGGGGACATATGTCGATGTGCCCCTGGGCAAGGCACTTAACCTCAAATTGCCTACCGATTGGGTGAATGTGGCTCTAGTGTAAAGCGCTTTTAGCGGTCTGTATGACTGGAAAAGCGCTATATAAGTTCAGTCCATTTAGTCCACTTCACCAAGTCTTCACCAAGAATGAATAGACTATGACAACATTTCTGGTCATATGTAATATTCTAGTATTCTGAAAGAGTTTTCACTAAACCATATTCATTACAATTAACGAAAATAAACACTAATAACATAGTGTGTAATTAACATTTATATGAGTCTAATGTTTCGAATTGAATTACTGAAATAAGTTAACTCCATTGGGAGAGAGTTGGGGTACACCCTGGACAGGTCACCTGTCCATCACAGAGCAACATAGGACACAAAACTATGCACACGCATCCATAAGGGCAATTTAGACTGACCAATTAACCTAACAAATGAACTTTTTGACGATATCCTTATTTATTGAGAGGCACCTGTACTTTTATCCATGGCTGTTTAGCCTGAAAGACAAAGTCTTTGGAACTGCAAAGTGATATGGCAAACGTTTAATAACATTGCACAAGATCCTCAGCGTTAGGGTTCAAATAAGACTTTTTGATGGGGCCGAAGCTGAAACTGTCTTGGCACCTAATGTGAAACCTGTAACCTGTATTGTTTTATGAAATAAAAAGTGACATAAAGACTTATTTTCATTATAAAAAACAAGGACTTACTTACAGGACTCCTGACATAAACATGTTTTTTAAACAAATCTAATGTTAGATTTGCAAAGCTAGACCATAAAATCATAATGTTCACAGAGCAAAATCAATCTAAATGTTGTTTACACAGGCAAACAAAACCTAATTTGGGTCTTTATGGAGGCTCGTAAAGGTCTAGAGGACTAAAAGTTAGACTAATTCTGGTTTCTTACTATCTGTTTGGGAGACTTTAACACCTAAAGACTATGGTTTAGTTATTCCAGGGAAATCTCAGATATCAACATGAATGTGTGAGCACTCAGTACAGCTGAAGCAACATTGGGTGAAGACGCAGTAATTATGTCACACATTAGGGAAGTGTGACTTTATTAACTTGTTAAGTTCCCCTTATATTTGACACAATATTTAAGTTAAAGACTTTTTTCTTTCCTTTTGTTCTTAGGTGCACTTTTAACTGTGTATTATTTTTTTGCACATGTGACTAATTTGTCACTGGGTGGCTAAGAGGTTATAAAAAGAAATGAAATAAGAAATCACAAAATAAATAAAAAAATAATAAATAAAATCATGAACAACCCCTTGTACTCTCACTGGGAGCCTTTTAAACAAGGCATCTTTTTCCCATCTTGTATGACTGCCAGTCTAGCAGATATCAAAGTTATGCACCAAAATAGCTACAGAAACAACAGCGTTATAATGCATTATTCATATTTAGATCATCCAGAGCAAACTTCAAATAAAATTTCAAAGGTTGTTGTGACCACTATGGCTTGTTTTGGAATTCAAAGTTAACACAGGTTAAGGGAAGTAAAAATAAGCAACATTTATCATTTCCTGTTTATCTGATCTGTGTCAAAATGAATAAAAGCTATTCTAGCCGCTCTCCTTGCTCCCTCTTTCTTCCCTATCTTTGAGGCCAGATTGGCATCTCTCCAGTAGCCTATGAGATTGGCTGCATAAATGGAATTGCCCCATTCGCCAAGTGTCAGCTGAGGGAAAAAAAAGGGGAGAAATGTGCACACTGTATATAAAATCGCAGGGTTGAAATGCACCCAAGGTGCAACAAGTACTTAAGATGCAATTCCAGAAAGCATTGTTACTGGGACAGCCCATGCACAGAAGCTAATCCTTCCCAGAGGCTTTGCCAAAAACATAAGAGATAGACTTACCTGTAATAATGCATGCAAATCAGAGGTCCAATGGATCCAACAAGAATGCCAAACAGAGACAGAGTGAAAAAAAAAGAAAAAAAGACAGCTTGTTAATCCAAACCCTCTATTTAAAACATTTAACAGCATTACTGGTCTGTTAACAAATCCTTATATTGACAAATAAAACACCATTTTTAAGATACCAGTTTACAGGGATTAATGGGCAATACATGGAGCAAAATGTTGCAGTGAGACACAAAGGACAAAGGCGTGTTTGCAGAAAGCACACCAGAGAGGCATGATATCCACAATTATACTATGTCATAACTGTGACAGCTATTGTATTCAGCTGCAAAAAATAAGACTAGAATGACACCAGTTTATGGAGAAACTGAGCTAAGAAACAGCTATTAGTCAGTAGTAAAAATGGCATCCCGCTCTGCCACACAAGCAATAAAAAAAATCTATCCAAGTTTATAACAGTCCCATGATTGAACAAATGGAAAAAAAAGGCTTGATCATTTATCACTGTCGCAGGAAACTAGTTAGCACTGGAAACTGACACCGGACACAGGTTAGACTGTTACTGGTTTCTTTTAACTGTTCTGCATAAACAGAATATGAGAAGTACATTTACCAGGTGTCTTTGTTTTTTTGCATATTATCAGAATGAGTGTATAAAGTAATCAACATTTTTAAATTTTTGAATGAGTTGTGATCCATCATACAGGACCGTTTCTTAAATGTGTGACTGCCAACAAATGAAGTTACTATTTAATTTGATTTTGTTCATTTCACTTGGAAAGTACCACAAACAATGTATGTTTGAATGAAGGCACTCTACAAGAGAAACAGGACCATTTCATATCCTATAATATATGATCCAAGTTGCTCCAGATTTAATTCAAATCAATCCAATTTATTCCCCAACAATCGAATCACACAGTCAGATTCAGAGCCATTTACATGCAGTCTATTTCAACCCAAATTGTAATGCAGCACAGTGAGATTGAGTTAGTCATTTAACATCAAATGGTAAGAAGTTATCTATCCAGCCAATATATCAAACTGGTGACTTGCTGCAATTCCTCATCCTCAGAAGAGTGAAGTTTCTACATCTGCATTAAAGCCAGTTGGTTTTTTGCTAGGTTGATAAGTTACATAGGGGAAACCTTTTTTTTTTCACATAAAATGTGAATTTTTCCCTTGGTGGTTAAATTGTGACAGCAAAGTTGGCCCACAGGACAGATCATCAAATGCATCAGCTATACACATAAAAAGGAAACCCTTATAGTTATAAAGGTATATTGACAGTCTTGTTTGATTACTTTACCCAATGTCTTATTAACTTATTAAATACCGTGGAGAGACTGATGGGTTTGTCAATGAAAACACATTTTGTCATTCAAGCAATTTAACTGTCAAACTGGGTCCTGTAAAACAAGCACAAAAATACAAAAACAGTACAAATGGCAGATCAGTCATGCTGTGGAGGCTGATGGGGAGTTAGATGACATCATACTAAAGCCCCAAAGCAAATTTTGGACTGGTTCTGCTTTTTTTTAGAGACACACTATTAAACAGGTTTGAGTTAATGCAGCTAAAATATGTTGTTTGTCTGAATAGTTACTGGATATGTATGTGTACATGGTTGGCAAATAACATGAATTGTGTTGGAGCACAGCTTTAGGGATTTTACCCATCTCAAATAAGCAAAGATTATAATTGTAGCATTCATATAAAGCATTGGTGCTCCACAGACATCCAGTAAAAATCATGTATTAAAGAAGTTTAATAAGAAACAAACAAAAGATTCTTGCACATTATTGTACTTTCAAAACAAAGCTGACCTTTGCTTTTTTTTTTTTTACATAATAAATGTTATCACTTGCATAGTTTGTTAGACATTTGTGTGAATGTTTGTCACAATTAGTATGCAGAGGCATAATGAACACAACACCTTTCATAATCCTGCAAAAAGCAACACATTGTTAAAGTTCATATTTAAACTGTCATCACAGCTTTGGCACCTAAGACACCTCCTAAATTATTGGAGGACTGAACTGCTAAAAGGAAAGCGGAAATAAATTATCCACATAAAATAATGTTATCTTCGGGAGATATCTAAATTATACCAGAATTAAGTCAAAAATGTGTTAAGATGTAATTTGAGCTCAGACATCTTTTCAGTAAAAAGTAGCTAGTTCTTAGTTATGGAAACCTCTCTGTGGCTTCTGCTGTGTAGGTCCATTGGTAGGCTATTCATATAGCAGGAGTCTGAAAACAGCTTTTAGATTATTGCTAATGAGATATTTCAGGAATCTGCCCATAATGCCAGTCATCTGTGAATGTGTAAACTGGTACATCATGTCAGTTTGCCATCAGGGAAAGAAATTAGGTTCCAGAAAACAAACACCACACAATCCATCCTACTATTTAAATAATGCTGTTTTCAATATTATACAATTATTGAGATCTATGCTCTTGCGTGCCATGTTCAGACTCAATTTCTGACTCCTGGCATCGCCTCCTTTCTTCTATTCAATTGTGTGAACTTTTGTTCTAATTAGTGCTCCTAAACAATGGCTAAAGGACATAGAGGTTTTAATATCAGTGACAACTTACCATTAAATTCATCAAGTCAAAACTGTTCATTCTGTCACTATGACAGTATTGCTTGTGCTGGCTGCTTTGCAAAGCTGCATTCTTCAAGTAGTAGTTGAAAGCTTGCAAACAATCACATTTACCATTAACATTGAGTTTTTCTACATAGTCTACTACTTCTGATAAACTGACAGGACGTTTCACAAAGATGGATGACAACAGACCAACATACATAATCTAAAGAGTCGGTATTCTCCTGCTGCACCTTCAGTTTGTTTCCACCGGACTTCCACTTGTTTCCTTCAGAAATCTATATTTCTCCTAATTTCTAGTTCAAAGAATACGGACTGGGAGAGTTTTTGATCCATCATGTTGCTAAAAGTATTATTATTAATGTGCTCTCTTAATTTTCAAGTCAGTAAAACGTTTGTCAAAACAGAAAATGCTAATTAAATCTTTTCTTTTAGCAAGGGTTATTATGGTTGATGGAATATTTGTGTTGGAGGTGTACATTTATTAGGGTACTTTATTTAAGAGATTAATGTTTAGCCAATGATCTTTTTCAAGATCAGACACAAGAACCTACTCATTTTTAAAACAATACTGAAAAAGGCCTGATGGTCAAAACATTGATCTATTAAATAAATTGTCCTGTTACACATAGAGCTGGAGTGTGCAACACTTTAATAATACTAATAATAATCTCCAGTGATCACGATCTCAGAAGCGTTTTTTCTGTTGTGCTACATATCGAATATTTTCCAAAATATAAGGAATAATTCAAAACTGTGTCCATAGTAAGCAATTTTGTTTCTGCTGCTCCTGTGAAATCATTCTTATCATATCAAATATTAATGTGCCAATGGTGAAAGAGGCATTCAGCTGGTATACTGAAGCAAAGGTACTAAACAAGACTGCAGAGGAACTTGTTCATTTCTTCATCTTTAATAAAAAAAGATACCTCACACCCTATTTAATTTCATAATTACTATTACAGAAATTGCAAAATGCCACAATTTAAAATTTAATGACAAATAATTCCACTGTCATACGCTGAAATGTCAACCTGTATCTTCTAGTTATTGTAACCAAATGGGTGAATATTTTATCATTGATTGAATCACAAACTCTGTCGAGGGAAAGGGCATTAAAGTGCAGAATTTATACAAGTAAAAATAAAAAACAGAATAATCAAAGAAAGGGCTAGAAGTTTACACAAGTGCAGCTGTGAGAACTAAGCCAACTAAGTCGACAAACAATTCAATAATCTAGTTCCTTATGCTTCATATTCTGCTTTAACTAGCAGCCGCCACCACGGCAAACGTTAACTTGCAAGGAGGGCATCTTCAAGAATGTCAGATAGCAGGAAATGCAGCTGGCATAAGCAACACAAGTTAGCTTGTTGCTAACGAATTGATGATGAAGTGTCAAGTGGCTGGGATGAGTGGCGTCCATGTGAGCAATGAATAAAGATAAGGACATTTTCACAGATTAGACTAGAGACAACCACGTCAAGTGTGATCTAAGTCATTTCTTGGTGGAAAATATAATTTCAAGAGGAAAAAAAATGGAAATTTTGATTAAAAAAAACATTCTTTGTGGGGGTTTCTCACATGCTTCTACAAGGACTTTAAGATAGATCAGAATACTCTAAAGGAGATGATCACTGGTTTTTAAACAAGGAGTGAATACGCAATATAGGTGCCCATTTAATGAGCAAAGGTTACTCACATGGGCAGATGAACTGTGGGTGTGCAGGGAAAAAAGTACGGATGTGCTGAAAAGGAAGTAGCTAATAGAACAGTAAAAAAATACAAATAAACACAACTTAGTGTGAAAGTGTTAGAATCTGGTGACATTTGAAGTAATGACTAAAGAAACTTTGAATGTATGCAATATTAATGAATGGCCTCTTTAAAATTAAACCAACAAGCAAATGTATTTAAAGGTAAAACAAACATTCCATTCATGTGGTATAACTAGGACATCGGGGTTCTTTGAGTGCCTTCAGTGTTTGCTTGATGTTATTTTCATTACGTAAGATTTTGTGCTAGATAAGAAAAGAAGAGTCACACTGTCTCTCCACAGATCTGCCTCATTCTTACACTATAAAACCATGAAGTATGAAATTTGGAAACATTAATTCAATCAGTCTCATCATCAAAATGGTTGCCCAAAGCTCCTGCTGCAGGGCTTAACGACAGTGTAGTGGGAATGAAAAGGCACATTAAAATGGGCTAAAGCATGCAATCCCCCAAAAACGGCTTTTGCTGCACTCTGCATGCATCAAGGACATGCAACAGTAAGGTCGGGATCATACACTGACAGAATACTGAATAAGTGAAGCAGTTGTGCAAGGCTTCCTGATGTCAGTTTAAGTCTGAAGGATGTAACATAGCATTGAATGTAGTTCAGTTTTCTTTAAATTTTAAGACTGCAGGGCTATCAGAAATAAATAATCTGCAAACCAAACAAACCCAAATAGCAGGGAGTGACGTAGTAACACCTGCAGCATACTGCAGGATGTACAAATACATTGTGATTTGTTCTGCAGAGAAAAATAAGTTCCTCAGCTCTGCCTTTATTTGGTGAGAGTTGTACAGACTGAGACCCTGGAAGCATCTTTAAGCTGTTGCCGTGCAACCACAGTCAGCTGCAGTCCAGTTAATGTTCATCTAACTGAAACCATTAAAAAAGATAAATGCCATTTATTTTTTCACTGTTACCTTTACATTAGTGGCCCCTATTGCAGAAGAGAAAAAACAGATGTTCTCTGTCGTGATGCTTTTTTAAATTTTCCTTTTAACACCATTTTTACACTTTAGGTGCTAAAGGTGTGAAAACACACAAAGATGTAAGATGTCCTTGGTGAGTAAATGTGTGGCGCATAAATGGCTTATTAAAGCCTATAGATCCAGTGAAAATAATTTGAAATAGCAACTTTCCCTACAAAGCAGGCACCGTGTGTATGGTCGCTCATCTGAAGGAACCAATTCAAGTCTATTTATATAACATGTATTTGTGCAAATTTAGAATACTGAACACAAAAGTAATAACAGTGTATTCATCTAAATTATGAATTTGACAAGGTACAACCTAAGGGTAGGTCACATTTCAGTGTGACCCTTCAGAGTGAATCAAAAGAGAACAGAGAACAAACCTCACCTTTTTTTTGCAATTTCACATGCAGCTTTCAGGCAAGTGTTAAGTTCTTTTCCACTGTAAGCATTTGGGACTGGAGTGTGGGAGTTGTTGTTTTAAAGCTGGCACTAATGAAACCCATGGGCCTGTGATGACAATGGGACAATGTGTGATGAGAAAGAACTTGGTCCGGTCTGTGCTTTGCGTTTGGCATTGCTTGTGTGACCATATGTGCTGGTGCATTTAGAGACTTCCATTAGACACAAAATAATAAGTAAATGCTGTTGATGTCAGGCAAAGCAATAGCAGTTGATATGTGCCCTACATCAACATTCAAACATTGTGTCTTAAATGTCTGTATTTATTATAGAATTCAGAAATATTTAGATGAATTTTGGAGCTTTTTCAAATCTGTGTCCTTTGGGGTCTGTAACACCATCTGAGGACCATCACCATGGTTAAATCATTAGACATGGACAAGTTTGCAATTCTCACGATTCTAGAGTAAAAAAATAAAAAATACTACGGTTTTAGAATATTATAGGCTCCTTACAAAAACTTTAAAACCAAAAATGTATAAAATGATGGGAAACAGGAAAACAAAACAATTGCTTCTGCTCCCAAGATAATATGGCATATTTAATAGTACAGTTAGAATATTTATAACACTTGTTGTTATTTTAATTTTGACATATAGATATAAGCAAAAAAATTGAATAAGCACCTAATTTAGTACACTCACTGGCCACTTTATTAGGTACACCTGTTATGTTGCTTCACACAAGTTACAAATCACCCAATCACAGGACACCAACTCAACTCAACAATACTTCAAATAACCCCTCATCACAAGCAAGGTGTGCAGTGGTATGTGTTGCAACTGTGAGATGCTTTCATGTTAGTATGGACAAAACTCTCTGAGGAATGTTTCCAACTCCTTGTTGAAACTATGTCATAAAGGATTAACACAGTTCTGAAGCAAAATGGGGTAAAACGTGACACTAGCAAGGTGTATATAGTAAAATGATCAGTGAGGGTAGTTTTCAGTGCTTATTCGATAGAATTTCTTTTTTTTTTTGTTTTGCCTACAGCACTTGACAAAGTAAAATTGAAAGTTTAACAAGGTGTTGAACAAGGGGAAAGATCTAAAACATGGTGGCACCTCGAGGACTGGCACTGGACACCACAATTGTCTTTAGTCTCCACACCATGAAACGTATTTCCAAACAGCCAAATTACTTTTTCTTGTACTAAGCAGGGTTAATATTTAGTAGCCTTCTTTCAGCCAGCTGACCGGACGTGTGTCGCAATAGATGGGGAGGGGCAATTGTGCCTGATTCTAAGCACATCAAAACAGCTGGAGAAAACTATAGTCACTTTAGCACTATCTCTGGCATCTCGCTAAAAAAGTGTGAAACATAGGAACATAAGTATGATGTAATATTTTAGCAGTTTTGAAACTGTAATTTGATATACCTTGATACCAGTAACCATGGCATACTATTTGTATACTACATATAAAGTAGAAATTTCTAGTTTCAAACTTAGCTGTGATTACATGTATCATATCAGAATAAACTCTAGGTTTAATTTCATGATTCTACTCTGAATGGAATTCTTAATATAAAGTTCAACATGTATAAATGTACATATTGAACATGCAGATCCTATGCATCCTATGTCCCTAAAACTGAACGTATAAAGCTTAGAAATTAGAAATAACTTATCCTTTGTTGTTACGAGGACAACACGTTGTCTCTAGCTTAACTGTAAGGCTTACATGAGACAGAGGGAACAACCAAGACTGAAAGAGGGTTAAAAGTTTGGAGCACAGAAAGTTGACAATGCCAAAACCAAATCCAACCAGATGGTCCCCAGAACAAGCGCTGCCTAGAGCAATATACCCACCCTCTCACCCCATTTTACAGTACATTGTAGCTTGAATCAAGAGCAATCAATCCTTTCATTCACTGGCAAATTGTTTACAGATGAATCTGAAAACATCTGAGTTTTCCACAGCTGTGTTATGCTATTTAGGTCCTTGTAGTGCAAATGTGCAATAAACGACATTTTGGTTTAAATGAAGAGATAGTTGGTTCAGATTTACAAAGGCATGAAAACATTCTTTCAATAGTTAAGACGAAATCTTGTGGCTTTTATTGTATTTGTTACTTTTGTGTATATTTATCATTTAAAGGTGAGTTTTGTGAGAATGAAAAAGGCACATCTAAGCACCCGGAACAAATGATTTTTATTTCCTCGGATGAAGCAAAGCACGAAGTAATCAGTGAGCAACCTTTTTTGCCCCACTCTCACAAGCCCACACACCAACACATCCCACACTCACCGATATACTGAGAGGAAAATCTGAGCCTGTTACTGGCCACAGTGTGGCAGACTCATCAATCAATCATTAATTAATGGTTGGGCCATCTCCCTGAAACACAAGCAGCCCTGCAGTCACACAGGCATACAGACACAGAATCCCAGAATCATGGACACACACAATTCAGAGCGAAATCCCAAAAGCCATTTCATTAAACTGAGCCGTGATTCAATAGCTGTAATCATTTACTAAATGGTTACTGAAAAAAATGATATGCTATGACAAAAATCCTATAATTCTGCTTTACAGAAGCACTAAAAAGACCAATGAGTGCAAAAATCACATAAACAAAATAATTTTGTCCTGGTTAAAAAAACATCGTAGTGCATTTCTGCCTTTTGGGGACATTTTAAAACATGGAGCTATTTTGTCCATTAAACAAGGAAACAAACAAATGACCATGTGACAAATGGTCTTTATGGAGAGCCCTGGCATGCACATTTTAGTCTATAACAGCCATAAGGGTCTCAGAGGGTGGGTAGGGAGAAGGAATATGCTCTCCAGTCATTGTTGTTTGAGAGGCCACTGAGCCTCTTGATCCCCGGGTAATCTCCAGCTATCCGCCTGAGTTATCACCTCTTCTGATTTAGGTCACCCTGGCTGCTTTCGGTTTTTAGGTTGTCTACCATCCCCCACACAGAATAGGCACACAAAATCCTACATATAATGGGACAAGATAAGAAACAGACGAAATTGTGTGGATACTGAGCACTTTCAACTGATTCTGCAGTCAGAGGGAAATAAGGGTATTTGAGGACAAAATACAAACCTGATGAAAGATTACATTTCCCTTTGGTTTGGAAGGTTCTTTTAACAGTTCTAATTGCATATAACTTATTCACTGAGATAGTATCACTAACTTGTTTATATGGTCCAGTTGAAACACAACTATAATAACATTGAATAATAACATGACTATACAGATGTTGTATCCCATTAATGTTTTTCTATCATTGTCTTCTAAATAAACTGTCATAGTCTATGTTAAATGCAACTGTATATGAGAAACAAAAAATGCTGTTAGTAAAGCAAAAGCAAGATGATTAACTGTAAAAACAGTTAATAGGATTACAACAACATGAGCTCACTAAGTGAGCTGGATATTTTGTTTCTAAGAATACACAGTTTTTTTTTTTTCCAAAAAAAGGAATAAATGTTTCATAATTTACAAACAGCAGTTAAATTCATCTATAATCCATGTAGAATATCTTAATTCAGGGTTTACAACTACATCCCAGATTTTATGCTTGCCTAATTCCTATTTCTAAAAAAAACCATTGCAAATGGACATTGTGGGGTTTTCCCAGGAAGAATGACATTTTCACAGATCTTAAAACTATGTTGAAAAATATCTCTACAGGGTAGAACCACTCAGTTCAAGTCCGTTTTTCAGATTTTGAATTAGAGCTGATTAACAAACTGAAATTGGCATTTACTTTAGAGCTAATAGCTAAAAAGCTAACTTTAGAATGTTTTTCAGACCACATGTGCAAAACACGGCTCAAAATTAAACAGAAAAAAGCATCGCTGTCTTTCTTCATATCACCTTATAGCCAACCCTCCCAGCCTCTGTGAGTAACAGCTTGCTCCATGGCCACCGAGGACGACTAATATCCTGTCCAGTAATGAAAAATATACACTGGGGATGAAAAAAAGAACAGATAGCACATGGGCCTGACCAAAGAGTGCCATTTTGAGCAACACTGATACTTTTAACATTTGTATCAAAGTATTTTATTTTAATTCAACATATAATAACAAAATTTAAAATTAATCTGATAAAAGAAAATATGTCAGCTAAAACACTGAATAACAACAAATATGATACTGCTACAACCAAACCTAATAAGGTAACTACAAGTAATTTAGAATTTTCTAATGCTTTTTTAATGACATCTAGAAATTGGTCGACACATGAAGATCTACCAAGTTACCTAAATGCAACGAGTCACTCAAACAGACTTAAAATGAAAGAGTGGTTCATGAGAGGGGGTGACGTTCATATCTCAGTTATTCATAAAACAGCCCACGCATTTTGTACATATTTTATTCCAAACTCAAGAACAAAACCAGCAACAGTTCGGAGCATTGAGAGTAAACGCTTCCATTCATAAAAATGGAAGCTGCAGACCCTTTGGGTGAACCACAGTCTGTCACTCCGAGCTTTATTCCTGAACCGCTCATCCTTTTGACCTCTGCGTAGATACCACAGAAAACAGTGTGTTTGCTGTTATTTTCCATTATATAATACATCACTTGTCAGTATATAGTCAGCATACCAGCCCCACTGCTACACAGAGCCACTGTTTGAGGAAAATATCAGGTCACAGTTTAAAAGATGGTTCCCAAACCAGAGTTTGCACATCTGTCTAATTGACAAAGCTCTTCCAAGTAGAGATTATCATGTTAATTTTCAATGGGATGCAAACAGTGCTAATTTAGTTTGAGCATATTGCAATGAAGCGTTATTTAGGCATTTAGGGGGAAAACACTCATAAATATGCATATGTATGTAAATTTCAGCCATGGCAGAAATCCAAGAGAAGGACTATTATATACGGTAAATTTAACCTGCCTTCCAGTTTAGGCTTCCGGGCAATTTTACAAATTATTTCTGTAGTTTGTAAAAGTGATGGAAACACAAATGTGTAAAATCATGCAGTTACTAAAAATACTGTTTGATTGTAAAACAATCAGATAAATTATGCCTCACTTTCAGAGGTCAATAAAGACAACTTATATCCATTCACTTGCAAAAGTATTCACACCTCTTGACCTTTTTTATATATTGTCACATTACAAGAACAAATTTCAATGTGTATTATTTGAATTTTGTGGTCGTGGTTTTATGAGTTGAAACGACAATGATAGATGGTTTTACAATTTTTTACAAATAGCAATCTGAAAACTGTGACATGTATTATTATTCAACCCCTTTTACTCTGACATCCCTAAATAAAATCCAGTGTAATCCGTTGTATTTAGAGATCACCGAATAAGTGATTTAATCTGCTACAGCTGTTCTGTGAAAGGCTTTGAAGTTTGCTAGAAAACATTAGTGAACAAGCAACATCCCAGAGACTAAGGAACACAGCAGACAGGTCGTGGAGAAGTTTAAAGCAGGATTAGGCTATAAAACAATATATCAAGCTTTAAACATCTCACAGAGCATTGTTGAATTCATTATCTGAAAAATGCAATGAGTAAAATTGCACATCTACATCCTCATCCCCAGATGTGTTGACTTTAGTTATGTGACTTGGGATGGAGTCAAACAAGAGGCAAAAGTAATGACTTTAAATCACCTTGATCAAATCACAAACAATTCAGGGCCTCGACTTTGACTTTCACACTAATTACTTGTAACTTTACTTGGACTTGAGCACAGAAAGTTTGCTACAATGGAACCATATACAGTGGGCAAGCGAGCCCTGGGCTTTCACCAATATTTCCTCAACATGTTGCTGCAATAATGCATCTCCCGTGTTGCTTACCTATATTTCTTTTCCATTTTACAATGACGTCAGGGAAGCTAACCATGGTGGGGATGTGCACCCTTGCTGTGCAATCAACAAAGAGGTACATGCGCAAAGCAGGCAAAGAGAAGCTATGTACAGCATCATCCCAAAAAAAGCTACTTACTCAGCATATATTTGTACAATAACATTAAGGGGAGCTGAAGAAAGTGAAAGTGATGTGGGTGCTGCAGGCATTGTGTTCACAACCTGTACAGGATGCAAGTGGTGCCAAAAACTGTGACATTAAATACACTTTAAACAAATAAAAATTGTAGGGATTAACAATGAAATAAAAAATTTGGTCAAATGACTTGCTTAAGACTCAACCTTGAGGGCTTGGACTCAAGTCGGGACTTGCATGTATTGACTTTGGACTCCACTTGAGACTTACATCTCTTTACTTGAGACTTGACTAGAAACTGGGGTGGAAAGATGTGAGACATATTCTTTACTTGCATTACAATAACTTGATCCCACCTCTAGTGCATCGTTTATATCATTACCCTTATTTGCTTTGTGAATCAGATGCTAAGTAGAACATACACTGGGCACAAAAGATTGCAAAGAATAGAACCTATTGAAGCACAATGCTAGAGTATCAGGATTTCTATTTCAAAAAACTATAATTGTTGAGGAGAGAAACAAATCCTATGATAAATAAGTTAGCAAATAGAGCTGCTCTTCTAGCAGTTGGCCCTTAATTCTCTGCATGAATGTAAATCTGTAAAAGCAAGATCATGAGCCTCCTTAAAAGGTCATGCAGGTCAAATGATTACTAGCATCCCTTGCATTGTATAAAGTGCAACTGACCAAATTAAGGATTAACTGAGAAAAGCTTTCCCGTTAAAATCAAAGGAATCAGCTGTTTAAGAGAAAGAGCTGACGCCATGTCATCAGCACATATGAAATATGCAAATGGCCACTCATTATGATTCAACAGCAGAGAAGCTGACCAGCAATTTAAACAGCCGTCAAACTGTCGTGGGCATACTTTGTTCAAAAGTTAAGAGTTCCTAACTGTTCCACAGACATATTGGGTCATAAAGACCTACTGAGTAACAAGGCAAAAGGACTTTGAAAGAAATCATTTAAAGATTAGGCTCTACATTCTATATGACCACCACTGTAACTCTCAAACCATCAGAAATGTAGCTTAACACTTTCAACTTGAAGATGTTGTTCATTAATTTTTTTAAACAACCTTGTCTGACATAGCATTTTGATATAGGACAGGATATATGTCTGGCCTTTTTCTGCAGTTCTGAAAACAAAAAGCACAAAGGTAACTTTCGAACTTGAAGATCTTGTATTAAATCAGAATAAGCATATGTTGTTAATAATGCAAGAAATAACACACAGCAATAATAAAAAATCATATGATTTAGAAGTCCATGTGGCATATTGTCAAGTCGACTTTGGAGACAGATTATATTTTCACAGAAGTAAGAACATTTCTCATTTTATCTTTCTGTAATTAAAAAAAATGTATGTAGAAGTAAGGGCCTAATGATCCATCAAATTGCAGAACTTCCTTTCAGGAAATTATATCTACTAATTATCATGTAATTACAACAGCTCTTGCTTATGGGAGGATAGAGCTTACTGAAAAACATAAATGAATGATACCCATGCCAGAGCAAAATTCAATCCATCAGTGTTTCTTTTTATGTAATGGGACATTATATAAAATATAAGGCTCCATCAGCATATGTACTTATGTAACAGATTAAAACAGAGCAACTGAATGGGATCAAATGAATGAATAAATACTAATGGTCTCAACAAATGGTCCATTATGGTAAAATACAGAAGCAGAAGAAGATAAAACAAAACAAAAAATGCCTAAATAATTAAAATAAAAAAATAAAAAACTGACATTAACAAATTATAATTATTGTCTAAACATCCGTTGAGGTTCTCTGTAGAGGCAAAAGAGATTCTGAGACAGATGGAGACCCATCTGAGCAAAGCCACAAATGAAAACAGCCATCAATCAAAGCATGTGTTTTTTAAGTAGATGAGTTGTAATGCTGGTGTTAGCGTCCCTTTGCACGCATCACTGGGAAAACAATCTCAAAGTCACAAAACATGGAATCTGGCATAAAGCAGTTTTTTAAGGTAAAGCTAGACAGCTCAAAAGTAGATAACCAAGCCAATGGTGTTATCTCCATAAATTCCATAATAATCTGCACATTCAGTATTTGCTCAAGGGCACACTTCCCGTCCGCTTTTACATTTCGGTGAAAAATAATTGAAATTTATTATATTTTCTCATCTAACATGTCAGCATCTACTGGGGACTTCTACTTTAGCTCATGTTTTTCAACTCCTTCAGTGTTAAAGGTGCAGGAGAGCTTATTCATGGAGTAATTAGAGACTTAACAATAAATACATGAAGCAAAAGAAAACTTGATCAGAATAATTTTTGCATATTTGTTCTACTCCAATCAAACAGAAAGAAGTCATTACATATTGTGTGTGTGTGTGTGTGTGTGTGTGTGTTCCTGTCTTGGCATCACAGTGAGAACCATTTTCCCGATTTCACCATCAAAATGAGGACCGTTGGTACCAAAGTGAGGACATTTTGCTGGTCCTCACGACCTATTTTGCTAACGGTTAGGTTTAGGACTAAGGTGTGAATTGAGTTTAGGTCAAGGTTAGGGTTAGGCATGCACTGGTAATGGTTAGGTTTAGGGTTATTGTCAGGGTTAGGGCATAGAAAGGGTAGAAAATGACTGAAAATCAATGCAAGTCAATGGGAGTCAACACATGGTCCTAACTACATATAGCAAAACAAGAGTGTGTGTGTGTGTGTGTGTGTGTATGTGTGCTCATGTCCCCATACAGTTGTCCATGAGCAGGGAACAAAAAAACATAAATGCGGATGGGAAGGTGTGGAAGACACAGAGACAGAAAGGATGAAAAGCTAGCATTCTCCAAAGGTTTGAGATATGTGCATAGCTATATTAAGTTCAAGCTGTATCCTATCAAACATCTGAAGCAATAAGCTACGGCCCCCTTCATAAGAGATCCAATCATTTTGCAAACATATTGTATCTTGGGTTCAGCAGTTGTTGTTTTTTGCTTCTTTATAACAAACAAATCCTTTGTTTTTTGAAGCCTTACATGACAAGTCTTGAAGAATTTGAAACTTAACTATTTAATAGGTTATCATAAACCGGCAAGATAAATAAATGCAAAGGAAATAAGGGCTATAAATATTGCTGATTATACTACACATAGTAACAGATGTCCACTGAATATTGATCCAACATGCTAAAAAGTCGTGATCTGGGTATCGAATTACCATAATTCATTTCGCTTTATTGCACGGATATATTTTCAATATAAGCCTCTTTGTCCATTAATAAAACAGCAGCCATCTCTGAGTGAGCATGACCTGCAGGGCTGTTGACACCAATGTGTCTACACCTTTTTACATCCGTCTCTGTGAGCGACGCGGTGGAGACTAATGTCCCACGCCTGTTAATGAGCTTGTTAAACCCCGTGGCCCTGTTTCCATCAAGAGTCACTAACCATCCTTCGCCACATGTACATCTCCATAAACTTTTATTGGCTACCACCCACTGCATTCCCAGACATTAACTGTAATATGACATGTGTTGGTGGAGGAAATGGAGTAAAAAAAAATATATATATACACATGATATGATTAAAAGAGGAGTCCTGTACGAAGAGAGCTCCTTTGTAGTCTATATATAGTTCAGTTTATTTCGTGTGCTCAAATTATAGCTCCTGACTTTGAATGTGGCAAGATACACCTAAGTCTGTCAGGGTTTGTGGTTGGTTTGGACCAGGATACAGACAGAAGCTTGGAAGCCACATAGTCTTAGAAGTCTTCTTCTTTTAATCGAAAATAAACAAATGGCTTAGACCAGAATATGGAGCTGGAGTCACAGGAAGATCAGAAGAACAGGAGGAAGCAACGGGGAACAAGTGAAACCGGTAAGCTTTCATACAGAGGGAAGTGAATAGTGAGACAATGGGAAGGAGAGGCAGGTAATCAGGGTGAGTACTGACAGGTGTGGTGATCAGGTGTAGGGAACTGAGGGAAATAGGTTACTATGGCTAAGGGGGAAACTGAGATACGGAAACATGAGGAGAGATTAAACTAAACAACAAACTTAGGGAAACAGATCTGAAGGGAAACACTAACTAGGCAAAGCAGGGAACAAGAAACTAAACAGAACATAAGCAAACATAACTAGTACCGGAGGGTGTGTTCCAACTACAGGGGGATCACACTCCTCAGCCTCCCTGGTAAGGCCTACGCCAGGGTATTGGAGAGGAGAGTCCGGCCGATAGTCGAACCTCGGCTTCAGGAGGAGCAGTGTGGTTTTCGTCCCTGCCGTGGAACACTGGACCAGCTCTATACCCTCTACAGGGTACTCGAGGGCTCATGGGAGTTTGCCCAACCGGTTCACTTGTGTTTTGTGGACCTGGAGAAGGCATTCGACTATGTCCCTCGTGATGCCTTGTGGGGGGTGCTCCAGGAGTATGGAATCGGGGGCCCTTTATTAGGGGCCATCCGGTCCCTGTACGAGCGGAGCAGGAGTTTGGTCGGCATTGCCGGGGGGCACTAAGTCGGACCTTTTTCCCGGTGCATGTTGGACTCCGGCAGGGCTGCCCTTTGTCACCGGTCCTTTTCGTAACTTTATGGACAGGATTTTCTAGACGCAGCCAAGGGCCAGAGGGGGTCGGGTTTTGGGGGACCAGTGGATTTCGTTTTCTTCTTTTTGGCAGATGACGTGGTCCTGCTGGCCCCCTCTAGCCATGACCTACAGCATGCGCTGGGGCGGTTCACAGCCGAGTGTGAAGCGGCTGGGATGAGGGTCAGCTCCTCCAAGTCAGAGGCCATGGTACTCAACCGGAAAAGGGTGGCTTGGGCCTCTTCAGGTTGGAGGGGAGTTCCTGCCTCAAGTGGGGGAGTTCAAGTATCTCGGGGTTCTTGTTCACGGAGTGAGGGAAGAATGGAGCGGGAGATCGACAGACGGATCGGTGCGGCTGCCGCAGTAATGGGGGCGCTGTGCCGGTCCGTTGTGGTGAAGAGAGAGCTGAGCCGAAAAGCGAAGCTCTCGATTTACCGGCTGGTTTTACGTTCCTACCCTCACCTAATGGCCATGAACTTTGGGGTCATGACCGAAAGAACGAGATCCCGGATACAAGCGGCTGAAATGAGCTCCTCTGTAGGGTGGCCGGGCACTCCCTTAGAGATAGGGTGAGGAGCTCAGCCATTCGGGAGGGGCTCGGGAGTGAGCCGTTGCCCCCTCCAACATCGAGAGGAGCCAGTTGAGGGGCTCGGGCATCTATACCCGGATGCCTCCTGGACGCCTTCCTCGGGAGGTGTTCCAGGCACGTCCCACCGGGAGGAGGCCCAGGGGACGGCCCAGGACACGCTGGAGTGACTATGTCTCTCGGCTGGCCTGGGAATGCCTTGGGCTCCCCCCGGAGGAGCTGGAGGAGGTGTCTGGGGAGAGGGACGTCTGGGTGTCTCTGCTGAGTCTGCTGCCCCCGCGACCCGGTCCCGGATAAAGCGGAAGACGACGAGTATGAGTACGAGTAGAAACCATATATCTATTGCAGCACTATTTTGATGGAACTCTAGATAAACATTTATAAAACATTTTCAAATTTAAACCTACAGATAAAATGATCCTGTAGTTGCTGGGAGTACACACTTTGTCTCCTGTGTGCCCTGTAATCCCTTCAGGCTAGCTTTGCAGGTTTTGGCATGTTAGCATGCAAGAGCATTCTTCCTAGAACCTTGTCTCTGTATTTCTTTTGCACCTTGCCATTTGTTGCCAGGATTGAATAGAAATCACACTTATTATACACTGTTCAAAAAAATAAAGGGAACACTCAAATAACACATCCTAAATCTGAATGAATGAAATATTCTCATTGAATACTTTGTTCTGTACAAAGTTGAATGTGCTGACAAGAAAATCACACAAAAATCATCAATGGAAATCAAATTTATTCACCAATGGAGGCCTGGATTTGGAGTCACACACAAAATTAAGGTGGAAAAACACGTCATGTGTCATATTCCTTTCCACCTTTTTACGACGCATTTTATCCTTCTTCTTTCAGTGTGGAATTAAGATACAGCATACAACTTGAATACATTTTAACACCAGTGATTAGGTACATAACCTAAACCTAACACAATTTACTGTAGATTTTGTCTAATCCTCACAGGACCAAAAATATACACACAGGCTCAAACACATGCATACACCCCCAATAAGATTTTAATACATTTTCTTTACCAAGCTGCAAAGACACCAAATGCTTTTTTGTGCCCATCAACAATATTCTGGCAGTTGACAACTAACGATAACAACAATGGTGGTTAAATTGGTTGTTTTTGTCTGGTGCAAACTCTTCTAAACATAGTTTTAATTTTCAGTAAATTGGAGAATGAGGCCATTCCAGATGCTTAATATTAGCCTGCTTTATCCATTCCAAAACCTGATGTGTGTTTGCTCGGATGTGTGTTTGCTCTGATGTGTGTTTGGGATAATTTGAAACTTGTAACTGAAAACCCAATTATATGCAATGTTCAGCCATTAGAGGGGAACTTAAAGACTTTAGAGGAACTCATTCTTCTATATTATTCCACTGACTGTGTGCGATGCACCAGTAGCACTCGCGGTGAAAGAGATCCTAAACATGATCCTACCCACTTCATGCTTGATAGTACTGTGTTTATAGGTTTGAAAGCCTTACCTTGTATCCTCCAAACATTATTCCTGTTACTGTTACTAAATAGCCCAATCTCCAACCATAAAACCCCCCGCCAAAAGGAAATAGGTTTCCTAATGTGGGTAGCTCCAAGTTTAACTGGTGTCTTGGTTAGCACTCTCTCAATGTTGATGTCTCACTCACTTCATTGTGGGTAGCATCCCTGGTTTCCTAGTACATTCCAGTTTAGCATTAGTTTGAGCCTTTTTGATTCTTCAGTTGTTCCTGAATGATTTTTCTTCATTGGAGGGTGACAGCTTGGGTAATTTGGTTGAAACTTGGCCACAGTTGTGTTTTCCAATGGGACAATGATTCCCAAAGCACACCAAAACCTATTTTGGAAGGACTTCTAAATGGCCTCCTGAAGCCTGAACCTTATCCTTAATTAGACATGTATTAACAGTACTTAAAAGAGATGACCATGCCAGGAAACCAACCAATCAAAATTACCTCTATTAGTTCTGATGAAAAAGCTGTCAAATATCCAGTCAGAATTATGCCAGGACCTTGATACCAGCTACAAAAAAGGTTTATCTAGAACTTGATAAAGGACATTTTACCAAATGATAGTCGAAGTGAATGTTTATGTTTGAGCCTGTGCATATAACAGAAAATCAAAAATAAATATAACCTTGTGCAGCTACGTCTTGTGCTTAAAATACATTGAAATTGTACAGTCATTTCACCTTCAACAAAGGACAGCTCAAAATTAATATGACATTATCCAAATATCCAACCAGGATATTTCCATTGCCAGGACAGCAGTGGTGACAATATTTCAGTTTATTTGATTGAAATTGCACCAATGCACAAGAAAACTCATGTCAAGATGCTTTATAAAGATGTCGGACAGATCTAATTCACATCCAATCAAATCCAAGTTTATTTCAATCAAACACAAAAACATTCTGATCCAGATCCAACTGTAAGACTACCACTTTTCAGTCACTTATAATATATCACAACTGGATCCAACACCTATTTATATCCAAAATTACTGTATGTACATGTTTACTCAGTAATCAATGGATTTAGGTTTTGTTTTTATTTATTTGTTTTTTTTTGCCACTCTTTTTTGCATTACTGTTAGATTTTGTTAATACATACATTTCTTCTACAAATAGTATTTTGTTAAATTACATTAGTAAACTGGGATTTCAATCATAAACATAAATCATGTAGTACATCTAGAGGGAGCACAGCGGATCACTGGATGTGACTGCAGTCAAAAAACAATCAGCCTAAAACTGCACACTGTGCCCTGGCCAGCCACCCTGACTCACCAGTAACACTCAGAGGAATTAAGGATGCCATTCTGAGCAATTATGGAATTTAGTGGTAACACTGTCAGAATGATTTGGCCAGACAGGAATGATTCAATTAATAAATCATAGGTCATTAGCTTTTTTGTCTTTTGGCCAGCAGGAAAAAAGGCCAGTCCTAAATGTAGGGAATGACCACTAAAGTGGACTGTAATGTAATTTTATTTTCAGAGCTACTATCAGATGATGAGGAGCAGAGACAGAGAAGCAGACAGAATGACAGGTGGAGAGTCCCTGTGAGATGGAGTAGAACACTTTTTTGTTTGCTTTACTTCTTCCTTTGCTGTCTTGTTCTCTGTATATGCTCATGGCGGGCAGGAGCACAAGTGGACGGATGTGTGCCTAATCATATCAACTGCTGTTGCTCTGCACGTCTCAAGTGAGTCACATACAAATGATGCTGAAAAGCAGATAAAATGGACTGTCAGCTAAGTTCAAATGCACTGACAGAAGCTAAAATACTGCCAGTCCCTGATATAAATAAGGGAACCAGGAGTCCAGCACCTGCCAATGCTAACACAGTAAACAAATTCATATGTGCAAAGACTGACACAGAATATTCTATCTTGTGCGGTATATAGGTTTCTAAATATTCAAATAATGACACCAACATCACACACAGCTACAGTAGCAATAAATCAAAACAAGTGAAAGCTGCTGAACCTTGCTTTTTTACAGTAAATTAAAACTGTATTATATTTATATAATATATATTTTATATATATATATATATATATATTATATTATATAATATATTAGTAAAAAATGGAGTCTAAAAATTTAATTAGCTGGCTAATTAATTGAGTCATTCTTTTATGGTGGCCCGTCTTTATTCGTATGCTGACGTAAATGCCAATCTTAATTTGCCAACTGTAGTTTCAAAACAGCTTTACCTTAATGGGGCACTTTGTAGCACTCCATTAACCTTCTGTCACACTGTTTCCTATCTTGTCATGTAGCTTCACATTTCTGAAAATAAGCCTCAAAAGGGTCTAAATGTGGAGAAATAAAGTGCAATTTTAGGAACATGGCCTGTCATGTCTATGAAGCATGTGTGTCACATCTGATGCACCCCTGTCTTGTTAAGGGTGTGCTTATTCAACAGGGTAAAATTCAAAATGTTCTACCTGTTACATTTACAGTTGCATCGCGGTCTCTGTTTACTTTACTTTTTTCCAAACTCCATGATCTTGAGATGAAAATTTAAAGCTGTCTTGAAGTAACAACATAATTATTAATTCAATCATTTAGAAAGTAGTTTAGAATGCCACAGATGTCACTGCTCCAACCATTAACCACACTCAAGTAAATTAATTTTTATTTGTGCAGAGAGAGCATCTGCAGAGCATATCATGGGATTAGGTAATATTATTATTGGCATATGGATGCGGCATTTGAGCACACTTGTGTTAAATCTGATTAAGTGGCATTCATATATCTGGCGTCTCAGATGTTGTACTGAAGAATTTTTCAACATATCCAAAATTCAAGTTCTTAGGCTATACTGAAGTGTTATTTACTTAAAACTGCATATCTTCTAATGCTATTTGCTATCTGTTAGGGTTTGAAAACTTTTGTATTGTTTATCACTCATGCCTGTACCAAGTGCTCTTCCTTCCCACATGCCACAGAAAGGGGGATGAGGGAGAGGAGTGAGTTATGCTACAATCAGAAACATCTGGGGGCTGCTTGTACCAGTCCCCACTCCCTCTCTGTTTAAAAGCAAAACACATGTACCATAACCCTTCTGACCACACACACACACACACACAGACACACAGACACCCCCTAAATGCCTGAACTGTCTGTTGAACTGTGTGTTTGAACCACATATATAAATAAAGAGAGAGTGTGCCAACACTTTGTAGATTTGCACTGCAGTGTGAGCTACTCTTGCGCAAGAAAAATTAGAGACTCTGTGTCGTTCCTCTGAGTGTTGGCTAATTAATACCTAACATTAACTGGCCTTCGAGCTGGAGATATTTAAGAAAACTAAATGATTTTGTTTTCTTTACAGTGACCTAAGGATCCCTGGGGACCGCCCACGCCGACGAAGCGCCGCCGCGCCGTCACACATAGGCTTGGTGGCTGAAAGGCCCGGTGTGTAACTTCGCATCTGGCCGGTTAGTTTACTCGCTTCGCTCGACGCCGGGTGACTCTCGGGATTCAGAGTCACCTAGAAGTCGGCTCAGAGGTGAGACGTTTCGTGTTCAACATTAAAGAAAGGTTATAATAAGTCGTGGTAGTGTTCTCGCCGTAAGGAGGGACAGCAATTGGACAGGTATTATTCCGCCGAGAAGGAATAGCGATAAATTAGGTAGGATCCCGCCGTGAGGGGATCAGAAAACGGACTAGGTAGTACCCGCTGTAAGGGAACTGGATAATTGGTTGGGTAGTCCGCGTAAGGGAATAATAAAATTAAGTGTAAGAGCTCATAAAATAAGCTAGGTCGACCATACATATTGCTGAATGGACATGAAAATACTAACCGTGTGAGTGCTGTTTGTGTTGTTTAGAGACTAAGCATTTTTGAAGAATCACAGCAAGATTTCTGCTGGTTCCTGTGTTTTCTTTTGCCCAGATCGGAAAGACTGTATTGGTGATTTTTGGGAGAGATAAAGGTCGGATTTAATCCCAAGAAAAATTAACACGCTGCGGATTACTCGCAGTAGAAAGGCATGTTAATGTCCTCTCCTTGAATCTTCATGCCAGTGAACTTATACTGGAACATTTATAGTATTGTGAACTAAAATTAAACATCATGGGGAAACAACAAAGTAGACAAATTAGTTTAGAAGGGAATGTAAAGTTTATGGAGAACTATGTAGAAGGAGCAGGTATGATCTGTCATAGATGGCATAAAAAGCATGTGTTTCTTGGGCTAAACTTAGATACTAAGGATATCTTAAAAATTACAAGGAGATTAAAATTAGAAAATAATGAAAAACCAAGAAACCAACTAAAAAGGAACAGAGACAGGTCGAGTATAAATTCTCAGACAAATGGCTGGAAGAAAGTATGTTAAGGAGACATGCAGGGAAAGATAAGAAGGAGAAGTTGTGAAGCAGACAGTGAAATGTATGCTGTATCACCACCTCACACGGAATGTTCCTCATTCAGTGTCATTGTATTGCCTTACCAAGTCTCATTCTTTCTTGACACATGCAAGGCATATCACATTAACCATCATCTCTAATAATTGATTTAGGTCGGAGTGGGGAGAAAGGAGGACATCGGCTGAGGGCCAGGGCACCCTGTAAAGGTCATACAGGGAGGGTTTTAATTGGTAAACAATAAGATAAGCAAAACAAAGGGTTTGCGGGTGGTTTTAGCAATTTTCTACACCTTATAAAAGGAGAGAAAGCCAGCCGGGCAGACGTGCGCTGAACGAGTAAAAATGGTTTCCGGAAATCAAAGGGGCATCAGGGTGACGTCCTCTCCGAAACTCTGCGATTTATAAAGTAATGAAAGGAAAAGGTGGGGATGATTGTGTAAATGTTTAACAGTTGATGGATGGAGATGAGAAAAAATAAAACATAAGAAAAAGATTAAAAAAGCACAGAGTGCATCAATTAAGGGGTTAAAGGGTTAAAACTTTACTGCAGGAAGTTTCGTTTGTCTTAAATGGTGCGATCACTTGGAAAGAGGTAAAGTGAAAAGGGACATTAGGATGGGGCGAAAAAGAAAGTTGTTTTAAAAGGAGTATAGGGATTATTCTGGAAAGGAAGTGACGGACCAACTGACTGACTTGACTGATAATATTTCTGTGTGCAAAATATGGCAACCTCATACTAAACTTTTCTTCTGTCTCTCCACACACACACACACACCACACAATACACATATATGGATTTGAGGTGCCACATATGCGTTTTTGAGTCTGACTTCAAAAACCTCCCTCCTAGGCTACTCCACCATAGAGACGCTTCTTACAGGCAGGCCTGAAAAGGGAGAGTGGTCTGCTGCATGATTGCTGCAAATGGACAGTGTGAGTTTCCACCAGGAACGAAACTAGAAGAAGTCTGGCCCCTACAAACCCACTGAGCATGGACACCGACCATGCCGTTTGCCGGGCAGAAAGCGATACACTGGATTTATATGAAAGCACATCTTCTGGGCAGAAGAGAGAAAAGGCCGGAGCAAGTTCTTTCTATGAGAAGTTGAAAGTGGACAAGAAAGGAGTGAATGTCCCACCAACACACCTGGAAGGCTGGGGTTTTTTTTGTTTTTTTTGGCCTGATCGAGTACTGTGTGCCATGACAGTCGAGCGACAGGGACAGAGCGATTAAGAAAACTGATGGGGGTAATGTACAAACACACACACATTTGCACCATCTTTTTTCTATTTTCTGCAACGAAGAGGAACGCTTATTACCGCTGCGCATGTGACGCTGCTTGACGTTGACAGATATAGGGGTTAAAAAATATTATTTAGGGTTAAGAAAAAGTATCTTTAAAGGTGAACTTAGACTCATTTGATATTTTCCAGTATTTTTTTTTTAGGACAAGCAAAGTTATTTTCATCGTGGATATTTCAGGCAGTGAAATATTCTAGGTATAGAGAAAGAGTTACATTTTTTCCCAAAACTCAGCCGTAATAATGTGTTTATATGTTATTTTTCAGACAGATCTCATGAAGGAACATTTTAAAACCATGGCGTGCGTAACACTTGATGGCTCTCCTTCAATATTGTTTTCTGTTGTCAGAGTTTGTATCCCATAAATCTAATGGGTATGAGACTATTTTAAAACAGCTTAGTTTTATTGCAGCATGGTCCTTATACAGTCTCTGACACAGTACTACAGTGGTGCAGTTTGGTCCGCAAGTGCTAACTTACGCATATGGAAGGCACATCATTGTTTTTTTACAAGCCGCTGCCTGGGAAGGGGTTAATAGTTTTTTTCCTTCCTTCTTCTGAATCATGAAAGTGTGATTTCCCACTGTACTTATATCCGGTTCCTGACAGAAAACTATGAAAGGCTTGGTCTGCAGTTTCTTTTTGTTTTGTTTTTTTTTTGCTTGGGGAAGGAAAGGAAACCTAATCTAGTTCTGGTGCATGGATATTAAAAACACCTTGTTGTATTTCTGAAGATATCACCAGAAAACTTTCTAAGAATAATTGGTTTGTCACACATTTCTTGGGCAAAACAAACTTTAAAATGAGAATGGAAAGAATTGGGTTATTTTTGAAGGTAAGAAAGAATCGATTGGACTAGTGGTACACAAAAAAACTTAAACTAATCTCATGTATCCTTAAAGACTCTGCATAGAAAAGGCCTCAGGACTGTGGAATTATTTCCACCACAGTATTAAATTTTTAGCATGCTTTTCCTTATTTTAAAACAGATCTGGTTTGTTTTGGTTTTAGGGGGGGGACTTGGGTTTTTCTTTTAGCATAAGGTTATCTGAAGCTTTTATGAACTGGGTTAGGAGCAAATATGATCGACGTAATTAGGAGCTGTGACACTAGCATTTTTTTTTTATCTGATTATTGTCCAAGTGGTAACATAATACATAACAGGTTATGGGGATATTAAGCCAATCCTCAGGCTGCAGAAAGCTAGCATCATTGTTTAATGCAGCAGTAATTAACCTGTGGTTTCCTGATCCTGAAGCCCGTGAGCCATAGATTTTGGTCCATAAAATTATAATACTTAATTAAAGGTAGACCAATTCCTATTAAAAAGATCTAAGTTCAATGATGAGTTCCAGTCATTTGGCTTGGAAATGCAATAATATTCAAAATTTCTATTGGGGAAACAGATTGGGCTGAAGAATTTGTTTGGGAGTCAAGCTTATTATCTTAATTTCTGGTTAACTTTAACACTGCAGTTATGTTTTGGTTTGCGGTTATGCCATAAAAATGTCAAATGACAAAGCTTAAAAATACTATTTGCATTTAACCTGAGCAGAGAAATTCTGAATACAGCTGGATCAAATTGAGCACACACAAAAAGAAAAAACAATAACTCTCAGGATTGTAGTTTATTATTATTATATTACACAGTTTTACAGTATAAAGAATTGGCAAAGGTTTCAGCATCAGTGAATTTGGATAATGTTAGAGAAAACTGCTGGCTGATGCTTCTAGATAGTTGAGATCTCTTTGGAGTATGTGCACTCATGTTTAAAAAGGATCATGAAAGATTGTCAGAATAAAATTGACTCAAATTACAGCATAAGAGATATGGATCGAGAAAAACATATTTGTGAAAGAGATGTTAAAATTCTTGAATTCTTGACGCTATCAAATTGCCATTTGTCTGTCTTTGATGTTTGTCTTGGTTTGGTTGGATCGTCGAATGTTTGTTTATGTGTTGCATGACATAATATGCATGTTTAGAATAATGTTTCTAAATCCAGAATGATTAAAACCTTGAGTTTCAGGAGATTAAGAAAGCAGCTCTGTTTTCTGAGTAGGTGCATTAACAGTTTGCAGTTTAAGGTACACTAGCTGGGTTGAAGAAGAAACTGGCGGTCCCGCCTATAGGTGCCCATTAAGAGGCTAAGGCTGCCTGACTCTGCCCATCTACCAGGTTTGTCATTGCTTTGCCTTTCATGGTGACGCTCAGCACACCCTTCCTGAGTTTTAACACTGTTTAAGAGACAATGGAATCAAATGCTTGTAGTGATTGTTGCCTCTAAATGGTTTGTTTGTATAATAAATTAGGATGTAGATGGACATTTAGATTATGTGTTTTACTATAATAAGGTAATGAATAGTTTAAACTAATTTGAAGAATTGTTTTGCCATGAAAAGGAATCATTGGTGATTTATCTAGATGAAAGTTTTCCCTGGTGCCATAAAGTTAACTGACAGTTCAAGATATGATAAAAGTAAAGAATATTATTTGATAAAGGAATCTGAGTCCTGACATCACATTTGGTGGAGAATTATTTATTAAGATTAAATTTCGTAGAGTGTATGATCAAAAATTAAATTAGATGTCCATTAATCTAATACTCATCTTCCTACAAGACAAATCAGGGATTATGTGACTTAATTCTAAGTGAGGACATTGAGAATTGCACAAACAACTGAAGTTTGCGTTTTGTGTTAATGCGAAAGAATTACGGTTAAAAACATCGGATTTTATTTACTTTTTATTTATGTTATTCGTTGTGGTAATTCATAAGTGTCACCTTTGGCAGAATGCATTTCTGTGGTTTTTTCTGTAATGGGTGAATCTTCGGTGACCTAGAAGTTTTTTTTAAAACTTTTTTGCTTGGATTGCCGCATGGGTTGGACCCTGCACCAGAACGAGAGGAAATGTTCAGGAATGAATTACAAAAAGTTTGTAGCACTCATGGGAAAAAAGGGAGCTCATACCGCCAGATGAGGCTAGTGCACAATGCGAAAGCGACGTTGTACTTGTTGTATATAAATAGGTGCATAGTTCCTTAGGCTCACATTCTGAAAGTATGGTGTTGATTCTTTTGTGAAATTTACATTCCACAGATCTAGACCATTTTGAAATTTTCTTTGGGTATTCTGAAAATATGGAAATAAGACCTGTAATCAGGCCTTCCTCAAACACAGCTGTCACATTTTTTAATATCTAGAATATTTAGCTGATGATCACTGCTAGTATACTAGGGGAGTGAGAAAATTAATATTTTGATTTTGCTGGAGGTTTTGACTGAAGTTCATGTAATTAAGCACCTAGGCTGAGAATGGGACTTTTGAAATTAAAAATTAGCCAAGGGTCTTGTGAAGGCTTTGCTTATTGTTTTCATTACGATTAAGACTTTGACGTTGTCTGTTTGATTCAAGGTATCCTAATTGGCAGGGGATATTGCTAAGATTTCTACATTCCACATCTTGTGTGAAGAGAGGATGTGTGTTACTGTCAAAACTGGTCCATTGGCGTTTTCAAGTTCACAGATTGTGAAAGCTGCATTGCTGAAGAACAGCACTTCAAAGGTTCACTCCTTGATTCAGGAGAACACAGTTGAAGTCCAGATGCTGGGATGGTCCATATCAGAGCCTACACGTTGTCAGGTGACGCAGAAAACGTGACCACCTGGGTCTATGCTACACTGGAATGTGTTCATGGGAACACCACCTGAGCAGCATCCTGGTTCTAAACCTCCTACCTAGAGGAGTTTCCTACGACCACCCGACTTTGAAAACTTTTGTATTGTTTATCACTCATGCCTGTACAAAGTGCTCTTCCTTCCCACATGCCACAGAAAAGGGGATGAGGGAGAGGAGTGAGTTATGCTACAATCAGCAACATCTGGGGGCTGCGTGTACCAGTCCCCACACCCTCTCTGTTTAAAAGGAAAACACATGTACCATAACCCTTCTGACCCCCCACACACACACACAGACACACATACACCCCCTAAATGCCTGAACTGTCTGTTGAACTATGTGTGTGAACCACATATATAAATAAAGAGAGATGGTGCCAACACTTTGTAGATTTGCACTGCAGTGTGAGCTACCTCTTGCGCAAGAAAAATAGAGACTCTGTGTCGTTCCTCTGAGTTGGCTAATTAATACCTAACACTATCAGAAGTATATCCAAATGTAAATATCTCTCCGCTTTTTAAGCAAATACAAGCGTTATAGCCTTTTTTCAGCCAGCTGACCAGCAGTACACAGAAACAAATTGGAGAGGGGAAGCACTGCATTACTCTAAGCTCCATACAGCCTGGGAAACCTAATGTTAACTTTTTCAAACCCTGGTATATCTTGACACAGGTAGCCAATCCTTGCCTAGCTGGTGGAATAGTTGCATTTTTCGTACTTTTTTATTTACCATTACACAGTGCCTCCACCACTTCCCATGAGCTTTAGCATCTAAGCAACTAAACATAAAACTAAGATGTGGGCATTAAGAACAGTTAGAGTCAATCCAACTGGCCAGATATATAATGGTGATGCAGTGCATAAATGTTGATCGCTGTAATTCATTATAATGTTTAGCTCTAATACACGATAATATTGTAAGCATTAAGAAGCTGATAACTAGCCACCATTTCCTCAAGCTTGTGTAATCAAACAATGACTCCAAAACGAACTAAACAAAGCTAAGCTTGAGTCTCATAAGTCTATTTACCATTAAGAGAACCTCTGGGAATTTACAAATAGTAGCATGCAAAATGCATCAGAAAGATTACACTAAAGTCACATCACTGAAAGTTTTCAGAGGCTTGACGTAGTTCTATATTGCACAGTATGAGCAGAGATACTCAAATGCTCAATTTAGACCTTTTATTTTTTATTGATGTAATAATTTAGTATAACCTGACAGCCTTTAAAAGACTAATCATATTGCATGTGCAGTATTGTATTTGTTACACTCTTTTAGGAATACTCATGTATTATGAACATGACTTTCATGTAGCAAGTGTAGTTCAGGCTGAAGTTGCAGGAATGACTCATCAAGCTATTTTTCAAATGCACAGTGTAAAGTTTGATTAAATGAATTCTGTCACTTTTAGCTGAAAGCCTACTGGTTTTTGCAGAAAAGGTAGTAAACAACACTGTGGGTGTCATCAGATGTTTCCAAATAGTATCTTTAGGGAAGCATTTGCAACTGCATGGATCAGGCAGCAAGCAGCGAGAGTGTTACGCAGAATTCAATAAAAATCCTTCAGTCTCTGTGCTGGTCTATAAAAAGCCAACTGTTATTAAAGCTGGAGACAGGTGAACCTCTGTCAAATGTGTTTTCTTTCTTAAATTGATCATTTAAAGCCAAAATACAAAAATATTTTGTTTTCTTAATTACTTGCATTTTAAACCTTCTCCTTATTTATCTGGTCTCAGGTGCTGCACATCAAATAATATATGTATTCATTTCAGCAATCAGGGATTCTCATGTAGCTCCATGAGTATGTGAAGGATAATTAAGGCCTAGCTGAGATGAGGCTTGAGTTCACATAGGGCAGTTAAGCAAATGCTTGAATTTTCAGGCCCACTGAAACCTTTAATTTAGCACCTCAGTCTAATGGCATCTCCTGAGCCCTCTGAGGGGTCCTGCCAGAGCAGCTATGATTAAAAGTAAAGCAATCTTTCGTCGGGGCAGACCAAAAACTATTACAAAAGCACTCTTAATTACAGAGGGACTGCAGACGCATAGCCAATTTCAAGCTATGGCCTTCCTGCTAAGAGACTTGCACAGCATCACATTTATCTGTCGTTTGAGAGGAGAAGGTGACCAGTGATGATGATGCTGTTCCTCCCCTGACACGCACATATCTCTGCCTCACGCCCCTGGAGCGTGCCAACCTCACACCTGGCAGGGAGCTGATGAATGGCAGGCAACCAGCAGTGCAGGCAATGCTGCTTCTCTTTCTTCAGTCCCTGATGTTTGGCTTGGTTGCTTCATGGTCAGTAATTAGTAACATAAAAAATACTAACGTCTTTTTTTTTTGCATCTGCTCTGCTATTTTATATTTGTAGTAGTGCATTGGTCACAGGTATAAGAAAGATTTAAAGCATGTCATTGCCCCCCCAAAGGATTTTTTCCAACTGCTGGGTTGCCATGCTCACCACACAACAAGCCATATCTATTTTCCTGTTAAACAGTCTGGCCTTTTAGCCTTCCCAGTGGACAAGTATCCTCCATTTCTCCAATCCTTCCGGTTTGTCCGCAGGGCCTTGATTCCTGCTGATTTCACAGGGTCTCTGCTTGACGGTGTGGTCTCCTCGCAGCTAGATGCAGTACGGTCATTGTACACATCAAATCAAAGCAAGGAGCAATCGATAAGACTATGGTCTAATGTTTATCAACACTACTGCTCAGCACTGTGGGGGCAAACATGCACAGAGCTGACTCATTCTAGCTTTTGGGAAATTAGAGGGAACACGATTCTTTAAAATGCATGAAAATGCATATTTTTATTTATGTATATAATTGACATAGGGAATGCACGAAGCAGGCTGCATGTATGAAAGGAAAGTATAATGATGGATTTCCTACCTTCCACAAAGGAGCATATCTGTAATCAGGGCTTAATTCACAGTGCAGCAGTATGCACTTATTAATTTTAAAACTACTAGATTTCATGGAGGTGGTGCTCTACATTTAGATTGCATGCAGATATTTATTTTAAAGAAAAATGTGTTGTTATGAATACATCTGAAACTGTATGAGTCTTTAAAAGCCCTTTGGCTGTCGACATCCACATCCCCACTCTGCTACACTACAGTGATATTAAAAAAAAACAAAACACTATGTACACTGCATACTGTTTCCAGCTCTTTTCATAGCTTACCTCCATCTCTATTAGAAGATATAAGAACATCCTATCTAAGCTCAGGTAGGAAAAATAATTACAGATGTACCGATCAGGCTCTTGCTGGGCCAAACTGACATCAGATTTTTTTTTTAGGTTTAACCCTCTGACTCTGATTTTGACTGATTCTGATTTTTATTCTGAGGATTAAAACACATTAAAGTAAAAACAAAAACAACAGAACGTGCTGCAGATTTATAGTTTGAGGTCGTAGGTTTGAATCCAAAAGAAAATGAAGGAATTACAAGATTATCCCAATTAATAGATTAAAGTACATGCTGTCATTGAGTAGTTTATAGAGCAATGAAATAAAAAAAATAAAAAACAACAACTGTATTTGACGTGCTCACTCAAAGAAATGTAAAAAATGTGCAGAATTTTTTATGATGGAAAATGAAATAATTAGAAGATGATCCCTACTGATGCATCAAAGTAAATGCTGTTGGTTGATGTGTTTAAGGACCGAACAGAGTCTTGAGTTTTGATGCAGTAATGAATAATTTAAAATATATATATATTTGCCAGTATATGACCTACCGATTTCAGTTTTCACCTATTTACTTTTTTCCATCCTTGAGGAATGCAACACATAAATGTAAAAAATGTGCTACATATTCTTTGACAAAAGTAGTAGATTTGAACTGCAAGATTATACCTATTTTGGTATCAAGGGACACATAGATGCATTTATGGACTGAAAAAGGAGGCAGTTTTTGATGCATTTAATGACTAGGAAAAAAAAATGTTTTGGAAAATGCCACATAAAAGTATAAAAAATGTGCTGCAGTCTTTCATAGAGTTCCAAGTTTTCAGTTGAAGGAATTTCAAGATTATCCCCATGTTTGCTACAAAGTAAATGTTCCTAATCTTTATCTGAATTTTATTTAACTAAGGAAATAACTGCATGCTGCTGGTTGATGTTAACAGAGCAAAAATAGTCAGTTGTTAGTTGGGATGCATTTAATGAATTGGAAAGGAAAAAAGAAAACAAAAAAAAAAAACAACATTATTTGATTAGAGCTGGCTGATCAACAGGAAACTGACTGACTTAAATCTTTAGCCAACTGACTGTTGCATCTATTTTAATAATAATAGGTAAAGCTGGTGGTTGAGGTATTTTTTAAAATAACTTGTTTTAAGATGTCCCCTTTTTCATATCACCTATTAGTGGTTTTAATGTTATTGCTGATCAGCAGACATACTTGCAACTTTTTATTCAGTTTGTAAACTAAAGCAATGTCCTCTTTCTCCTGGCTCTCCCGCATGGATGTCTCTTGTCAGGATTTTTTATATTTTTTCCATCTTTACTGCAAGTCAAAATGGTAGAATGGATGCAATAAACTTGGGTACCATGAGATGTAGGAAGTCTGATCATCAACATTATTGCCTTTTGATTTGTCAGCTGTAGCCTGTAGCCTGATGATTAACCCACATTGAATTCTGCCACATCATTTCCACCTACATGATAACAGCAGGGCGATACATCACAAAGCAAAAAGAATTCAGTTGACCAGCTTGTACTACATTTTGTTCTCTGCTGGATTCCCAAACACTTTATTTGGGGAGATTTGCCTCTGTGTGTTCCTATTGAGTCTGTATCTGTTTTTCACAGTATCAATGTGACATTGGCCACAGTGTCATTTCATTCTGATTTCCTGTTAGACGTAGATGCACAAAATAAAATTTGAAATCAATTTAGGTGAAGCACATTTTATTTAGACCTTTCATGCAGGACCAACATTTTGAAGAGACAACCTAATATATCATCACTAACTTTTCACATTGGCATACATATATGTGTTACTTTTGCATGCAGATGACCCCAAACAATGCATACATCTACCAGAAAAGGAAATTGTTGGATTACCATGTAACTGATTCCGCGAGAAACATGATTGTGAAAGGTTAAAATGTCTGTACTGTATTCATAAATCTTGAGCTATTTTTTTTTTGCCATATTACAAAAGTCAACTTTAATTAATTTTTAAAAGATTTTATGTGATACACCAACACAAAATAACACATAATTATGAAATGGAAGGAAAGGAATGCACGGTTGTCCTTATTTTTACAAATACAATTTATAATAATAATAAGTGGTTGGTGCATATCTATGCAGCCCCCTTTAATCTGTTATCACTAAACAATATTCAGTGCAACGAATTGCCCTCAGAGTTGATAGTAAACAGAGTCCAGCTCCACCTTAATTGAGTAAGCAAGTAGAGCACTAAACAGAGAAGCAGCCAATAGCCTTGTGGTAACTCAGGAGAAGCTCCAGAGACCCCCAGCTCAGGTGGGAGAATCCATTTACAGCGATTAATTGTACACACCATAAATCAGGTTTTATGAAAGAGAAAGAAAGGAAAATCATGTAGTCCAATAATGACATAAGACGTCTTGTTTGCAGCTTGCTACAACTCATGTAGGGAACATCACAGGTACAAGAAGCTACTCTGGTCAGATAAGACCAAAATTAAACATAGAAAAGCAATACAACACATTACCTTGATTGCACCATTCACATGATTAAACAAGGTTCTTCAAAACCCTTTAGGACGCAGCAAAAGACTTAGAATTGGCAAGGAGGTTCAACATTAGGCAGAACAATGAACCTAAACATAAAGCCAGAGGTAAAATGAGAGGGTTTAGATCAAAGAATATTAATGTGTTTGTTATGACCCGGCTCAAAAGCCGTAACAAAATAAAAGGGGGGACATGACACCAAAATAGTTTTTAGCCCTTGTAAAGGCATTTATTTAAAACAAAGAATAATCAATCTGTATGTTGTCATTGTAAATGTTTAGTGTGCTGTAGGTCCATGTTGTAAGGGTAATCAGTAAGGGAGGGTATAATGAAATAAAGTGTTGTTGTGCAGTGTGTGTGTGTGTAAAAGGAAGTCATCGTGGCGGCAGCGTAGCTGGTCTCACAAACCCAAAGAAGCAGCAACGTGGCATGCCGGCGCAAGGCCAGGAGCCACTGATCTGGAAGAGGTCACCTATCTCGAAGAGGCCGCAAAAACTCATTAGAGTTGAGGCGGAAGCCCTTTTTATACCATCCGGGAACACCCTAGCCCCACATGATCCTATTAAAATGCATAGTTTCTGACTATAACATGACAACATGTAAAAAAGTTGAGATTGTATGAATGATTTCGCAAGGCACATGCACTATTCATTGTTGGAAAAGTCCTGGCCAAAACACGCTACATTGTACTGCCAAGTAGTGTATTAATTCAGATTGAGAAAAAGAAAAGAATCAATAAAATGAAGCATGCAGATACAGATTTCTGCAGCTATTGCATGACCCACTGTCTTCTCGACAGCTTACAAAACATAATCATTATTTTAGCACTAGAGCAGCTAAGCAAGGCTTACCAAGAATTTTATCACTCTCCCATCATATGCTGCATGGTATTAGCATAATGCGAAAAATGATTAGACACCCTTTATCTCTGAATCACATAGGGTAACTATGCAAAAGCTGTCCCAAGCAGTATCAGCCATATGTAGAGCTTACCACAGCATTTCATAAATAACACCATATTTGATGCAATCTTGGAAAGGTAAGGGGGAAAAACTGTTGTTTTTTCCTTCAATAAAAAGCAGCTTGACAACACAACAACCAGAGCTAAAATGCAGCTTTAGAAAGAAAAATACAAACAAATGACATATATTTTCTCTCCCAACAAGGAAATACAGAAATACGAAACACTGAGGCAAGTGTGTGGACAAGTACAATCCTCATTAGCTTTTAGGAACACAAAAACATTTAGCAGATTCAACAAAATCTTCTAAAAGACCAGAGTAGACAATACATTTATTCTGCCACGTTGTTTGGAAAACACAACAGGTCTGTTTAATGAATGAAATTTAGCTGCTCTTACAATATAAGAAGCTGACTGGTTTTATTTTTTTTGTGAATGCATATGATGATAAAAGAAAGTAAAACTCATTTCAAGATTGTAAAAATCTTTACAGGAAAGGAAAATGTATCCATCTTGTACGTGAAGTCTAGTTGTGAGAAAGAGGCTTATATAAATTACCATATCTTAAGGGTATTAATTAAGAACATAGGATTCTTCATATTTCTTCAAACAAACAAAAAAAAAAACACACAATTTGGAATATCTGAACAAAGCTACTGCTGGATAAAATTTTGTAATAACTGCCCTCCTTGTGAATAGAGAATAGCCTACAGCAGGATTTGCAACCGTCCTGCAACTTTTGGGTGCGCCTCTGCTCCAACACACTTGAATCAAATGAATGGCTAATGAAAGCCTTTGCGGAACCTGCTGACATGTCAAAGAGTTAATTTAGCCTTTTGATTCAGTATGTTGGAGCAGGGATGCATCCAAAAGTTGTAGGACTGTAGTACTTGAGGACTGTAGTTGCGGACCCCTGGCCTACAGTAATCATTTGGTCTCATTGCCAAAATCCCAAAGCTGTATCCAAGGCTTTGGGACCTCAGAAAACCACAGTGAAGGCCATCATCAGCAAATGGAGAAAACATTTCCACTCTTTTCAGGAAAAAAAAAATTACTCCAAGAGCATATTGACAACTCATCCAGCAGGTCACCGAAAAACCCAGGACAACTGCAGACCTCACTTTTCTCAATTAATGTCAGTGGGTAATGTTAAGCAGCAAGACAGAGACTGTTAAAAAGCTGTGTAAGTTACGTGTGAGTTACCCTAGGCCAAAGTCACTGCTGACTGAAAAGAATTTAAATATTTAAAAATATGTCCCCAAAAACCTCCTGATGATACTCATGACTCATATGCACTGGCGAGACCAAAATGGTAACAGGTTAGTTCAAAAAGCTTCCTTTACCTTCCTTTACCTTGCTCTTTTCTCTTGCTCTCGGTGGAAGACACACGTGTTTTCTCTCCCTCCCTGCTGGTCCCTGCTTCTGCTTTTTGTCTATATTTTTCTCAGAGCCTCGCTTTGCATATCCTCCAAACTTGTAAATTATGGATTTGGTCAGCTGGACTCTCAACGTAATTGATCAAATTTTCTTTCGACGGGAAGACAGGGTAAAGAAGACCCTCTTGTCGTTCTTCTCTGGATACATAATGGATTCTTGGCAGCAGTGGAAGATTGTGTGCCTGACAAGTATGTCGGTCGCAGACGTAGAAGATGTGTACATATTTGGACTTTTGATAACAGGATTTCTGCTTTTTGGAGTTGGTGGTTACCTGACTTATTGAGTGATTCACAAAATGTGGGCGGCTGTTCAAAGCATTCCAAAGCTGCCTGCGATTATTGGATGGAGTCTGAAGAGCAGAATCGCAAGCTGGACACAGCCTGGCAGCGGTTGAACTCAGAAGTTAAAGGATATAATCTTGGAGAAGTTGTACGCTCGAGATCTGCAGGAAGTACCAGAAATTTGGCTATTTGGATTCGCAATTGAGACATACCAGTAAAACTCTTAAGGTAGTTGGAAATTCACAACTGCCTGAACCACAACATTTATTGTTTTTCTAAATCCGGTACCCCAATGTGGCCTTGGCAACTTCTGCTGACTATCAACAAAATATCTCCTGGATGTTATATAAACACGACGCTCTTCCCCAGCACTCCCCTACCAGCTGTGTGCTGATAGGACTATGCGACCGACTGAGAAAACTTCCACCTCTCTTCTCAAGGACAATGGCGCTTCTATCAGTGTTGACAGTCTAATTCTTGCAACATACTCAGAATTATATATTGGCACCCTCAAGATTCCACCGTACCCTTGCTAAATCTTTACTTATGTGTGTGTTGCTTACCCCTGCTGAGGTTTTTTTGTACTACTTCAGACTGTATTCTGCTAAGAATAGAGTCTGAAATACGATTTTTTTTCCTCCTATCTTACTTTACCTAAATGTGTGATTTCATTACTTTTCATTGATTTTCAGATTTCTCAGAAGGATTACCAGCAAAAGCCAATTATTATTAGTATGTCATTACTTTTTCATTGATTTTTAGTTTTATCAGAAGGATTACCAAACATTAGTAGTAATTTGGACTTTAGCTGCTCTTACACCAATGACCCACCTTTCTTAATTAGACTACAATGGAGTGTTATTACTTAGTTCAACTTCAGTATCAGTAAAAGCAATATATTATTAGCACCTGAAAATGTGGATTAAAGCTGTTTTGTACCAGAGACTCAGCTTCCCTAGTTAGAATTCAGTGGAATGATGAGACTATCAATATTATCATCTTCTTTTAGCATAAGATGCTTTATTATTAAGAGTGGCTTGGAACCAATTTCAACCAGTAAACTTGGAAGGATTATAAATTATTATTACTCTCAAGGATTATTAGTGTCATTTGATTTGTTTTTCTGTGTCTGTGTCTGTATCTGTGTCTATTTTCTTTGTGATTGTATTGTAATTGTTAATTGTATGTACAGCGCTTTGAGTGTCTCGTTACTGAAAAGCGCTATATAAATAAACTCACCTTACCTACCTTACCTTGATAATTGAAACCCTCATTAGAAATTTTGCATTTTGAAATTTGCGTAACAGTTTTCACAAACAAATAGTGAAGGAAGATACTGTATATTCATCCTAAATTGCTGAAAGCACCGTAATGGACATGGTAAATCCAAAAATGTTAAAAAACAAAACAGCTGGACTTTTTGTAGCTAAAGACGTTTCACTCTTCACCTGAAGGGCTTTCTCAATTCAGATATAGTGAGGGAGAAATTCCACGTTTTAAGTTGTTTGGGATGTGTCGTTGTGAACATTTGAATTCACATGCAAATTAGATTCCCCTAAACTTGGATTTTTACCCAGGTATCATTGACATACCTGAACCAGTAGCTCAAAGGGCTCTCTTTTCGACTTCCTCCATGTAGAGATTAGCCATAATTGGTGACACTGAAGATCCCATGACACAATCTGTAAAAACTGTCATCAAGGGAAACAACTGCACTGACGATGCCCTTTTGCTAAAGGAGTTTAATTAGCATGTGAATTTAGATGTGCAGAACAGCACATCCCAAATAGCTTAAAAGCTTGGAACTTCTCCTTCACTAGCTTTGATTTGGGAAAGCCCTTTAGATGAAGAGCGAAAAATCTTTAACTACAACAACTGAAGTCCAATTGTTTTGTTTTTTAGCCTTTTGGGGATTTATAATATGCAAAACCAAAATGTGTGATGTACAATAGTAAATAAATGTAATTCAAAGCTAAGTCAATACGGACAATCATGCTTTTTGTGTACGAGCACTACAATGTGCAAAATCACGTTATTAATGTTGAGTAAAGTTGTCGATTTCAAACTAAGTAGTGTATTTCAATTTAAGAGTATAGACAACCTACTAAGAAATATGAACAGTTCAAGATGGCAAAGAAATTCACCAGTGATGAATGTAAAAATCTTAGAATTGGATTTACTCCTTCAACGACATCTTGTAAAATGTGCATACAAATTATATAATAACAAATCTATTTCTTTCAAAGTTATCCTGTTAACATGACCTTTGCAGTATTTTGCAATTTTAATAATAAAAAGACACTCTGCTATACACCAAAGGCCAAAAGGAATATTTGTCAAGGCTCTAACTTTTCATTGTTTAATGAAATAAACTGATGGTAATTCTTTAATGGTCTAAGATGAGATGGAAAGCACCAAGTGCAACTTCTGATGAACCAAACTGAAATTATTTACTGCGGCTTCATCTGGAATGCAGGGATGATAATGATGGGGTTCTAAATCGAGATTAAACCTCTGACAAAAAAAGGACAACCCTCAAAGAACATATGGCACCATCATGTGTTTTCCTCTTAGCCATAAGAAACAACATTAAAGTAAATGTTAGTTCTATAAAAAATATGCTGCAAGATTGCATTTCCATATAAATGTTGTCATACATAAACAATGTTTGAGAGTTCCTTGCTTTTAACACTGGTTCAACAGAGCATGTGAATTTAACAAACATGATGTCTAGAATTTTACACAGCAGCTGTCAATATTATCAAGATATTTCCATGACTTCCAACTCATATCATCAAAATGTAAAGACGGAACAAATCAAGGCTTAAGGGACAACACTGTATATTCAAGCTGAGGGGTTATTACAAATCAGTTAAATAGCATGTTTTTTTTGTTTTTTTTTCCTGTAAGTAAAAGCCAGTCAGACAATTATTGTTGTTTAATCTGTTGCTTTTTCTGGGACCATAATGTTGCTTATAGTCTTTGTACTGCATCTGCCAAGACGTGTGCATTACAACAAATGTATTATTGTTTTTCCTTCTTCAACAGAGGAGAAATGACATTGAAGTGGCACTTGTGATGCCATAAATCATCAGGAAACTGAACTAGTATTCTGTAAACAGCATATGTGCAATGCAGACCTTCAGAATCTCAATGGCTGCTTTATAGGATGGTGAAAACCTCCACGGTGCCTTGCGAGTATTCATAGCCACTCAAGATTTTTCACAGTACCACCACAAACTTTAGTGCATTTTACTTCAGCACAGATCAGAGATAAAATTGTTAAGAAGTGCAAAGCAAGTTAAAGCAATATTCAATCCATCTTTTACAATGGAAAGAATTTGGCACAACTACAAACCCACCAACAAATGGTTGTCCACCAAAATGAAAGTTGGAACAACAAACACAGCAACCAGACAAGCAGCAAAAAGGCCCATTGTAACTGTAGCGGAGCTGCAGGGATTCACATCTCAGGTGGGAGAATAATGCCTTTTTTCCATGGGTTCTACTTTGGCCGGCTTCACTCCAGTCAGCCCATTTTGCAACCGTGTAACCCTATACATAACCATGAAAGGTGGTGGGAGTTTTATGTTGTAGTTGCGGGGATGATTTTCTTCCCCTTAGCCCATTTTGCGACCGTTACCATTACTGGCTTTTCCGGACCGATACTGGCTTTTTTGGTCCCTGCTCGTCGGGGTTGACCAAGACCACAATGTCATATAAACAGACTGCTGTTCACTGATTGGCCATGAGAGTGCTCAGGCTTATGTCAGTGGCACAAGAAAGTGTTTGCTGTGGTAGCAGAGAGAATAACAAGCCATGGAATTTACAGCACACTGCATTGCCGGGAAAAGCTAAAAAAAACTCACGAGAGACAACAAAAATATTAAAGATCACAATGGCTGGAGTGGGTCAAACCAAAACATTGTGGTGGTCAAAAATCTTGGATGCCATGAACATTGTCATGCAAGTTGTGCATGGCTCCATTACCTCGCTGTTTTAAGACGACATGATGTGCAACAGTGAGTGTTTACTTTATAATGAACAACACGCGACGCTGACTGCTGGAGGAGTCAGCACCATCAACTGAAACTGAACAAGTTTAGTATCAAGTAGAGCGTGGTAGAGCAGAGTGGAGCCATGAACTGGAATGGAAAAGTGACATAAGTTGACATTCCACAATTTTGGCCATTAAGTTAGAAAACCCTATATATAACCCTGGTATGTGGTGGCAGCTTCATGTTGTGTTTCATCTTTTAAATTTCTGGCAAGGTTTTACAATCATTGTTCACTGATGCTCAGCATTCAAGCTAACTGAGCTTCAGTGAGTTTGCAGAGGAGAGTGGTTATACAAAGTATTGACTTGGGGAATATATTTTTTTAGATTTTTATTGGTTTAGAAACAACATATATCAGTTTACATCTACGTTACAGTTATATTGTAGCATGTTTTTATATTTATCACATATAATCCCTATATAATACACTGTAGGTTGAGGTTGTAATGTCACAAAATGTAAGCAAACAGTTTTGAAAGGTTATGAATACTTTTGTCCTGTTTTTTTTTTTTTCCAGGTGCCACACCGTAATTGGTCAGGCATGATCTTTGCAGATGATCCTCAGAAATATGTCCCCATACATTCAAATGAAGATTGTAAAAATTTTAACACAAAAATGTAAAAAGTGGGGAGGCGGTGGTGGTGAAGCAGTAGGGAGCGTGACCTATATACAAAGGCCTCAGTCCTAGACACAGACAGCCATGTGGGGTTCGAGTCCTGACCCCAGAGACCAATGCTGCATGTCCCACTCACTTCCTGTCTTTGAAAAAATAACAAAATTAAAGGCCACTTGTGTCACAAAAAAAGAACGTAAGAAGGGCTATTTATGCACACTCTTTTTGAAATGATGCCATTTGTTTAAACTATTTCAGCCTCAATTTTGTCCCTCTCCATTTACTTCATGTTGCGGTTTTGCATTTTTTGCTGCAAATTACGAAGGAACACCAAATATATGTATAACTTTTGCACATTTGAAAGCATCTACCTGTAGATTTCTTTCTTTTCTTACACCGCTTTTCTGCACTACCCTTCCTCTTGACTTTCCATTTTGCCTTCGCTGTCTACATGTGCATTTATGCCTACGCTAAGCAGCTCACACTAGAGAATTCAGCTGTGACCAATGTCCTTTCGTTTAAGTGCGGATGAAACGCTGTGCTTCTTATTTTAAACAGTAGATGTCACTGTTGATACCATCTGCCTTTTTACATGAGGCCAAACTTTATAGTTAGGCTCGAGCAGGAAGGCCTGCAAGGGCCTATTGTAATCATAGGATTTCTTATTATTATTATTCCGGGGACTTTTTGCAGGTCAATTTGGGGGCTTTGCCATGCACCAAAACGCATATGATTTTACCCAAAATTGTTCGTGAAATTTTTGTTCTTTAACGTTGTCAGTGGGCGTAGCCAAACATATTAGCCACGCCCCCAGACGAGAAATAGGCCAAACCGTAAGTCGTAGAGATCTGAAATTTGGCACACAGGTAGAGCACCTCAAACCAAGAAAAATAGTTTCTTAGGGGTATGCCCTAAAACACACAGGAAGACGGCCATTTTGGGTCAAAGGCCAATTTTTGGCCGTTTTTCACTTTTACTCACTTCGAACTTTAACGAACTCCTCCTAGGGATTTTGAGCTATTGGTTTCATATTTGGTCAATATGCAGTTAAGGCATGGGAGATTAAAAGTTATCAAAATCGTGAGTTTTCGGCCATGTTTAGGGGGCGTGGCAGGGGCACGTTCGTGCCCAAAGTGAAAAAATGCAATAACTTTCCCAAAGAAATGCGAATCACACCATAGTTGGCATGAAGGAGGACCTTCAGGTTCCCGACGATCCTATGGGGTCATATGCTGAAATCATCAAAGCCACGCCCCCTGAGAACAGGAAGTCAATTTTTTTACTGGGAAAGGTCACTATCAGTCTGTCTACGCTCAATCAACTTGAAACTGTGTCAGGTGACTGATAACTAGTGGGTCTAACTACGTTTGAAGCACAGTGACTTTTCATAAAAGGGCGTGGCCGTGGTTGCGTGGCGAAGTTGGACGTCACGCCATACGTTTGGCTTTAATTTCCACATACATCATCTGATCTGCACCAAATTCAATGTGATTGATCCTAGTCCAGTCCCCAACAGAGATCTGATGACATATGTGGTGGGCGTGGCCTAATTCGTCCACAGCGCCCCCTAGAAAATAAAAAAAAATCAGCCCCACGCCATGCTTTGACCGAGGATTGTGAAATTTGGTACACATATGTATGTTGTCAAGTCCTACAAAAAAGTCTCTTGGAGCATTGGTCCAAACCCTACAGGAAGTCGCCCATTTTGGATTGAAGTTGCCATTTTGACCCCGGAGTTGCCCTTACTAGCCCGCATATCTGAGCAAACTCCTCCTACAGCTTTTGACTTAGAGACTTGAAAATCACTCAGTATACTCTTAAGGCACTGGGGACCAAAAGTTATCAAAAGCTTTTTGCTACATGAACGTATGTGGGCGTGGCCAAGCCTTCAAAATTTGACGTCTCACCATAAAACACGAAACTGTTATAGTTCCTACAAGGAAAATCACAAACACATGAAACTTTCAGGGATTGATCCATATGACACCCTGATCAATATTTAATGGTCAAATGCTGACATAATCGAAGCCCCGCCCCCTGAGAACAGGAAGTGTAATATTTCACTTAGTGTGGTCCATGGTTAAACCCCTTCACCCAACATGAAACTGTCACAAGTGACAGATGACAGATAATCATGAGTTAATGATGGACATGTTGACACAGTCAACTCATGACATAATTTCAGCCCCACCCACAAACAAGTGAATGCAGCTTGCATCTGGAAGGTCAGATTTCCCCCAAATTTTGAATACTTGTCGCCAGACCAGAATTCTGCATGAGTGAAGATCATGACATGACGCTCACACCGCCACCTAGAGGCGACATTTGGAATTGAACGGCGGTCTCCTTGGTGGCTTGCAGCCGGCGATGCCAGGCTCCCGCCGTCGCTGCACAGGCTGAGTTGCGCTGAGGTGCGAGGGCCTTCAATGCTGCTTGCAGCTTTAATTACAGTTGTAACTTTTTAGCCATTTTTACAAGGCTATCAAAGATTTGGCAATAATTCTTTCCTCTGTGTTTGAACCGTGCTTATGGTCATAAAAACAGATGGTCATTCAGACATTACTTAATGCTTTTCCTACGTTGACTGTGAGAAAAATATGGATGTGTGCAAACAGGAGGCAGTGACCGACCACTCCCCACGTAAACAGCCCACCTGGTGAGCTGCTGGTGCGAGTCGTCACGAGTATAGGATGTATAAGTCTAACATCAGAAATCAATGAGACGTTTATGGCCAACTTGGTTAACATGAAAAAAATGCAGGTGTACACCATTAGCAGTCCAGCCCTTGTGGTACTATTTTGGTTATTTTGCTCAGACTGACAAGCAATTACAAAATAAAGATACTTACGGTAAAACAATACAATGCCAAAAAAATCTAATCTCCAAAACCTGCTGCTTTTTCCATTCCGATCTCACAGTCTGCAAATTCCAACTGATTTCAAATATTCAGTGTGTGTGTGGGTGTGTTAGCAGTGTATGTGCATTGCTTTCTTTTTGTTGCTGTTTTTTGAAGAGATTTGATTTGAAACATAAACATTCTGTAAGTCAAGTAAGGTGTCATGTGGGAAAAAAAAGAAAAGAGAGAGAGAAAGAAAGAACAGTAGGGCGCCACTGCCTAAAGTTGTTATGGCAGCTGCAGACACGTCTTTGTCTCTGTGAAATGGAGCATCGAGAAGCAATCAAAATACCTGCTGAATGCTATTCTGACCAAATAAATCTGACAAACAACACGAAAGACACTTTAGGATGAATAGAAAAATATTAGAAGACAACTTCATCAGCATGTCTCAGAGTTGCCAAGATGACAGATCGTATTTTTTTCTTTCTCTTATTACTGTTTTGTCATTTTTCTCCTTTCCATGCACCATGAATGCTGATTTTGGTCTTTCTGATGATACCACTTGACTTTCATCAGCACGCTGCTGCCTGACTGACTGGTTTGAGAAAAGGTGCATAAGATCATATAGGCCCTAAGGTCAGTTCTACAGACAGATATGTTAAAAGATTTTTGAGTAAGATCCACTCCATAACCCCCAATAAAACTTATTCACATGCACTTTTTCTTCACACTTTTAAAATAAAACTTTTGGCTCTAGCTGGATCCAAATTACCTCTTTCCAACTCAGTTAGGTGCCTCCTTATAATCAATGGATGTACCATTTAGCTGTATAGTTTTTCATGTGTTCCAATAGAAACATGTTTATGGTCTCGAGGTTTTACCCTATATTTTTCACTTTACCTTTTCCCAGCTGAAATGTTATAAAATATCATGAGTAGCAAAACACATTCTAAGACCTGGCCTTAGGGAGAAAAACAGCAGAGCTCAATACACTACAAACATTGCCATTTTATGTACCACATACACATACAGCATTTCAAACTAAAAACAGAAAGTATGCATGCACAGCTGAAGAGAAATAAATCAGTTTGGGAGGTTTTAAAATCGGAACAGTCAGCTGACACCTCAAATCAGCTGTGTATTGGACAATATATTTGCTGGGAGCATAAAATAATTTTCATATGGCTTTGGTTAAATTACTATAAGCATGTTGCAAAGGACACGCTTAGCATGGAGTAGGAATCTACTTTAGTCGGTGTGGAGCTCAGGAATTTAAACACAAGGTCAATATTTACTTATATTACATCAAAACATACCAACCTTGAGTAAAAATTGATGTTAAATATTTACAACGGGAATGCCTGATGTAGTGCATAAGAACACGTATTCTAACTTGGCATATGCGAGGTTCCAAGGTCGTGAAAAGTTAAAACCATGGTTTTTCATGACTTAACATACTTCTAGATGCATTAGAAAGTGTTGAAGAAGAGTTTTCTCTTAATGCATGGAACACTAAGTTGCAAAGCACAGCCCCTCCCCAAGTGGTGTTGAGCACTGTCGGTCAGCTGGCTGGCAGGAAATAAAAAAAGAGATAGAAATATAAAAAATTCTTAAAGCTTCACTTATAAAGAGGCCCGGTAAATTGTATAGTTTTACACATTTTTGCTTTTGCATATTTGTGCAGATAAATTAAAATAGCAATATACAGTGATATTTGATCCAAGGTTATCGTAGTGTGAGAATCTCAAATTGCACCCTGCCTAATTCTAACTGAATAAATCAGAGTATCCATTTTTGTTTTATTTCCATTTTTCATCTTGCTGCAGAGACACGTATCTCAAGAAGAGAGTAACACTATTTCTTCAAAGAAATAAAAAAGAAACTAATCAGTATAGCTTAAAGTTCTGTGAATGAAATATTAAGTATGTTATAGTTCAATTCATGGTAACTTTAAAGCTAAATACAAATGTATGATGAAGTTGAAGGGCAGTAGTTTTAAAATATAATATACAGAATTGATGCTGCAATAACATGAAAGACCATATCAAACAAAATGTTTGATCACTTGGCTAAGGAAGTCAAAGCTTTAAGCTATAAAGCAACTACAAATGGAACTGTTCCATGAGCTTTACTAAGACTAACCTTTTCATGAGGAGATTTTAAGTTTCTTGGCATTTATTTAAACATCATCCACTGTAGAGTAAAATAAATATAAAACTGTAGCATGGATAGTGATGAAATGGCAGAAGACACAAAATACATAATCTGTCTTTTTTTTATCTAAAGCAATTATAAATAAAACTTTGCCTTCTCCTAAAGCCTTTTAAGCAAAGAGTGTAGATGAAAAAAAGGAACACCACCATGACAATGTGGTCATGTACACATGGTTTTATCATTGCAGGGCAGCAGGCAACAGTCAAAACACAGAGCTCCTTGTGAACTTTAATAAAGAGACACAAAGGCAGACGAAAAGAATCCTGACAGACGTCAGAGATGGATGCTGCAGAGATGTGCAGAGAGGACTTGAATATGCATCAGTTGACAGATAACTGTCACTTTTGGGAGATCTTAAAATACGGTGCAGGCTCCGAGGCCATTTGTTAGCAAAATGTAAACCAGAGGGTGAATGAAAAGCAAGGCTTTGAACTGTGTTTTTAGAGCAACCAAGTGGTCACTGATATTGTGTTTTATAAAAAAGTAACACAATTTTTACAAAAAAGCTAGATAATTAGAAAGTTAGATAATTAGAGTGTACAAAAATCTGCAACTTTTAATGCAGAAGTATGTATACCCCTTGAACTTGCGATTGCAATAACTCGCTTAGCTTTCTGTTCACTGCTTCAGAAGCTTGTCAATCAGCCGTTCAAGTAAGGCATGAGTGTGGCAGATGAGAAACATCTTAAACGTACTGGACAGCGGGGTTTGATGTTATGTGCTAGACCAGGATTTCTCAACCCTGGTCTAGCACATAACATGAGACTGATGACGTAGTGGTCAAAGATACCCTCAACCAATCCTAAAGATCCCGAGTTTGAACCTCGCCAATATTTAGTTGTTTTTTTGCTTTGCTGTCGGTTATATGCTGATTAAAAAAGACTTTACAGCCAGTTTTAGTTCCAAAACAGTCCCTGGGAGACTGTCTCTAATGGTAAGCAGCAACATACCCACCTGAGTTTGGCTTGCAGCTCTATTACAGAATCGTTAAAGGCCTGAGCCGCCTGCAGCGTATATCTGCAATGGTGTGAAAGGTTTTCCACTGTACTTTCTCAGATTCATGGTGGGTTGGAGAAATGCAACTCTGGTATAATACTTAAAAGGCTGATTGAAATTTGTTTAGTTTAGCATCTCATGTGCAGTGTGTAAACTTTCCTAGTGAAAAGTTCATGTTGAGACAAAGCTACTTTTATCCAGTGAGTTTGCTCGAACCAACTCTGAGGTAAAGGAGGGTGGGGCCAAAATTTATAAATTATTTTTAATATTTAATTTTTGCTTAGTAGCTAAAAATCTTACGGTTAGAATCGTTAGAGACATTGTAAACTTGTTGGACCACAGGGAATGATCAGATTCCTTTGGGTTAAAAAAAAAGAATATGTTTTCTCTCTTACTTTTAAAAATGAGGCAGCAGTTGCTCAATTTGCTCCATTCAGTCTATGTTGTTCAGAAGAAAACTCTAAACTTATTATAGATTACTATTCTGACTCTATGCATGACATGAACACTGGAGAGCCAATACATGGATTCCATTCCGGATATAAAAATGTTCTTTGAAATGACAAAAAATAACATGACAGCAGTTTTATACCTTTTGTATTTAAACGTTTGTATGTACACTGTATTTGTAGGTCTACCTCAGTTCTTGCCCCAGCTGTTGCAGTTGGCTCGGAGGAAGCCTCACAGCTGATAGTTTTCATCTAGCATGAAAGTAGTGGAAGGACGATGATTGCATTTCACAGTAGGAGCTGAAAGGAAGCTATCATGGCAGTGAAGTTTGTTTCCACAAACGGAGTTTCTGTTTTGCACCTGTCTCTCTAGAGCGGCACAGTGAAACTGAAGATTTTTGTGACCTTGCCCTAAGCGCCTGAAAAAGATTGTCTTATGTGCGTGAAAATGCCTCTGTATGACATATGGTTGTCACACTCCGAGTCGTGTCAGCCTCTGTACGTCCTTGGTTTCTTCTTCTATGCCTAGATCTCTTTTTATCCAGCATGTCCTATTTATTTAAAACAGCAAGTCATTTTTAATGTGTTATTTGGTGTCCAGGAGAAAAACAAAAGAACACACAAAACTAACCTAGAACATCTAATTTTAAAATTCTTTCCTTCGCCTTTTTTGTATAAAACCAAGATGTAGATTTTGTTTTTATGAAATGGACCCATGAACGACACTCTACTTTCTTCACAAGTCAGTATAAACTATATGCTCCCAGAAATGTGTTTCTAGATAAAACGTATTTGCCCCCATGTTATTATTTATTGATTTAGAGAGAGCCAAGCAGAGATAGAGTGAGCACCCGAGTGTGTCCAAATTCTGAGTCTAATCCCTTACTGTGGCAAGCCCCAGTGGCCCTCTTCTTTTCTAGGCCTAATAGGAACAGGTGAAGAACCATAGCCTCTCGGGGCTGGCCTCACATCTCACTGGTGCCCAAACTTAAATTGGCTTCTTCTCCTGCTGTTCCACATCAGTAATTACTCTCCCAACCCCTACCTACAACAGGAAAAATGAATGTAGACACATAAACAAATAAATAGAACGCCTATGGTCCAGAGCCAGAGTACGTTGCACCCACTTATTAAATCTAAGCACAGATGTATGGAAATGTAGTACTGATGTGTGTGGTACCATATCTGTTTGTAAAGAAAAACAATACACATGTTCAGAGAGCTCAAATGCTATGTTGTTGGTGCCTTTGCCAACCAGTTCAACAGCAGTTTACATTCATGCATGTCTATTGCATTTTGGTTGAATCATTAAAACTATTTCTAACAATAAAATCTGTGTGTTTTAAAAATCAATATTGGTCCATAAAAGATGCAATTCCTTAGAAAGCCAGCAACACAGAATGTCTAATGCTCTGTGGCTGATATAATACATATCTCATTGGATACATTAAAAACAGAAGAACAGCCAACCAAGATTCACCCTGATTCAACAATAAATGGGATAAATTGGGATAAAACAATCAAATTTGCTTTGTGGCTAAATAAGAACATAAATATATATATTTTTTTTTTCACAAAAAGACCGTCAACACCAGGATTTCAAGTAATGAAAGAGTGAGCTTCAGTAGAAGCAGATGATGTGTTGGTCAGACTCTCAGTAATTCAGCAGTAAGCAGGAAATGTGCTGAGGTAACGTTTCAGAGAGATGAGTTAATAGCTCATAAACAGGAACATGTTAACTAGAAGACATTTACAGGGTTCACATTGTTACAATGAAAACAATCCTGGAAGAAAATGCTTAGCTTTGGTGAGAAGTTTAAAAAGAGGTCATTAATCTCTTAAGTCTTATAGAGCACTTTTTATACATCTGTAACACAGAGTGACTGACATAGGAACAAAGCATAAGGTAATAAAACCAAATAATGAAAAAAAAAAGAAAAAAATCCTACTGAAATAAACAACAGTAAACATAAGGGGGAAATGTACATACTTGTGTAGTTAACAGAGGTGATACTGGTTTGAAGAACTGAGGAAACACAACTGTGTAAATGATGAGTAGACACAAGATGCAGAAAAAAAATTGTAGGATGAAAATCAACCTCCTAAGCTACAAATAAACAGGGATCTTTATTTAAAGAATTCCCTTAAGGTCTTCTTGAGAAATTTCCTTTTTGAAAATGGTACAGATAGACAACATAAACACATAATGCCTCTGGTCACAAGCTTTGGTGCTGTGGCAACAACAAAATAAATCTGATTTTGATAAAAATACACATTGTATATTTCACATTTATTCCAGTTGGATACCCATGATTGATCAGTTATAACAGCGTTTTGACGTTCAAAACAGTGCCTTGGATGTACTTGCCCTCTATAAAGACAGAAAGCTAACAGTAATCACTTCATTTTGCGAGTGGATATTTTAGGAAAAGATCAAAAAATCATTGATGGAGCTATATGTAAGGAAACTGTAGTGTTTCATGTTAGAACAATCCAAGTAATAAGCAAATATCAGCTTTTTTCCTTGTGCTTTGGGATGTCAACACAGCTTTATGTCTCGTAGGACTCATATTTTCTGCATTCGCAGAGAGCTGTTAACTTAAACATTAGATGTTTAAATGGCTTCACCTTCGATGGCACTGAAACCCTGTCAAATCCTTTGAGATTAGCCTTGTTATGCGCCTCTTTGTGAAATACCTGATAGTGTGCATAACAAAGTTAAAAAGAAACGGCAACATAAAGGTAATGTGAAGAAATAAGAGGCTTAATGTGATGCACAACACAGAAAGGGGGGTAAGGCCTCCCATATGATTTACATCTGAGCCACAGGCCTCTGTTTCAGTAGTATTAATCAACGTTATGCTACCTAGTATGTAGCATTAACGTGTCGCGGTTACAAAGGGTGCACAATCAAGATGTATCTTACCAGATTGCTAACTATTGAGGTGTTATCCCTTTTAGGTATTCCCGGTTTGTTGTATTTGTGAATTCATGTGTCTCTGCAGTGTGTTGAGAAAATGAAAGACCTCTCTTCATTATTTTTATTCTGAGGTGACAAACACGAGGGAGGAGGATGGCAACTATTTAGATTCAGACAACTCATGTACACAAACTCTAAGCAGGCCCATGATACCTCTAGACATGTAAACAAACAGCACAGCTGGAGGTGAATTCTTTCAGCTGCCTCATTTTTTATATTTTAGTTTAAATCTCTTGCCTGAAACAATAACAGCAGGATAGATAATCGAGTTTTAATCTGCCTCGTGTCCTGATGTCAGCAGATAATGATATTCATATTCATGGTTATGTTACACAGATAAAAGCCTTTTAAATCAGGGTTTGCCCCCGAGTCTCAAACAAATAAAAGGAAGTTGGAAACTGGAAGCTGGAAGGGAGAGTTAGGCACTGTTTTTAGGAGCAGTAAGATGGGGAGGGGGTGATATTTTAACCATTCATGCTCACAATTTGTCCTTCCACAGTACTCTTTAGGCCCGTGTCCCTTTTAGTTAGGGAAAAAAAATACAGGAAGTGGTGGTGAAAGTTTATGTCTAATAATATACTAAATTCTCCAGTACAAATTTAAGCCTGCGATATCAAGAAATACAGGAGTTGTAAAGCTTACAGTTTCCAAACTGATCACATTTTTCTGTACTATTCTAAATCATTTTTACTGTAAAAAGTCCTTTTAATAAGATGCCAGAGAAGGTGCCAGAGTGACTGTAGTATTCCTCCACTATATGTACTATAGCACTGCCCCTCCTCTACGTGTTGCTGTCCACTGCATGTCAGCTGGCTGAAAAAGATTACTAAACTTTTCCCTTGTTTACCAGAAAGACACATTTGATCTTATTAACACTCTTTTAAAACAAAAGCTGGCAAGCCATGACTGTAGACTGGCTAACCAAGAAGACAGCACATGAATTAACCTGGTAATATCAGCTTGTTATGCTCTATAAACGACCAAAAAGGAAAATATTCTCTATCATAAACAGTAGAAAATTACTATGAAATTTAATGTGTGATGTTATATATTTCCTTTCTATGGGAAGAGCAGTAAATAAATGGTGTAGATCATCAGCACCTAATTACATTATAAGATGGGGATGGAAATTTTGAAAATTATGTGACTTTGAATCCCAGCACCCGAAAGCATTTCATCCCAAAAACAAATTGTATTTAACTGATTCGTGCATGCACCGTGGAAAAACACTTTTTTGTGTGGGCGTGATTTTGCTGGGTCTGCTACATACTAATTTAATAAGCCTATTCAAAAAGTATAAAGTTAGGTTTAGTTCAAAAATAATCCCTGGGATTTTTTTACAAATGGTGGGGAAGTTCATCGCAACAGACAGACCGCATGACACCTTTGCACATATGCATATCACTGCAGCTAACTAGTAGGTCTGAACAGCCAGCAGCCTTCATCTAAATGGTCAGAAACAAAACGGTTTTCTGCTGTACTTTATCTGTTTTCCGATCAGTGAGACAGATGCAGCAATAACGATTAAAAGGAACTTACATATTCTCTTCATTTTACCTTCCTCTTTTGTTAACTGTCCAACAGGAGAAATCATGTTGAAATGAAGAGATTTTTGTTTTCATATGAAAATGTGGTGCAAGGATTGAGTATTTACATTTACTTGCTAGTTTAGAAAAACTGGAATGAAAATTGGGGCAGCAAAAACATAAGTTTGTTCCCCCACTTTTAAAAAGCAGTTTCACCACTTACTCCACTATGGACACTTATGAACTAGATAACATTATCATTACTGCAACAATCAATATGTTTTATTATTTTAGCAGCAGTAGGAATAATAACTGTTGCATGTCTGTATGAAATTAAAGCCATAAGATAATGTTACACATTTTTGCTTAAAATTTTCAGTGTAACTATCATCAAACTGTGATATTTTTTTTCAAGGTCATTATATCATTAGAATCTCATTACAGGCAATCTAAGTCTGAGCTTTGATTGTTAATATACGACAAATGTTTCGAGTAGACAGCTAGTAATTACTGAAAAAACACGGCAAAAAAAACAGACGATGTTGCTTTTTCAATTCAAAATGGCAAATGCACCGTGGATGCCCAATGGCTGTCAGATGCATGGAACCAGAGCAGCACCCGTGCAAATTAGCTCCATGACAGAGGCATTAAATACCACTTTCGGCACCACCAGAAGACTAACTCACGGCTCGTTAGGTTTGTAAAGTGTACATTTTTTAGCTGTGCAAGTTCCATCATCCAGTAACCGTGTGTATGGCAAAGAGCAGGTTAAGCTCTGTTCCTCTGCCTCCCACAGAAACAGATCTCATACCACCCTTAGACAGATCAATGAGTGCTGACCATCACTGCACACCAATTCCACACCTCACCAACATGCCGTATCTCTGCTCGAAATATGGCCAAGGTACTGATGTTTTTTCCCACCAGGGTGTATGATTAAGAGATAGGACTCCAGCATGCCCGACCGAAGGAAACAAGTTAGCTGGAACGCTGCAGAGTAGCCAAATAATGAGGCGGGGAACAGAAGAAAGGGTAAAATCCCAGTTGTGAAGCAGGCATAAGCTATTTCATATGACTTTTTCCTTAAGCCTTTGCTTCAGCTTGCAGACACAGACTGATTGATACCACTTTCTAACCTGTATTATTCATGTTTCAATTGCTTAGATCCCCAATGCAAAAAATCCCACAATTAATTTATATTTTTAACATCTAATCCAAAATTACATGTAACCTGGCTCTCATAAATATGTTACTTTTGTATAAAACGTCCTTTGCTCAGGACGTTTTATTGAAACTTCAATAAAACAATCAAATTCGTTGTTTAATCGTTCAGGTAAACAAAATAAAATAAAATAAAATAAAATTTATTATTTATTTTTTTTTCCTTGCAGATCATCAAATCCAAAAAAAAGCTTAAAAAGTCAACTAAAGAAAATATTTTTGGGTTTAACTGTATTAATTGTGGATTTCTTGATCAAGATTTCTTCTTGTCCCTAATACCAATCTGAGTCATTTTAGGATTGCCGATGCTCCAATAAATTCATGTATATACGTGAAAACTCAGTAGCATTTGAGCGTAGTTAATTTTAATTATGATTCACCCACTTACTTGCCACAACTGGTCACCTGAATGTGCATAGCTGTATCATTTGTTTCTAAAGATATGGTTGATGTCCTAATGCAGAGCAATTAAGTAAAGAGCTAATGCTGGCATGTTTCTATTTTGATATAACCTGATGATTTATCTGGTAACTGGTTTCAGTACAGTTTCATTTAATCGTTTGCAGATTAAACTTGATTATTTAGTTAATTTATTTATCTTAAATTTTTTACTTATTTTGGTGTCTTGAAATTTTACAGGTGTTTTAGCTGTGCAAAGTATATCTCAGTTTTCTTCAACATCTTGAGCACACTAATCTGAGCAGGTCACAAGACTAGTCTTTCCTTTGAACATCATGCAAAAACAATGAAGAGGCAAGCCAAGATTTTTAGAAATTGTGCAAGAGGAATCCATGTAGGTCACTTGGGGTAGAGCTGAACAAATAAAAAGGCCATTTATGTGAATTATCGAGAAGGAAAAGCAGCCCTATTTTATTACATTTTACTGTTTCTCTCCAACCATTATTCACACAGTTCCCAAATAATAAATAATAAATTATTTAGCTATTTTTCTTGTTCTTCGAGATAGTCCGACATAAAAAGTATGTGTTCGTGCAGCACTCTCTCATGTAATCCTGAACGGTAATTAACTGTCCAGCTGCCAGGTAGTAGGTACTACATGAAAAGGAACAAGCTATACAGTGGAGAAGTTGACATATTTAATGTGGGNTGCAATTTAACTCCCCTTTTATTTCAATGCAATTTTTTTACATGGATTATAAAAATGTATTATTTTAAATTTACCTTCTTGTTCCCATATCTCAATTACTATATATTCAAGTTCTTTCCCTTTCCCTAATACCTGATATTGTATCCCTTGCTTAATAAATATTCCACATCCTCCTCCACTTCCCTCCTGTTGATCTATTCTTACACTATAATATCCTTTTATCACAAAATCCAAAGTCATTTTTAACCATGTTTCCTGAACATAAATAATTTCTGGTTGTTCTTCAAGCCTATCAATATAACCTTTAAGTTCTTGTCCGTTAGCAATTAAACTTCTTGCATTCCATTGAAATATTATCATGTATTACTTTCACCAGATGGTCCTTATCTCCCATCTACCTCCAACTTTTTACTTATTGTCTCCCATGATCCCTCCTTAAACCCCAAAAACTTTTCGGCTCCTCTCACTATTATTATAAGCTTCTCAGTTTTATGCTTGGCTTGGTCAGTACAGTTGATAACATATGCTACGAATAATATTAGTTTTTCAACTGATATTGTAACATTTTCTTCTGACTGTACTTTGCTTTGCTGTGGAATTTGACTCGCTATTTGTTCAATCTTTCTTGTTTTCTGTTCCTTCACATTTTTAACTGCTTCTGCATAGCTTATGTTTTTAGTCATTTTAATCTGTATGATTTCTTTTGCCTTCTTCCTTACTTCACATCCTCCATACGTAACTCTATGTTGCCCTCCACAGTTACAACATTTTTTTTGTACTTCTTCTTTACATTCTTCTAACTTGTGATCTTCACACATTTTGGACATCGCTGCTTCCCTTTACAAACTGCTGCTATGTGTCCATACCTTTGACATTTGAAACAACGAAGTGGCGGAAGGATATAAGGTCTAACCTGAAAGCTGAGATAACCTATTTTGATGTTTTGTGGCAACTCTTTTTCTTCAAATTCAATGAGGATTGACATACTTCCTACTTTCCCTCCATTTATTGTTTTTGACAATCTCTTCAAGTTATTCACTTTTGCACCTATAATACTTCTCTTCATTTTATCAAGATCTTCATCTAGAGGGATCCCATAAATCACTCCTCTAATTTTTTTATTTTCTCCCATGATTTTGTCCTCCAACACAGTTTTTTTGCAAATATTATCCACCTTTAAAGCCTTATTCTTCTGTTCTTCATTTTTACAGACTACCAATAAGTTTCCATCTCTCAAAATCTTTACCATTTCAGCATCTCCAATTTTATTTTTTATCTCTCTTGACACCACAATGGGGCTGATGTTATCCTGTTCTTCCTCGTTCTTAAGTTTTAATATTATTTTAAATTCCTCCCTCATAACTTTCCTCCTAGCTTTCTGAACTGCTTCCTTCCAATTCTCGTTTACTACCTTGAATATCACCAATTCCCTTTCCTTCATCTATTTTATTTCTTCCACGTCTTTCCCTCTTCCTCTCCCCGCTGACGTCCACCCTTCAAAATCCATGTCGTCCTCATTTCCTGTCTCCATTTCCAACCGAACCATTCACATACCAGTTTATGCCCAAATCCACCTTTTCCAAATCCGATATATTTCTATGTTTTGCTTCTCCCATGCCGCGCCAAAATCGTTTTTCTTCGACGTAGTCACAAGAGCCCGGTAAAAGGGAACCTGTAGCCCTTACCAGAGTCCAGTTTGGGCTGGTTTAATAAACTCACCGTGCTGAGAGTTTCAGCTCTGTTTAGAGAACAGCTCGCCCTGACGCCTCCCTCTGCTTCTCCACTCCTCTTAAGCCCAGGTTGATTGTTCCCTGATGAGCAACAGCTGCGCGGAAGCACCTGCCAGTCACACCCTGAGTAGGAGGAGAGAAACACAGCACAAAAAACACAGGCTGGACCCAGCCTGCACACAACCACCGTGGATATGACAGTCATACTCATTGTCCTTCTGACCATCCTTCTAATATTTTTATACATGTGTAACTCCAGATACAAAAATCTAATTATAACTCACTCACTCTGTTTCTATTTGTTCTGGTGGTGTACAGTTAATAAATCATTTTTTCTTTGTCCTTGTATTTTGCAGTAAAACAAAGGCTCCAGACCTCAGTTACGGTTGCCAAAATTATCTCATTCCTGATCTTGCCATAGATTAGGTGAAGTGCATCCATCCCTCTTGCAGCAGAACTCACATGACATGATGATGCCACCCTTGCACTTCAGAGTTAGGACAGTGCAGGCTTCTGCAGGTTTTCTTGATTCTTTCTCTACTTAGACATTTTTGACAAGTTCTCCGCCTCTTTCAAAAGAAATTACTGTTAAGTATTTTCTTAAGTGTCTTTACATCACCCAAGGATAACACTGTTATGATCAACTGACCCCGTCTTTTTTGTTTAGAAATATCCTATCCAGGAGTGACGCTGAAAAACTAGTCCATGCATTTGTTACTTCAAGGCTGGACTATTGTAATTCTTTACTATCAGGATATCCACAAAATGCAGTTAAAAGCCTTCAGCTGATTCAAAATGCTGCAGCAAGAGTTCTGGTGAAAATTAAAAATAGAGATCACATTTCCCCTATTTAGCTTCCCTTCATTGGCTCCCTGTTAAATCCAGAATAGAATTTAAAATTCTTCTCCTCACATATAAAGCCCTTAATGATCTAGTTCCATCATACAGGGGTTGGACAATGAAACTGAAACACCTGTCATTTTAGTGTGGGAGGTTTCATGGCTAAATTGGACCAGCCTGGTAGCCAGTCTTCATTGATTGCACATTGCACCAGTAAGAACAGAGTGTGAAGGTTCAATCAGCAGGGTAAGAGCACAGTTTTGCTCAAAATATTGAAATGCACACAACATTATGGGTGACATTCCAGAGTTCAAAAGAGGACAAATTGTTGGTGCGCATCTTGCTGGCGCATCTGTGACCAAGACAGCAAGTCTTTGTGATGTATCAAGAGCCACGGTATCCAGGGTAATGTCAGCATACCACCAAGAAGGACGAGCCACATCCAACAGGATTAGCTGTGGACGCAAGAGGAAGCTGTCTGAAAGGGATGTTCAGGTGCTAACCCGGTTTGTACTTTAGCTAAAAAGCTAATGTTAGCTAAATGCTAACAGTAGCAATTTGGCTAGCACTAGTATGTTAGCTAACATTATCTCACTCCATTCAGTGTCTCATTTTAGTGAATTTTAGCCTAAATGCTAACGTCAGCTTAAATGCTAACATTAGCATTTTGGCTGACACTAGCGTGTTGGCCAACATTAACTCACACCATTCAATATGTTAATTTAGCCCTATAAATGAATTTTAGCCTAAATGATAACATTAGTTTAAATGCTAACGTTAGCATTTTGGCTGACACTAGCATGTTCGCTAACATTAACTCACTCTATTCAATATGTTCATTTAGCCCTATAAGTGAGAATAAGCCTAAATGCTAACGTTAGCTTTAATGCTAACATTAGCATGTTGGCAAACACTAGCATGTTGGCTATAAATAACTAAATCAATTCAAAATGTTAATTTAGCCCTATAAATAAACATTAGCCTAAATGCTAATGTTATCCTAAATGCTAACATAGCATGTGGGCTAACACTAGCAGGGTGGGTAACATTAACTTGCTCCATTCAATATGTTCATTTAGGCCTATAAGTGAAAATAAGCCTAAATGCTAACGTTAGCTTGAATGCTAACATAGCATGTGGGCTAACACTAGCAGGGTGGGTAACATTAACTTGCTCCATTCAATATGTTCATTTAGGCCTATAAGTGAAAATAAGCCTAAATGCTAACGTTAGCTTGAATGCTAACATTAGCATGTGGGCTACCACTAGCATGTTGGGTAACATTGACATACTCCATTCAATATTCTCATTTAGTCTTACAAGTGAAAATTAGCCCAAATGCTAATGTTAGCATTTAAGCTGAAGTTGAGAACGTTGGCAGTTGGACAGAGATTGCAAAAGATTTGAAATTTGGAGCGAGAGAAAGCATCTGCGATTGAGTTAGAATAACTTGGAATGTGACAAGTGGAAATGAGGTTATATGAGATTGCTTGCAGGGTTGTGCGTCGGAGGTAGGGCATGATAGACTTAGAGGAGGAATAGCATTTATTTAAAGCTTCCACATGGTTGCGTTGTCGCATAAAGCAACAATACGTTTTCCTTTCCAATAGCGGCCCCAGACACACAAGGCCAAGTCAATGGGAAAGATTTCATAGAATGCGAAAATTCTGACTAGTGAAAGAAGGAGGCAAACCACTTGCCCTTAAAACCCCCCCAAAACCCACGGACGGAGCTATCTCTGTGAAAATGACCATAATTATATTGTCTGTTCATAAATTGTTTGTAAGAACTTGTTATTCTGCTGCAGCAGTGATGCAGTTAATGCTTATTTTGAAAACACTTCAAGTCCAGGAAGGTGCTGTAAATCGATTGTCCCAAACTGAACAGAGCAGCGCCGACCCAGTGTGCAGAGAGAAAGTGTGCTCTATAGTTATGACGGAAAAAGATATAGTTAAGTAATATATTGAAACAGTAAATTGTTCCTTAGCACATGGGCGATAAAGAAACAATGTTGGTATAATGTTCGAATTCGTAGATGAATATTTAGATATCTACAGAGCTAACAGGTTCCTGTTAGATGTAGCTTTTTTTTCCATCTTCTTTCCCTTCTAGAAGAGGGTGCTAATATCTTTGGTAAGTTAGTCACACTAAGTGCAATGCGAAGGTTTACTAGTTTCAACATATAAGCTATGTAAACTCACAGACAGTTGAAATATTATGCATTTTATTTTATTTTTTAATACAAGGAAAATATAGAAGGTGATGGTTACAAGTTTCATAAATATACGTGGTAAAATAAGGTAAAAGTACTGAAAGGAAAGATTGATAAGGATAAAGGATAAAGATAGCTCTTATGATGTGTGTCACATGTAAGGCTCTGTCAACAAAGGACTGAAATATCCGTTTGAGAGACCATCTTTTCAACCGGGACTAGAGAGCAGAGCGGAGAAGAGGAAGAGGTAGTGCTGATGTGGCAGAGTTGGAGGCGAACTCCTAGAGAAGCTGAGTAAGAAATGATATGGGGCACTGAAAATAATCCATGGATGAGATGGATGAAGCAGGGAAGATTGTGAGATGGCCAGAGTAGAAGAAGACGTCGAAGCCTGGGGTGTGGAAGGAAGAGAAACGCTGCAGAAGCCGGGCCGGATGACGCCGCAGCGGGAGCCGGGTTGGAGGCAGGGCGACCTCGGCCATGCTTAGCAGGAGGATTGGAGAAGTTCTTAAAGCCCTTTCCACTTGCCCAGAGCCTAGACGAGGGAAAAGGGGCCATCAAGGCGGGAGGCCAGGTGAACACTCTAACGAGCGGAAGAGAAGGAAGGAGGGCAAAGATCCGTCACAAAACAGTGCGAGGAACCGGCTAACTCGCCAGAGTTGTAGCGGACATGACGGACCTGATCATCACAGCTCAGCAGGAAGTCCGTGAGTGAAGATCTTTAAAGCGGAGCCTTAAAAGGTGATTGGCTGAAGAAGAAAAGCGGACTCGATGCTGATTGGCTGGAGCTGTGATGCATAATTGTGAATTTTCAGAGAAAACAGCTTAGCAACAAATGCTAAATTAACCTATTCGTTTAAATGGGAGCTAGGCTAACCGGCCCATTAAAAACAATAAGAGCTGGCTAGGCTAAGCTAACCCATGCAAACCAATGGAAAAAGTGCTAACAAGCATGCTAGCGCAACCAAACACACCAATTCCGTCGTGTAGTGGTGGGTCCGGCAACACCGATGTGTCAAGCATGTCAAGCATGCGTCAAGCTCATAGAGCAAAAATCCGTGTCGATGCGCGTATCACTATAAGAAAGTTACGTACCGATTAGGAAAATGTTTTTGAATGATTACGCGCAAAACCTGTTTATAAGGAAGTGTACTGTCAACGGAGCATTGCCAAAAAAAGCTCTGACTTTTGCAGTTTTCTCAATTCTCAAAAATTATGGAGCACTTCAAGAAAAAAAGGTTTTCCCCCATGTGGGGCCTTTTGATTCATATCAGAAAATAAGGGATTTCTTTAATTTTTTTGATGTTTCATCCCGTTTCTCAGAGTTTCCACTTTATCTATCTGAAAAAATTTAAAAATTTATTTCAAAATGTTTTTAGTTTTTTGTTCTATTGTTTTTGCAGGTTAATGTCAAATTTTTTTGACAAATTTCCTTTTTTAAAAAAAACAGTCCTCGTGTGAGGGTTTTAGGGCGTGGCATGAAAAATTTGTCCCAGATACCCCGGATAAACTAAGGTATACAGCCATTCTATAACTTCCAAAGTTGTTTATTGAAATTAAATTCCCCATTTTTTTTTCTTTATCCATTTTTACCCCAAGCTTCCCGAAGCAGATGCTGGAGGGGCTCTGCAATTTCATCCTGAAGGACTGCCAGCCCGTCAGCATTGTGGAGTGTGAAGGGTTCAGGGAACTGGTTCAGGTCCTTCAGCCCTCATATGTTTTGCCAACCAGAAAGATTTGTGTGGAAATTATCTATAGTAGTTGATATATCCAATATTTTTAATCTTTAATTTAAATATATAGATTTGCTCTTGGTTTGACTTGGTGTAATTTTCAGACCACTAAACAAATGGTGGCCAAAAAGTACGAGGAGGAACAGGAACGAGTGAAAATGGAAGTGGCAGTGAGTATAACAGCTGACATACAGTATGTGGACATCTGTGAACATTGAGGCTTACTTGGCTCTTACCTGCCACTACATTAATGTGAATTTGCAGTTGTGTACATCTGTGTTCGGAGTGCAATACTTTCCACAAAGGCACACTGCTGACAATTTGGCCCAAGTCAAAAGGGGCATGATGGAGGACTGGGCCATAACCAATAAAGTAAAATGTCTTGTGACCAACGCAGCACCAAACATGATTGCATCCACTAGACAGTTCCAAATTCGCACTCAATTTGTTTTGCACATAGTCTCAATTTATTAGTTAGAAAATCATGTGATCAGATCCCCACTCTTGCATCCATCAGCCATAAAGGCAGGCACATTGTCACATACTTCAGATCAAGCACTACAGCCAAGAAAAAGCTTGCTCAAGTGCAGCAACAGATGGGACGACCAACCCTGAAACTTATCAGTGAGGTCCCCACATGCTGGAACAGCACATATGAAGTGCTGTCAAGGCTACATGATGAGAAGGAACCAATGTTGGTATCTCTGGCCTCTCTAAAAACAGATTTGTCTCCACTTACAGCTGATGAGTATACCATCATAGGAGAAACACTTCTTGTGCTTGCTCCTTTCTATCAAGCTACAGTTGTCTGATGAGAGGCCAGTGTCAGGGTCAAAGAACATCCAGATGATGAAAATGCTCTATCTTGCACTAGAGCATAATGCTTCAACCTTGCACACCCAGATTTAGATAATCTTTGGCAACATCTTGACATCGAAGTGGGGAGGCAGACCAAAAGTGCCACAGCTGATGCCATCCAGGAGGTGCAGAAATACCTGGCAGAGGGCAATATTGCCATGTCCCAGGATCCTATGAGATACTGGGACAACCAAAAGAAAATCTATCCAAACCTCTTCTACATTTTACTTACAATTTCTCTGCACCCCAGCCTCATCTGTGCCATATGAGCGGGTGTTTTCTACAGCTGGAGAAGTTGTCTCAAAAAAGCGTAACAGACACAATTTCAAAAAGCTGGAAAAACTTATTTTTTTGAATAAAAATTTGTAAAAAAAAATCCCCGTCCACAAGCATCCTCATTCACAACATGTTCACTTAGATTTTCATGTTATGATACATGTTCACATTTATTATTGACTGTATCTAAAAATATCAAAGATATTTTAAATTTAAATGAAGATGTGAAATAATACAATATAACATACAATGACTTAAATTATATTATTGTGTATACTAGATCATCAAATCAGTGTCAGTTGAGTCTGTCATCTAGGTTGCCTGTAGGGATTTTTAAGGTCCAGCAGACGTCAATATTCAGTGACACAGTATCGACACAGTATCTATACAGTTTGGCAATGTGTCGAAACGTTTCATGACCCCTCATCTACCCATCACTACCGTTATTTTAAGACAACCTAAAACTCTGTCCAATGTGCTCCTGAAGCGGACAATTGATTTCTTTAGTTTTATGAATTAACGAAAAAAAAACGAAAAAAACTACTTTTTCCAGCAAACTTTTTGCAGCAAACTCCTTCCCTGTATCCCCTCTCACCTACCTGACAACATCTAACTGCCAGGTATTAAAGTTACATGATTGGCTTAGACCGAGCCATGTGACTATGTAGCGTATGACACATTAGACATCACGCAGCGGCGCACAGGGACAAATTATTAGGTAGGGCGAGACGGAAACAGAAACAGTAATCCACAGCCGGGTTACACATGTGTGCACACCAAGACCTTTCACACATGCAACAACATGGCTCACTTCACATCTGAGGAAACTGCATCAGACCAAAGAAGAAACTTACACTACTGCGGACCAGGCCTTGTATTAGCAGGTAAGTAACAAACTGACCAAGGAGACTGGGCAGATAAGAGAAGCTACAGCAAGAAGCTAAAAAGCAGCTTTCAGCTGATGACACAGCAGCAATTTGAAGGAGACTGAACAGCAACAGTAACTACAGGATCACATCCCTCCCACTCTGTGATGACCCCCTGACCTAAACAGCTTCTTCTGCAGGCTTGAAAAACATTCAAAACTCCAACCCTTTCACCCACATCCCACTCCCACACAAAGGTACTATCTGCAGCCGCACCAACAACTCTACAACACCCCCTCCCACCACCACCACCCACCCACTCCACCCGCTGTATGAGGTTCCCTCCTGCTTCAAGGATTCCACGATCATCCAAGGTCTACCAGAAACCCACCATCACAGGTTTAAATGACCTGGGCCCTGATGCTTGTGGTCATGGAATCCATTGAGCAACTGGTGTTGAAGCATCTAAAGGACAGGCCCCCTGCTGGACTGCTGCAATTTGCTTACTGGGGAAACAGTTCGGCATGTGAGGGAGTCAACTTGGGACTGCACTTAATCCTGTAGCAATTCGACCACCCAGGGACGTACACCAGGATCCTGTTTGTAGACTTAAGTTCGGCCTTCAACACCATCAACCCAGACATCCTCAACCAGAACTTACCCAGCTCACATTGCCAGTGGTCTGTGGATGACCAGCTTCCTGACTGACCAGCAGCAGCAGGTGAGGCTGGAGAGCATCCTCGCCCGCTCAAGAACCAGCAGCACCAGTGTCCCTCTGGCTTGTGTTCTCGTCTCACTCCATCCTGTACATGAATCTCCTGAAGCTTGCAGATTACATCACTGACATTAGTCTTATCTAGCACAGTCATGAGTCTGCAAACAGACAGGAGTTGGATCAGCTGGTGCACTGGTGCGGTCGGAACCACCTGGAGCTTAACCCACTCATGACTGTGGAGATGATGATGAACTCCACTCAGTATCCTCAATACAATGTGTCTACTGTGAGTCACTTCAGGTTCCTAGGAACCTTTCTGTCTCAGAACTTGACCTTTCACATATGCACTGTATGGAGGACATACTGACAACTTTCACCCTCTTCGCTACATTCTCACACTACTCTCCAATTTTGCATTATTTGCTCTTATTTCAAACTGGCTCAGAGTTCATCTGTTCTTTCTTTCTAGATGAAACGACTAAAGGAGCTACATCCATTAACATTTACTTTTCCTTCCCATAGAAAGTACTCCTGGATCAGTGCTTCTGTGTTCTTTTTGTGTCTCTGCTCTGTTCTCTCAAACCCCCAGTCGGTCTTGGCAGATGGCCGCTCACACTGAGCCTGGTTCTGCTGGAGGTTTCTTCCTGTTAAAAGGGAGTTTTTCCTCTCCACTGTCACTACATGAATGCTCAGTATGAGGGATTGCTACAAAGTCAACGCCAGTGACTGTCTACTGTCTCTACTGACTCATCCAGGAGGAGTGAATGCTGCAAGTCACTGACTGGATGCAATCTGCTGGGTTTCCTTAGATAGAAAAACTTTTTATCCAATTTGAATAAAAAAAAACTGAATCTGACTGGTTCAATGGTTAGGATTAATTGGAATGTATGTACCTGACTTTTGTGAAGTGCCTTGAGACGACGTGTTGTGAATTGGCGCAAATATAAATAATCTGAATTGAATTGAACTGAACTGTTCGGAAGAAGGCCCAGCAGACACTGTACTTTCTGTAGTCACTCAAGAAATACAACCTTCAAGAGCAACTGAGCTTCCCTCCATCCACGACCTGCACAGATCTAGGGTCAGGAAAAGGGCAGGCAACTTCTCTGCAGATCGCACCCATTCTGGACATAAACTGTTTAGACTTTATTTTCAGGGTGGTGCTACAAAGTGCTATTTGCAAAAATCAGCCACCACAGAGACAGTTTCTTCACCCAGGCTGTCTCTCTCATGAGCGCAATGAAAACCTACAGCAGCTACTCTGCTGTGAAACAAAATAACCATATTTGCAGTTACACAATCTGCATTTCTTTCATTTCTATTCTTTATATAAAAATAAATTGGCTGGACATACACATGTGCATACGGTTCTTTGTTTCTTTATTTTACTTCCCCTAAAGTTTATATATTTATACTTATTGTCAAATGCTGAGTGCCTATAACTGAAGTAAAATTTCTTGTATGTGCACAAAATCTTAACCCAATAAAGTTGATCCTGATTCTAAATTACATCAAAGTCAGACTGTTACTTCTGGGTTCTGTTGTCTGCTAATGTTTACCCAACATTTCCCTTTCGGGTGTTGTTCCTTGGTTCATTATTACATGTTTGAAAGCTGCAGTTCTACAAACCTGATGTTCTCAGCCATTTTTTAAAAGTTGGTCTTAAAGGCATTTTATAGACTTGTCCTTTTTCTTTAATGACAGTTTCCCCCAAGGTACTTTATGTTGTGTTCGCTTTTTTGCAGATTTTCAAATGCTCTAGTTAGCAATCTTTCCTAAGTGGCATTGATCTTTTTGTTATGCCTTCTTTTCCTTTTGGCTAAAGAGCTCAAAGTGCAGATGAAGGTGTAATCTAATCCTGGGTCTTGATCATCTGTGGTTACTTTATCTTTTAAGCCATCAGTATGAGGTATTTTATGCTATCATCATTATTGTTTAGAGCAAAACTGTAATTCATGTTGTTAAATTGATGCTTGTAGCCTTCTTTAACTCTCAACAGAGTGTACTCGTATTCAAATTTTATAGTGTCATCTAATGTACAACAGCACCCAAAACACAATCCCAAACCAACTTAATAACTCATCTCTGCCCATTTTGCCATGTTAATGGAAGCAGACCGCATATCCAGAGCTGTTTTTAATCCCTCTATTAAGTTGTAACTGTTCACTAATGCTTTCCATCAATTTACTAATGCTTCTTTGCCACTAAAGGCCACAAGTCAGCAGCCCCTAAAGAGCCCCTCCTCACACATGCTCCAAACCTCAACAGCCCATTAGGTTGCATTAGAGCCTCTGCTAGTGGGATATCCTGACTTCATTGCATAAAGGAGCCTTCGTCAGTCACCTTTTAAGACTCTATATCTTACCACACATTTGACATTACAGACCACCTTTGATGCACTCATCACATTGTTACAACATATGCCAGCTTATTACAAGAGACTCTTTGCAGCTTACTGAATATTTTGTAAACTGTTTCATGTTCAAATTCTCACTCCATGACGCCAAGAGTGTTTAAAGGTTTAGCTTCAAGATAGTTTTAACAGTAATATCTGTTGAGATTTTCCTTATGCCTCTCAGGGTTGTTCCTTGTTACTAGTCGAAAATTTTATGTTTCAACTAGTAACTAATGTTTCAGTCTTTTGTATTGAGGTCAGCTCAAAATGAGTCAACTGAGTTGGTTCTGGCATCAAATGCCTTTGGACACTTCCCTTTGGATGTTTTGTTATGCACGATCCACTGGGTAGAGATATTAGGGCAGACCCCAAACTTGCTGGGGAATCTATATGAATTTAGCACAAAATATAAGTAAATTTCTTGGGTAATTCTTTCTTTGTTGTAATAATGATTATTGACAATTACTCTTATATAGTTGGAAAGTAGGAGAGTTGCTCCCATGAAAACATACCAAATCCTCTCTGAGAAGGCCACCTAAATTTGTCTGGAGAAAATCTCTCCACATGCTCTTCGCAAAACTGACATTCATAGGATGGCACCAGCATCAGCAAAGCCAAAAGGAACAGGGGCAATTGTTTATAACCATATAGGGTGAGATTTTGCTGGTGCCCTGTAATGGACTGGAGACCTGTCCAGAGTGTTTTTCCAAACATACCAGTATAATTCACTGTAAAACTAGAATCAGAATCAGCTTTATTGCCAGATTGTACAGACAAAAAAGAAATTTGACTCTGGTACACTTTGTTCTCACTGAGGATTTTTATTTTATTTTTTGGTATATATAATAATTCAATTCAATTCAGTTTATTTATATAGCGCCAATTCACAACACATGTTGTCTCAAGGCACTTCACAAAAGTCAGGTACATACATTCCAATTAATCCTAACCATTGAACAGTGCAGTCAGATTCAGTTATTTATTCAAATTGGATAAAACGTTCTTCTGTCTGAGGAAACCCAGCAGAACCCAAGAGTACTTTCTATGGGAAGGAAAAGTAAATATTATTATTTTTTAAATGTACATATATATACACAATTGACTTTACAAAAGTATATGATATGAGATCAGTCCAAGTATGCATAGTGTTGTTCTGGACTGTGAAGTGATTTATCAGAGAAACAGCCTGGGGGTAGAAACTGTCTCTGTGGCAGTTGGTTTTAGCAGACAGTGCTCTGTAGCACCACCAGAAAGTAAAAGCCTAAACAGTTTATGTGAAGGGTGTGGTCTGCAGAGATTTTAGCTGCCCTTTTCCTGACCCAAGACCTGTATAAGCCCTGGGTAGAGGAAAGGTCAGCCCCGATGATTCTCTTTACAGACCTGATTGTTCGTTGGAGACTGGACCTGTCCTGGACCTGTCCTTTTTTGTGGATGAGCCAAACCACACTGAGATGGACAACGACAGGACAGACTGAATTATGGCAGTGTAGAAAATGACCAGCAGCTACTGTGGCAGATTGTACTTCTTGAGTTGCTCAGGAAGTGCAGTCTCTGCTGGGCCTTCTTCTGAACATTGTCTATGTCAGAGGACCATCTCAGGTTTCAAATAATGGTGGTTCCTAGAAACCAGAAGTGGTCCACAGTAGATACAATGTTTTTGAGAATGGTGAAGTGGTGTGTGCAGGTGGTGTTCTCCAAAAGTCCACCATTATCTCCACAGTCTTGAGTGGGTTAAGTTCCAAGTGGTATGCAGACTCATCACCGTCATCGAACAGTCCAATAACAGTGGTGTCATCTGCAAACTTTAGGAGTTTCACAGACGGGTCTGCTGAGGTGAAGTCATTTCGGTAGAGGGAGAAGAGAATTCAGGAGAGAATTCACCCCTGGGGGGCGCCGATGATGATGGTTCTTGTGCAGGAGAAGATGTTCCAGCCTCACCTGTTGTTGCCGCTCCTTCAGGAAGCTGATGATCCACTGACAGGTGGAGGCCGGGACCTTGAGCTGGGTGAGCTTCTGGTGAAGGATGTCTGGGTTGATAGTGCTGAAGGCCAAGCTGAAGTCCACAAACAGGATCCTGGTGTACATCCCTGGGTGGTCAAGGTGTTGCAGGGTGAACTTTAGTCCTAAGTTCAGTGCACCATCTGTCAACCTGTTTGCCCGGGTTATCAAACTGCAGGGGTTCCAGCAGAGTGCCTGTGGTATCCTTCAGGTGCTTCAATACCAGTTGCTAAATGATTTCATGGTCACAGACGTCAGAGGGACAGGCCTGTAGTCATTTAATCCTGTGGGTTTCTTGGATATTGTGATGATGGTGGAACATTTGAAGCAGGAGGGAACCTCACACAGCTCCAGTGACTTCTTGAAGATCTCAGTGAAGATGGGTGCCAGTTGGGTGGCGCAGGCACTCAGGCATGATGGAGAGACATTATCAGGTCCTGAGGCCTTCCTAGTTTTCAGGCACTGAAAGAGCCTATTTACATCTTCCTCTGAGATCCTTAGTGTAGGTAGGGGGTCAGAAGGTAGGGAGGGATGGTTGGTGTATGGGAAGAATTTGTGTCTGAATGGGATGTGGAAGATTTGGGTTGAGGTGTGAACTGCTGCATTTCATACGTGCAGTAGAAGCCATTCAACTGATTTGCCAGGCTCAGGTTTGGGGGAATGGCTCCTGCAAGCAGTCAGGTTTTTCAAACCATTCCAAACAGCAGAAGCATTACCATGTGAGAAGCTTTTCTTTAGCTTCTCAGTGTAGCTTCTCTTCGCTGCTTTGATCTCCTTGGTCAGCTTGGTCCTGCCCTGCTTATACAGGGCCCAGTCCCCACTGCTGTGAGCCTCTTCCTTATCCCTGCGCAGCTGCCTCAGATGAGAAGTGAACCAAGGTTTATTGTCATAGTATGGGCAAAAGGTCTTGGTCTGTACACACATGGCCTCACAGAAACTGATGTATGATGTTGCCACCTCAGTAATTTGGTTTAAATCAGTGGCTAAAGCTTCACAAACAGTCCGATCTGTGCAGTCAAAGCAGGATGGTAACATCAGCTATGAGTCATCAGTCCACTTCTTAACAGTCCGAACCACAGGTTTGGAAGCTTTTAATTTCTGCCTGTAGGTTGGGATGAGATGGACCAGAGAGTGGTCAGAAAGTCCCAAAGCAGCCCTGGTGACAGCATGATACGCATCCCTTAAAGTTGTGTAGCAGTGGTCCAGAGTGGGACACTTAAAGTGCTGTCTGTATTTGGGAAGTTCGTTGAAGTGGTTTGCACTGTTAAAATTCACAAGAACAATGATGAGAATGTCTGGATGTTTTTTCTCCTTGTCTTTATCAGCTCAGCCAGTTGTTTTTCAGCATCTGAAGTGGAGCCTTGAGGAGATATGTTAGCGCCAACCAGTACAAACAAGGAGAACTCCCTCGGTGAATGAAACGGCTTACAGAAAGCAGAGGGCAGCAAATCTGCGGAGGTCCGTGGCTTTATAGGTGAGGAGAGTCAGTTTGTCTATCTTGCTAGCCAGGCAACGCACATTTGCCAAGTGGGTTGAAGGCAAGGGTGCACGTGGCCCCAGCTGTCAGGGCTACATGAGCATGCTGGCTCTCTTCCCTCTCTGCTGTTTCCGGCAGAATAGCCCATACGGAGCCACCGCTCCGCTGGCCAGGATCTCTGTGAAGCTGGTGTCAATGAATAATGGTGAAAAAATGCAAATAGAGGACTGTTTGATGTTTAGAAGTTCCTCTTTGCTGACAGAGGCCACCGAATGGTGGCATAAAGCATACAAAAACACAAAAACACAAAAACACAAAAACGAGAGAGCAAAGCTTCAAGGCTGCCATCAGGGGTGCTATCTTGGATTTTGGATTAAGTGTATTAGTTACATTTCCATACAGTATTGAATTACTAAGAAAAAATAATTTAGCATGTGTCAATCTGCATGTAATATGCTTACTCTTAAACACTAATCTACAATGGATTAAGTGGTTGGCTAATTGTGTAGATATATACATTTTTTTTTTATATAGAATTTTTTTGTCTTTATTTTTGATAGTAGGCAGACAGGAAGTAGGGGCAAAGAGAGGGGGAGACACTCGGCAAAGGTTGCGGGGTCCGGGACTCGAACCGGGGACGGCCACTTCGAGGACTATAGCCTCTATATGTGGTTGCACGCTAACCCTTACACCACCAGCACCGCACCCAATATATATCTTTTTTTATTAAGTAATAAAAAGGAAATGCTTAGGAGTCAGGCTAGAAGCCACAAATAATTGTTTCCTTACATATTGACCACTAACTCACCACCATCACCTTTTCCTTAAAATCAGAGTGAATATATATAACCGGAGACCTTTTGTGATGCTCCCATTTCAGAGAACCACCCTCTTTGTTAGGATCAATAACATAGGTAAACTAATAAGACGAGCACTGATTTCACACAAGAACCATCAGCCCTTGGCCTTTATCATTTGTCTGTTTTCAGTTTCAGCTATCCTGTTTCACCTATAACTACTTTGTATTTCACAGCCCAAACCATTCATCTTTTGTAAGACAATGTTCAGTGAATTTTCCACAGTACTGGGGGGTTTTTTGTCCGCCCTTAAGGTTTGGTCTACTGGGCACAAAATCCAGTCTAAATATTATTTTGTTTGTAAACCCAGCTGCTTTAGCGTGAATTAGGGTTTGGGAAAAAAAAAAGCTAAAATTTTTTTGTTTTTGTCCATGTGTAGATAAAATGTGTGTTTTTTAAAACAGATTTGTACTTTAAAAAAAACAAGAAACACAATTTGGGAAAAATTTTCTTTGGTCTAAGGTAGGGTTTAAACCCCAAAATACAAAGCAAAAAAACTCCCATTTTGACCATCTTTCAATGGGACAAAGGAGAGGGAACCAATGTCATGTCAAAGAGGGGAAAGTCAAGGGGGTAGGGATTTTTTTTTCAGGGGTTTTGCAGAACTACAACAAAATAATTGTCCAAAATAGATAGTTTTTTTAAAAAACACATACGATTACTATACTCTTTCAATTTTTGAGAAGCTGCAAAACCATTTGAAGCAGAGAATTTAGGTTTAAAAGCCTTTAAAGAAACTAGCCTTTAAAAAGGGATCGTGACATTTTACCCCCCAAAATTAAAAAATTTTTTAAAAATCCTCTTCGTGGCCAGGTTTTAGTTTTCTTTAAAAAACCCCCCCTTTTGGGAGAAATTTTAAAATCTTTGATATAAAAACTAACCCCAGGGTCAGAAACCTTTTGCATAAAATTAAAAAAACCGGGGGCGGGCTGGGGAGAGTCCTTTGTTTTCTGAGCCCTGGCGCATATTTGCATACAGAGAAACTCAGCTCATAGGACATTTTGATTAGGTCAGACAGAAACTCAGCTCTTGGGGGAGGGGCACTTTCTAAATTCCAATAACAGCGTCATTGCATGAAACTATAATAATCTAAGATTAGCAATTACTATATTGTAGGCAGGGAACATTCTCTTTCTAGGAGGAACAATGAAGATCATATGAGGATCAACATGCGATGGCATTCAAGCATCTCACTGGGGGAAAAGTTCCAGAAACCTACAGAAGACTCCACCGCCTTGCCTGGACGTGAGAATCATAAGGTCATTTGCCACACTGCCCACACACCACGGTGAAAGACACCTAGGTACATGCAGGGAACACATCTATTCAATTCAATTCAGTTCAATTCAGTTTAATTTATATAGCGCCAATTCACAACACATGTTGTCTCAAGGCACTTCACAAAAGTCAGGTACATACATTCCAATTAGTCCTAACCATTGAACAGTGCAGTCAGAGTTAGTTATTTATTCAAATTGGATAAAAAGTTTTTTCTGTCTAAGGAAACCCAGCAGATTGCATCCAGTCAGTGACTCGCAGCATTCCCTCCTCTCGGATGAGCACAATGATGTAGGAACAGAAGCGGATTGCCTTTGAACCTCTCAGGAACAGAAAGCGGTTCGCCTTTGAACCTCCCAGGAACAGGAAGTGGTTCGCTTTCGAACCTCTCAGGAAGAGGAAACAGTTCGCATTCGAACTGCTCAGGAACAGTATCAGAAACTGAAGAGTCGCACTGATTCCTTTGGAGACCTGGCGAGGGCTGTGCAGCACCGCTCTTGAGACTTGCTTTGAATAAGGTGGGCAGCAGTAAAACTGCCTTACTGCTGTCTCATAATTCTCCTACATCTCCCTCAATTTCTCTATCAGTTGAGGAGAAGACTGGAGGAGACTTGACCTCCTGAAGCTCTTGATCTGGCAAGCATACATCCCCAACCACTCCTCCAGCTCCAGGCATTGCCACAGTAACTTGGGCAGATGAGTGCAAAGATGGCGGGCGACATGGAGCAGGAACACAGAAATGCTTATCTGGAGTAGGAAATAACAAATAGTCAGATTCTACCTCTGGCTGCTTGCCAAATGAGCAGGATCGTCCTCTGAAGGTTCACGCTGGAGCCGGCAGGCTGCGGTGGAAGCTGTCACCGGCAGGCTGCGTATAGCAGGTGACGGAGGCGTCAGGTGGAGTGAGGCAGGCTTAGGGCGTGTCGGCGCAGGGCTTGGCCGACCCCCGCGGAAGGAGTGCAGGGTGTCAGAAGCTGGCAGCATGGTATGTTGGCGTCCTCTCTGTTGGAACGCTCTGGGGTGAGGGAGAAGAGCGGCGCAGTGTCTTCTCCTCCTCCTGAGACAGCTCAGTAAAGAGATCCCTCTCTGTCTCGCTTGGTTTGGCAGACGGTTTGACTCCTTTGTGAGGAGACTTGGAAGCTTCTGCCAGATTACCCGGAACAGGAGCAGATGAAGCCTCATGATGTCAACAATAATTATTGTCTAATTATGATTAATATAACTGTATGTACTTATATTATATTGTAGACTTTTTTATGTAAATAGTGGTAAATGTAATTGATTGTTTTGTGTGAATGGCTGTAGATGCAGTATATTGATAGGTGTACTGTATGCATGTTGAATGTATTTCATCGTTGAGACCTGACCAGGGACTACAGACAGAAATTAGCTATAGCTAGATCTGGTGTAAAGCTTTTATTAAAATTAATGTGTTTACACATTGTCCCTGTGAAATAAGTAATAAACTAACAAACAAACAAATGGCTACGTGTATGCCGCAAGTGAGGGGAGCAGGCAGAGAAAGCCGGAGCAGAGGCAAAAGAAGGGGGCAGCCCTCTCAGCTTCCCTGACGCTGGGCTGCCACACGTTCTTTCTGCTCCAGCAGCAGGGGAGAAGGCAGAACCTCCAGATCATTGGGCAGGTATCTTCTAGCCTCATCGATCTGCCGCTGGACCCAGTGGTCCCTGGCGCTTGTCTGCAATTTATCTGCGAGGTCCTTAGGTGGCGGAAACATTCTGGTGTGATGTGGTGGTGGACCCCAGAATGCAGACAGCAGGCAGAGTTGCAGGTACCTGAGGGAGAGAAGGGAGGAGCTGAAGAGCAGGAGGAGTGGAGCAGCAGTAGGTGCAGTGAAGAAGTGGACGTTCTCTGCCTTGAGTCTCAGGTCCCTGCTCCTTCATCTTCTGCAGCTGCGTCCCCTCCTATTGGTGTGTACATGTCATACAGTGGCGGTTCTAGATCGAATTTACCAGGGAGGCACAGGTTGGGGCCAGTGTTTTTTTTTAATGGGGGCACAGAACAAAAGAATAAAACAAACAAACACTGCAACATTTGATCACTTAAAATATTTGACCCACTTCTGGCTCTGGAGCTGCAGGTTTCAGACCCCTGACCTGGCAGATGAAAACAGTGATTCATTGTTAAAGTAAAACTGTAAAAGCAGAAAATTCAATTAGTCCAAGGAACCAATCAGTTAAGTTTTCTGTCCCAGCACATATCATCATAAGAAAGTGATTCAGTTTAATGTCTTCAGTACAGGGGCCATAACAGGGGCCCAGGACTAATTGTACAGGGCCCTTGGCCCCTGTTAGCCCCTGCCTTGAACCGCCTATAATGTCATAATAAACAAGAGTATACCTGCACATCAACACTCTAGAACAGTGTGCAATCTATTTTCAAAACTGTGAAATGCAGTAAAGGAGGAGAGTGTGACCTCGGGAGGAGCCGTCTGCGGTGGAACGGGCGCTCCCTCCAGAAAAGGGCACCACCACCTCCCCCACCAACACCTCTGTGGGTCTTCTCCTCCAATAAGCATTTCCTCATCAGTTTAGCTCCATCCCTGGACAGACTGCCACCACATGAGCAACAGCTAGTGAAACTGCAAATAATTAACGTCATCATTGACTATAGCACAGTTGTGCTCAATTTGGAACATCTGGCCCCCCAATAATTTTTTTAAATGTTGTTACATATGTGGCAGTTTCTCCAGGGATGGACCTAACCTCTCATTCCTTCTCTCCATGCTACTTCATTACTCTTCTCTGTCCAAGTCGTCTTTGTACTTGTCTACCACAATATGTTGAGTCATACAACTGGCAGTTATGTAAACAGTTTCTGTATTTATTGTAATACATTTTGGTTCTTGCAAATATTGTAGCTCCTATCATTTCTGAAATGTATTCTACTCTTAACGACATAGTTAAATAACACATAAACACACATATTCCAATAGTACTTTTTGTGAAACTAATAGCTTTGGAAATAATGTTTTAATTAAGTTGGAGATGCATATAAATTTGAATTAAATTTAGGTGCATTTCTGCTCCTCCAACTCAGCTTAATCAAACAACGAGTTAATTCATCATTTGATTCAGCTGTGTTGGAGATGCAGAAATTAACCTAAATTTCAGATACATAGATGCATCTAAAATGTATTTGCAACTCCACATCTATTCAATTCATTCAGGTTTGTTGGAGATAGGATGCATGTAGAAGTTTCTAGGTGGTAGTTCTGGAGGACTGGAGTTGGAGACCCCTGTTCTGAAGGAAGCATCTATAGTGTGCAGGTCACGCAGCACAGATAGTAGTCCCACAGGGGGACACAACAAAGGACTTTTAATTCTTAGGATGTGCATTTAGTTCCAGTGCAGTCCCTGCAAATAAGGGAAAACAATACCTACAATCTGCAATCATCAAATATATAAAAAAGACAGAAACATCAGAATCATGTACACATAGGATGAAGGAAGGTTTGCTCCTAAGAAGTTTGTGAGTGGTTCCGTCTGGAGAATCTGGTGAACCATGAGACATCGATGCTGGTGGGGTGGTTCAGCTTTCCAGAAATAAAGCACCATGTCTCGTTCCATAAAATCCAGGTCCGCCATGTTGAGTTGAAACCGGCAAGCAGCAGCTAGAAGCTCATCCTAGCGATTGGAGCGTTGTCCGATGGCCATGCGTATTGCTGCTGAAATCTCAGTCAAGCAACTGTATTTAAATTTATATTCACAGATATTAAAAAAACATATATGGACCAAGTGCACTGACAAAGTAATGATGGACATTGTACAAAATTAACAGGAAGTAATTATTTTGACGTATTTAAATCAAAAATACAAAGAGTTAATATAAAGGACTGTTTTTAAACTGATAATGATCTTTTTAAAATGACAATTATTTTTATGAAAAAAAAAAAAAAGAAAGGATCTAGTCCAGGGAAAGAAGTTAAACAGTAAACAGGAGTATAACTAGTTAGCCACAATTTTTTAATTTATTTTCACTTAAATGTAATGTTACAAAACAATACAACTCTACTCTAAAGTAGAAATTAGATTACAAAAAAAAAAATCTAAGTGTATTTAATATTTTAAAATTTGCATTTTCTTTGATTTGGACTGAAGATTCACCTTAAAATGAATAGAACTCCCCTTTGTTGTTTTCTTTTTTTTTTACACTAGTGATTCAGTCTCTCTCATAAATGCTTTAAGACTCTACAATAGGTTTTTTGAGGAATTATAATTTAAATTGAAATCAAATTGTTTCTTAAATATTTTAAAATATTAAAATTTCAAGTGTTCACCTTTTTAATTTACAAATAAGTGATGTCATTTAATCACTGTACACTGATGAAAATGACCAGGATCCGACTAGTTTTTTTTATATTTAGAATACTCAAAGGTAACTTTGAAAGCAACACTTTTTATTATTAGAACTTACTACTATTAATTTGAGTTGTTTCTATCTTGTTTTATTGTCATTGCGCTGTTTGATTTGTGTCCTTAAGGGCTTTGAAAGGCAGTTTTAAACAAAATATATTATTTACATTTTGAAACTAAAACCTATTTTATTCAAAATGAACAGATTTACTAAGTGAATAAAACAACTCCTCAGTTCCCAACAGATTTAGAAGGTGCAAAGTGCAATTCTCAGACACAAACAACTCTCACGCAGTAATGTGTAGAATGTAAAATAACAAATACTGTATAATTAAATTTAAACTTCCATTGTTATACGAGTGACTGCTCTAATAATAATATGATTCTAAAATAGAAACTGAACATCTTTAACACTATGACTCCCAGAATTCTAACACTACTGGAACTCCCAAGCCCGTCAATTTGACGGCGCGCATTCTGGATGCGAGGGTGGTGATGACGTCATCGCATTACATTGGTCAGAATGCTCAAGGTTTTCTTGCACGCAATAAAATTATGGTTTTAACAAGAATTAATAATAGTATTTGATCAAAACCTATTGTGTTTTATTATTATTATAAATAGTACTGAAAAATAATACAGAGTAGCGGGTACATTTGAAAAAAAAAAGGATTACTAATCTGACCAAAAGCTGGACAGCATCATGTTATGCCCCCCTTTCACTTTGCGGACATAAACTAGTGTAATAATGCCTTCGGCTAAACCACATCCATGTCCGAGGAGGAATCATCTCCTAAATCTCTGCGGGCCTCAGCCGCAGCGCAGCCCTGAACGTGGATGAGCATCCACGCCCACGGTTTGGCGGTCCACCAAGCAGAGGAATACGGTCTGGGCATCTTGGATCTGGCACTCTGTCAACGTTTTCTGGGGTTGACACTTCCCCCCTTACTTTCTTCCTCCCCTGCCACTGCCCACACAGTGCCATCCTTTTCCTATCCCCCTTCTTCCCAGGTGTGCGATCATCTTGCGATGAAAACGCTGTAAACGAAAAGATCGTTGTTAGAGGGCTACTATACCCTATTCGAAACCTTACTTATTGTTTTATTTTTTTTCCATTATCAGTACCTGGATTTGTAGTTTTTCTCCTGCCAGTGAGCTGGATTGTGGGGTTTATAGCTGGGCACTGGGGGCTGGCTCGTCTCCCTGTTCCTGAACCTGCGCTGATTGTGGCACTGTTGCTATATAAATAGTAATTTTAAAATTTTCGTGGCAAATGCTAGTCTTTCAAGGAGGGGAAGCTCAATTTCAAAATCGCTGATTCGCTCATTTCGCTGTCAATCAAAGGGATTCAGCCTCAGACAGATCATCCAATCATCACGCAGAAGCTGAGCATCCCGGGGCCAGCCGGGGGCCAGCCCACTGCCCCATAGACCCCAGAGACACTGAGCGTCCCGATGGGCGGAAAAAAGCCCAGCATTATCCAATGACTCGTCTCTTTTCGCTGCCGCCGAGGCTGCCCCATAGACCCCCAGAGACGCTGAGCGTCCGATGGGCGGGGACAAAGCCCCCAGCTTTTTTTGCTATTGAATTCACTGTTTAAAGCACTGTGAAGCGGGGGGTGAGGGAGGGGGAAAGCCCCGTCGTTACCAATGATAAGAAGCTGATTCTGAACAAAATTTTGAGCGCGTTGTAGCGCATATTTAGTCAGTGATATGTGCACACAACAGTATATATTTGATCACTTATTTTTTGACATTTTAGGGAAGCTAAGCTTCCCTTGCAGTCTTAGAGCAATCGCCACTGATATATTATTAGTTTACTAATCTGTAAACTATAGCCTAAAATGATATAATCGTTACATAGGCTAGTCTTTTACTACCTTGAAATAATGCGCCACAACCTCCTGCTCATGGGACGACTCGTGTTTTTTTAGCCAGGGAAGGCTTCCTCTCTGACCCGCTGGCACTGGAACTGAATACTGACCAAGAGCCGTCATCATCATCTAATTGTTGAAGCATTTCCAATGCCTCTTGAGCAGAAAATATCTTTCAAGAAGCCATTTGTAGGATGCCAACAATCTCCTTCTCAGACTGAGTTCTAGAGTGGCGGTTGCTAGGCAACGCTCGCGCGTATACTCAGCCGCGGGGACAAAAATATCAATGTAACTTAAAGCTGCAAGCAGCATTGGTGGCGTACTGGGTAGAGCCGCTGGGCCGGCAAGCGTGTGCTCCCTGGTTTGATTCCCGCCATTTCCAGTTTTTTCAGGAACAGGTTCGACCAGCAAAGCAACCAACCCCCTACCTTCAGATCCTCTGCCTGCACTAAAGATCTCTGAGGAAGATGTAAACAGGCTCTTTCAGCGCATGAAAACAAAGAAAAGCTGGGGGGATGAAATGTCCCCCCAAATCATGCCTGAAAGCCTGTGCAAATCAACTCGCTCCCAATCTTCACCCCGGATCTTCAACAAGTCACTGGAGAAGTGTGAGGTCCCCTCCTGCTTCAAAACGATCCACCATCACCCAAAAGTGCCCAAGAAACCCACCATCCTAGGATTAAATGACTACAGGCCCTGTACCCCTGACGTTTGGGCATGAAATCCTTTGAGGGCTGGTGTTGAAGCCCCTAAAAAGACTCACAGGCCCTCTACTGGATGCCCTGCAGTTTGGGGTACCCGAGCAAAAAGGTCTGCAGATGATGCTGTTAAAATTGGGCTACACTTCATCCTGCAACACCGACACCCCCAGGGACCTACGCCAGGATCCTGTTTGTAGATTTCAGCTCGGCCTTCAACACCATCATACCAGACATCCTCCACCAGAAGCTCACTCAGCTCAACGTCCCACCTCCAGCTGTCAGGGGGATCAACATTTTCCTGACGGCCGACAGCAGCCGGGTGAGAATGGGGAGCATCTTCTCCCAAAGGAAAAAAAGGGGAAGGGGGGAAAAAACCCCAAAGAGAAAAGGGGGGGAAAAAATAAAAGCAGATGACACCACTGTCATTGGACTGATCCAGGACGGTGATGAGTCTGCATACAGACAGGAGGTGGATCGGCTGGTACACTGGTGTAGTCAGAACTGCCTGGAGCAAACCCCACTCAAGACTGTGGAGATGGTGGGGGACTTTCGGAAAAAAACCACCTCCATACACCCCCCTCACCATCCTCAACAACACCGTGTCGGTTGTGGATCACTTCAGGTTTTTAGGAACCACCATCTCTGAGGACCTGAGATGGTCTTCACACATAGACACTGTTCGGGGGGAAAGAAGGCCCAGCAGAGACTGTACTTCCTGAGGCAACTTAAGAAGTCAACCCTTTCCACAGGGGCGCTGGGTTTTTCTTCTACACTGCCATCATTCAGTCTGTCCTGTCTTCATCCATCTCCGTGTGGTTCGGTTTCATCCCCAAAAAAAGGACAGGTCCAGACTGCAACGAACAATTAGGTCTGCAGAGAGAATCATCAGGGCTGACCTTTCCTCCCATCCAAGACTTATACAGGTCTAGGGCGAAAAAGAGCTGCTAAAATCGCAGACCCCACACACCCCTGCACAATTAAAATGTTTAGAGTTCTGCCTTCAGGCCGACGCTACAGAGCGCTGTTCACAAAAAACCGCCCCCACAGAGACGTTTTTTTCCCCCAGGCCGTTTTTCTGTTGAACATTCAAAAAAAAATACAAAACAAAAGCATACAGATGTTGCAAATGCACCTTTTTATTTATATATGTGTATATTGTACATTGTAAATATGTAATTCTGTAGTGAAAAACAAAACCAAAGAGCAAGTGTACCGGAGTCAAATTCCTTGTTTGTATGTACAAACTTGGCAATAAAAACGTTCTGTTCTGATTCTGATTCTGAAGGCCCTCGCAGCTCAGCGCAGCTCGGGCCTGTGCCCGACTGCGGGGGCCTGGCATCGCCCTACACGCCACTGACTGGGCCAAAAATCGATTTCACACGTCGCCACTAGGCGACACTTGAGCGAAGGGACGTGATCTTTGGTTATGCAGAGTTGTGGTTCTGGCGAGAAGCATTTAATATTTGGAGAAAATCCAACGTTTTAGATGGAAGCTGCGCTCACTTGTTTGTTAGTGGGTGGGGGTAAAAGGATGTGGACTTTCACAAAGAAACGCCAAATCACACCAAAGTTGGCATGAAGGAGGACCTTTGGGTTCCCAACGCTCCTATGGGGTATATGCTGACATCTTTGCCCCCGCCCCCTGAAAACGGAAGTCACTTTTTTTACTGGGAGAGGTCGCTATCTAGCTGTCTACACTCAATCAAATTTAAACTGTGTCAAGGGACTGATAACTACTGGGTCTAACTTCGTTTTAAACACAGTGACTTTTCA